>VDFB02000363.1:141253890-141603154 GCA_007258455.2 Sequoia sempervirens | reverse complement strand
TTTCTCTATAAAACATGGGGTTTACCTTAAAACTTCATCAAAATACTACTCACAAGGAAATGGGTTAGTAGAGTCGACCAACAAAAATCTAATTAGGTTAATCAAGTGCATCGGGTCAGAATGACAAAGGGATTGGAACAAGCACTTGAGAGCTACCTGTGGGCATACTAGATTACTCCCAAGCAAATCTTGAAGACCTCCCCTTATGAACTAGTGTACGAAAAAGCGTTAGTGTTACCTATTTCCATAGAAATTCCTACCTTACAACTACTAAAAGCCCTAGAGGTTGAAGAAAGTGACAGAATAGAAGTATGGTTGGCAGAACTCCTTAAACATGAAGAAGATAGAGAAAAATCTCATACAACCATGATTGGCCACCAACAAATAGTGAAGTGGTAGTTTGAAAAAAATACCTCCAACTATGATTTTAGGGAAGGGAGCCTAGTACAAAAGTATGATGAGTGCCCTACGAAACTAGGTCAACATACCAAATTTCAAGTGCTGTGGAAGGGACCCTTCTGAATTAGTGCGTGTAAGGAAAAGAATGCGTATGAAATTAAAGACATGGAAGGAAAAAATTTGGAGATATTATTGAATGGAATTTATCTAAAATTATTCCATTAAGCATGTATTTCTTTTTAAAAATTTAGCAGTTATGTACCATATGTAAATTTTTTTGTAAATACATTCTAATTTTGAGAATAAGCCATTGAGAAAAACACAAAAGAAGTAGAAAGTTTGTATTATATTATATTCATCAAAAAATTTACAATTTAATACAAGCCCGAGGCTCATATTTAAATGTGAGGCTCTCTCGAGCAAACCAAAAAAGAGTCAAAAGGAAAAAAGAAGCAAAAAGGAGGTAACGTGCAAAAAGTACTAAAGATAGGCCTCGAGCCATTGTTCAACAGTTGAAGTGGATTGTCATCGAGTCTTTCTTCTTCTTCTTCTTCTTCTTTGTTAAGATGCAAAAGGGGGGTGAACACACAACACATGTGGGCTCCATGCAGTACAGACCACCGATCTAATCACTATGGCTCTGCACCAGAAACTTGAAGTGCTTTCTCCAAGCAAGCCCTGGTACATGCTCCATGATGTACTCCCACAACAAGTAGGTGGCCACTAGTTGAGAAGACAAGCAATGCATCTCAAGGTCCATGGTGCAGAAGTTAGAAAAAAAGGAAACTAGGGTACATCTATCCCATATTCCACATGCTTGTACAGATCCATGGCAATTGGAATGCCAACGCCAGGGATAGCTACTTGCACTATCTCACCAAGTCCTTCCATCAATGCAAGATCAAACATCTAGTGACATAATTCAATTATCATGGGCTTAGAAACATGTAGGTCGAGCAGGGAGGCAACCAAGTGAGAAAGAATGTTGCAGTTGCTCCAGAGCTGGTTCTCATCGTCAATATAGTCCTAGTTGACTACCCACCTGAACATAACCAAGGCAAGGTGGTCGCACCTCTTCACCAAGTGCTTAATTTTGTCACTGTTAACCTCTCCCACAAAGTAGTATTGTGGCCTTCATGTGAGAAGCCGAATAGGAGTGCCTAGGCCAACAAACATTCTGAGAAAGCAACAAATTGTGGCAGAATGGGAAATAGAAAGAAAAGCTTGCTAAACTTAAAGAGTATATTTTTTGAATGAATGTTCCAATAAGGTGGAATAGCTATATATAGAAAGGATAGGACGGTGAACCCAACCAACGAGAAGTCCTTTTTTACTGGATGACAATGGAAAAATATCAAAGTGAACAAAGTACTATAGATAAATCATACGGAGAATATGACAGGAGGGCTTGGGAAATAAATTTGGGCGGGAGTAAATGCTCTCATATGCCAATCATTGACATGTGTCCTTTTCCATCATCAACGCCAACCAACTTACTTATGTGAAAAGACATGGATTAAAGTGCTAAATTTTGACAAATTAAATAGGTTTGTCTCTTCAAGAGTACCTTGCATTACTTCAACATGTTTCTCATAAATAATGACATGTTTTCCAATGCAATGAGTTTATTTGTGAAAGAGGCGATGGGGAGAATGTACTAATTCCATTCTCATGGTGTTTTTTGCATTCCCAAGGGATACAAATCTCGAATCCACATGTATCGCCTTGGTGGTATCATTTAATGGACCAGTAGTAATGGCATAGCCTTAGCTCCATTTATGTGCGAGGGAATTAACTACACCAAAAATCAGATTTTTCTAAGAAGAAAAATGTAAGTGGTCATTTTCATTAAGGAAACTCTCTAAAACTTCTTGACACAGCCATGGTGGAGCCATCAATGTCTGGTAGAAAAGTTGGAGCCTCAACCAAAAATCTTGGTTACAATGATATCTTTGGGCATAACTCATTCACCAATGCCCCTGCGCTTGAGGATTGGACATTTGAATTTTGTAAGAAGGTGCAACCAAATAGATGCATCACAAGAGAGGAGGTACAGGATGTCACCGACAATGTTTTCGACCCTAGGTTGTCAACTAGCCCTAAAGGTTTTAGGGAGGGTTCACTCCAAAGAATGATGCAACACGGGCCATCTGAAGTTTTCATATTTAGGCTCTGGAATTGTGGTCTACAAAAAATCATGTTTTCTATCATACACCCATGCCTGGAGCTAGTGGACGCATGCGCTAGAAGATTTAACAAAAGGACAGGAACCATTGAGGGTAACAGGATCAAAGTTACAATTTCTGCCAAGGCCATACATGATATGTTGTGTATCCCTATGACTTGGGGTGTTAAACATTTTGATGAAGAAAAAATGGACTTTTGGGGGAAGAAATAGCCAGGAAAACAAGTTTTTATGAGGAGGAAGTAAATGAAAGATTTGAGAGAGGTCATCTTTCTTTTCCTCTTTCATACAGACAGTTCAAGAAAGACACAGAGTTTGTCTTTTCAATGTTGGATTGGGTTTTCGGCCTTGATGATGATAAGGATGTCCATCCTTTCCAGATGGGCCTGGATTTTATGCTCAAAAGGGAGAAGAACCATAAATATTATGATTTTTCTAATATAATAGCCAAAAATATGCTATAGCAATTGAAGAGTTACGATATTAAGTCTAAATTCAAGTATTCTTCTTTCTTGGCTCACTTAGTTTTGCATCAAAATTCTAAGTTGCCAGAGAAAAATATGCAAGTGTCCAGGTTAGATGTAAAAGGCTGTTGTCAGCCAGTTTTTGTAGGGACCCACGTACTCTAAAAAACATGGGATTATTACTGGTTTGTAGATTATTTTCTATGACCACTACTTCAAGATTTGTTGCCACACCCTACGGGCCATTTCTCTCTTGAGGTCGCAAAATGGATGGAAAATCTGCCAACTCTGGTGGATTATTTCCTTGGAGAAGATTTTACATTTTTCAGATTTCATGGTTTTGTCGGGGAGCCTTTCAGATCCCCCGAATTTGTAATAGATAGATTTTTCATGTTGGAGGAATGCCATCAGACAACCCTTATCGACAAAACCTATGACACCAAAAGGAACAAGACAAAGATATATTTTCTTCCCCTTACAATTTCCAATAGTCAGGTAACATTGAACAAGTGGAAGGCCGAGGGTGAGCTCACAAATCTATGGGTGGCCCTAAGGTTGGTTCTTATCTATGACACGTGGGACTACAATATGATAAAACACTTCACTCTAAAACATGAGAGTCAAGAGTATTTTGAAAGGATGAATTTGACTTAGGAAAGGTCAGAAGTTTATATTGACATGGCCCACATTCCACTCAAATGACCAAAATGGTTAAACTTGTATGTGCTATAGGTGGATTATTGAAAGAACATCTCAAAGGGTAAATCCCTCAACTCATAGTTGAAAAGTAAGGGATGGTCAGAAAGAAAGAAGGCATACTCATGGAGGTTTCGACAAGAGATGAAATCCCGCAATTCCCTATTCAGAGAATTTCAACCACATGATGATAGGTTTGAGGATATTTATGATCAAGAGGCTGACACCAACAATAGAAATCTGAAGATAAGTCATAAGATTGAAGAAGAGCAGGTCCTGCGTCGTACTTCTCATTGTTGGGAATCCGTCAGGAGGAGAGGTTTGAGGCAGAGAGACTCACAAGCTTTGGACTTTTCTAGTTCCCGAAGTAAAGGAAAAAGGACCCAACGGTCCCCAGGAGGGTCCGTTGCAGTTGTCAAAGGCCAAGCTTCGAAAGGATCGGTTGCCAAAGGATTAGAACATGTTAGTTTCAGTTGTGCATAGAGAAGATGAGTCTAGGATCTTGGTGTACCCAATGCATAAGTCTAAGGAGAAGAAGTGGAGTCCGTTTTTCAAAATGTTTCAACTACCGCGATCCAAGTAAGTTTTACTCCCTCTCTTCTTCCTCCCTATGCATCTCTAGTTACTCCTCTGCTCCAATCCATGGAAAGGAATTTCTTCAGACCCTGAGCTAGTAGTCTTGAATACACCCCCTGCCATTTTTAATGAACCTTCTGAAGCAACCTCGCATGCTGAACAAGTAACATCCGCTTTGAGCGCTATTGATTCTTTGATCGCCTTGTGAAGGACCCCCATTGAAAGAGCTAAAGTTTTCATGTTACCCATCACTCCCAGTCCATCCCCTTCTAGGAAAGCACCCCTCCTTCTGCCCATTTCTCTTTTCACCCTAACTGGTTTTCCCCCCACTCAATCTCAATATGGCATCCCACCTTTTTCTATGATAACACTACCATTTGCTTCTTTGCATGCTCATACATCTAATGTTTCTCCTTCTGTCACTCTTTTTGGTCTCCCTCTTGGTTGTTCCAGTGCAAAAAAAAGAATTGATACCCCTCAGAGTCTCCAAGAGAATGTCAATGCAACCAAGCAGGCTCGATAGGACAGAAAGAAAAAATTACTATTAAAGAACACCGCGTTGCTTGCTACCAAGAAGATTGAAGATTGCTTCAATGAAGAGCAAAATTCTCTATTGATCACTACCATGAGGCCACTCATGTCTAAGCCTAAGGGATAAATACATATGGAGGATTATGATATCAGAGCCATGGGCTTGGATTTGAATGAAACTCACTCGTGCCACAAAGTGGTTCTATCTAAGGCCACCTAGAAAGTGGTATATGCAAATTATGAGAGGTTGGATAGAAAGTTGAAGAAGCATGAGGTAGAGCTAATAAATGTAAAGGAAATAGTGAGCACGCTACATAATGAGATTAGGGCTAGATATTTTAAGATGGCCGACATAAGGGAAGTACAAAATTAGCAAGGAGAGACATCCAAGCTGCTCATGGAGGCCCAAGGTGAACAAATTCAACTTTATACTGAAATTGAAAAGTTGAAAGTTGAGCTGGCTACTAAGCTCTAGACAAATGCAAAGTACCAACATGCTCAGGAAAACATAAGAGAGATGGATAGCATCTAATCTCAAGCTTCTGATGAGTTACAAAGGGTCTAGGGAGAAGTAGAAAAGTCAAAACAAGAGATCAAAAGGTTGAACTCAGAACTAAAAAATGCCCTCAGAGAAAAGAATCAAATGGAAGAAAGTGCAAGAGAAAGAGAGGCTTAGTTCAATCAGGAGTTAGTTGCTACACAAGGGTCTAGAACCCTCCTGATATTAAAGGAGCTGATATCCACACACTAGGAGTGGATCACAGTTGTTGTTTCCATTCTCAAGCCTGCTTTACAATTCTTAGGGGATGTTCAAGAATTGAACGTAAAGGTTGACCTGATGGCCGATCAATTTTTGTAGACATGTGCTCCTCGAGTGGCGAAATCACAAAGTTTTATTTCTAGGTTGGGAGTGGCCACTAATGAGGCCCTAAAAGGTGTAGATATTCCTAATTAAAGAGCCACCTCCATCAAAGCAAATAGGATCATCAACTGCCACAAGATTGCAAAAAGGTGCAAAGAATGTCAAACGGTGCTAAACAAGCGGGTCAATGAAATCAAGGACTTTGGTGTCCTAGTTAGCTTTGGGTTACCCCCTCTTCTCTCACCAGATGGAGATGTGCTATCAGTTGAGAAAGTTATGGATGCAATCATACATAAGATCCAAAATTTTGTGTAACTCCTGGGTTCAAGTGCGACACTCGTCATTGATGAAATTGAGTGCAAGATCTTTTGTCTTTCTTGACTCTATTATCACCTTGGGGTAGTTTGTACCAAATGGGGATTTGTTTCTTTCAAGGAATTCTTCGAGCTAGACCAAGAATATAGGCTCATCTGTACTCTCGTCTGACCGACTGATATAGATTGGGAGGAGAAACATTCCACTTTCCTCAAAATCTAAGAATTACCAGAGGCCTGGGCTCATGCCTCCACAAGCGAAGGCCCCCTATGAGTTGCCATAACTATGAAGTAATTTTTCCTTAATCATTTTTTATTTTCAGCTTGTATATGTTTTTGGCTTTGGATGTGTTCATGCTCAAAATAAAGTTGTCAGAAAGGTGCACAATGTGCCACATGGTGGTTGTGCAACTTTCATTTATCACCTTCCTTTTAGGAGAGAGCCCAGACACATGTTAGCTCAATGGATATTTTCTCAAGGGACTATTTTCATGAGTCTAAGGATCCCCACCTGCTTGACATGTGATCTCTTCAGTACAAGCAGTTTGCACTTTTGTGAAGTGATCTCTTTTGGAGTTTTTTAGAGCTTGTTGTTCCCTTTTGGGTTTTCTAGATGGAAACTTTGAGTCGGTGCTGTTGGGCTGCATGATTGGTCAACCAAAATTTTTCCAACCTATTTTCTAAGATCTAATCATTTTCATCTAACTATCTTTGCTAAATATCTAAAGTGCATTAATGCAGCAGTAGAGAATTGATGAGAAAAGATTGCTATGACCTAACTAAAGATCTATGATCAAAATGTGAGCTATCAAATTCCAACATCTGGCATCAATTACTTTTGGATTGTGGCAATAGTTTTCTCTTTTCATCTATAAAGGAGAGGTAGCAATAGAAGGAAGGGTTTGGTTCCAAGTTTCAATTTCCTTGTCTCAGGAAAAAGTTTCTTTAGTTTTTTTAGGTTATGGAACTATTTTCAGAAGTAGAATTGCAAAAAATGATTTTCTCTGGCATGTTATATTTTTAAATCTCAGAATATTGTCATATTGGCATCTAACCTCTATTTTAAAGTTAATTTGATATTTACGCATGAATTGTTTGGAAGAAATCTTTGAGACTGTGCATGTATGTCCTTTATCAAGTTTCCTTCTTGGTGCCGGAGCACCTAACTAGTTTCTCCTAATTTTGATCAAAATGATGAGTCATAGGTTAGACTAGGTGTTTGTGGTCATTTTTTGTGTCAATAAGGCCTCATTGGCCACTTGAATGTAAGTAGAGGTTCAATTTTGTAAAGCAATGTTGCAATGTTGTCAATAATGCATGAAAGTACAAAATAGGTAAATAAAGTTTATTATGGGTCAAGGAAGGGTTTAGTGAATCAAGTCATGGAATATGTTAAATAAGGTCATATGTGATCATCAAATAGTGTTTTGAGTCACTTTAGTGTTTTTAGAAGGTCTTGGGGTTCAAAAGTGCAAATTTGTTAAAATTGACAAAAGTTGTCAATATTGTAATTGCAAAAAAAATGCAAGATTTAGGGATACCAATAGTCAAGTGGAAGTTGTAATGCAATTGGTCAGTTTTGGTAGGAAGTTTCATGAAATAAATGTATAAAAAAATTGTAATCCTTCGTTTTCAAAGGTTGTTGAAGCTATTTTGAAGAATAACCAATAAGAGAACCCTTGTTATTTGTTCAAAATTTAGTATTTTTCTCTATAAACTTCCATTATTAGCAAATTGTATGAACTCGTATGGTAAACTTGCACTCCATAAGTTTTTCAACTTGGTAGAGCGGTGCAATACCTTTTTTTTTCAATTGATTTGAGCTTTTTAAACTATGTTTGAGGTGTTTTATCTTCATTTCACGGTAACAGGTAGTGTATACCTTGTTAAGGGTTTTGTAGATTTAAATATGTTTTAATCCCATTCCACAAACTGTCGTCACTATGTCTCTATGGAATGGGAATTCTATGTTAGTTTAGGATGATTTGAATTACGTTTTTATTGGAATGGTGAGTTTTTTAGGGACAAAACCTTGACTGTCCTGATGAAAGTGATGAACTAGAGTGTGTAGACATAATAAGGTGTGTTGAAGGAATTTTCTAGGTTGTGAGTGGTTAGAAAACTTGAGTTTGGAAAAATCCTACCATTAAATGGTGGAAACAAGGGTTTCTTGGGTTAGGGATAAAATGAAAGTTTGGAGTCTTAAAAATTGTTGAAAATGGATTTTTGTAGACTGTCTTAGAGGTCTTTATTGAGAGTTTCTTATAAGATTCAAGAGTAGTTCCTTTGAAAAATAGGCCTAATTGATCTATTAGGATAATAGTGTAACTAAATTTTGAGAGTTTTTCCAAAAAGTAACCCTATTTGGTTTGGAGATATGTTGAAGCTAGCTACGAAGAGTGTTTGAGAATATCATGAGTTAAGTTGTGGTGAGAAAATCTGAGAGGAAAGGTTTTGTAAACTCAATTTGCAAACCTAGTTGGCAAGGCAGAGTCATGTGGTGAAAGGAGTATTGTAAGGGTTTGAGGATTAGTTTGGTGATTAATCTAACTTTTTTTTATGTTTTTTAGGTGAAATACATCCTATCCCTACATTAGTTGGTATTAGAGAACATGGAATAGGTATTTAGAAGCTAAGAGGTTACAAATTGAAGTTAAAGAGTTGCAAGGAATGATGCCTCCAAAGACTAGTGCAATGGAAAAGGAGATCAAGGAATTGAAAGAGAAGTTGTTGCAAAAGGAAAGGATCTATAAAGAGTCCCAAGAAGCCACCTTAGCAAGGATAGCAGTTCTGGAGAGGAACCAGAGAAGAGGAATGGTGAATGAAGACCAGAGTGATAAGGAAGATGAAGGGGAAGAAGGAAACCCTCCATTCCAAGATGATGAAGATGATTTAGATCCTGAAGAAAAGAGAATGATCAAGATGTTAAAGGTAGTAAAAGGTGATAACACTCCAAAGGTAAAATTTGAAGTTCCAATGTAGGGAGGTAAGATGGACAGTGAAGAGGTATTGGCATGGATTGATGCCTTAGATAACTTTTTTGAATTTGAAGACATAAAGGATAGTAAGAAGGTGAAATATGCAAAGAAAGAATTGAAGGGGCCAACCCTCACATAGTGGAACTTTGTTCAAGAAGATAGGGTCAAAAAAGGTAAGTCCAAGATAAGCTCTTGGGATAGGATGGTAGAAAAATTAAAGGTTCAATTTTGACCAACAGACTATGCTATACAAACTTTTATGAAATTGCAAGAATTGAAGCAAAGGGAGTTGGATGTGATGTCTTATACTAAGGAATTTCATAGGTTATGCATTAGGGTAGGTCACAATGAAGATGAGATTGAAAGAGTAGCCAAGTATTTGAGTGGTTTAAGGTTGAACATAAGAGATGAAATCAATTTGAACCCTCCTAAAATAGTAGAAGAATGTTTCCAAATAGCAGTAAGGGAAAAAGATAGAATCAAGAGAAGACAAGAAAGGAAAGAAAGGGGCATAGGTAACATGAATAGAGGAAGAGGTACAAGGAAGATCAATGAAGAACAAGAGGGTGCAAGCAAGATTAAAGAAAAAGCACCAAAATCAAGAGGATGGAGAGGTGGAAGGACAAGTTTTAGGCCAAGAAGAGATCTTAATGAGTCTTCAGGAAAATGTTACAAGTGTGGAAAGTATGGTCACCCATTATTCAAATGTCTAGAAGAGATTCGATCAAATTCAAGTGGAGGAGAAAATAAAAATGAAAGGAGAGCTCATATTATTCAAGAAGAAGATGAAAGTGAAAGTTGTAATTCAAGTACTCTACATGCAACTGCTGAAGTAGGTGAGATGTTGATGATGAAAAGACAAATGTTGAAGACCTCTAAGGAGAAAGAGATAATCCAAAGAAGAGCCTTGTTTAGGATAGCCTGCAGATGCAAAAATAATGTATGCAAAGTATTATTTGATCTTGGATGCACTAATAATATGGTATCTAGTGATATGGTGGACAAATTGAACTTGCAAAGTATGCCTATAGAGAAGCCTTATAGAGTGTCTTGGATTAGTGATCAACAATATATATTGGTGAATGAGCAAGCTACTATAGATTTTCAAATTGGTCAATATAGAGATAGGGTTGTTCGTGACATATTTCCCATGATTTGTTGCCACATGTTTCTAGGAAGGCCCTGACAATTTGATAGTTCATCCATGTATGATGGGAAACAAAATACATACACAATTGAAAAAGATGGGAAAATGTTCATTCTAACAATGGTTGATGAGTTTTTCAAAGTAGAGGTTAGTGAAATCAGAGCTAATAAAGAAGTGGAAGGATCCAAGAATAAAGACAGTGTGTTTGCAGATGTTGGAAAAGTTACTAGGACAATCAAGAACAAAGGAAGAGTCAAGAGGAGTTTGACAAGGTAGATTAAGCGAAAGAGAGCAAAGGTTGATGAAGAACAGTCTAAATATAGAGATAAACTTGTAGGAGAATAGTGTATGGATCAAAGGAAGAGAAAAGAGAAGGTGAAAAGAAAGAGGATGTCAGATACAAGTTGGAATAGATTAAAGCACCTTTCCAAGAGACTTGGAAAGAGTTTAAAGGTGGTTGCATGGTGTAGGAGCACCTAACTATTTTCTTCTAATTTTGATCAAAGTGATGAGTAATAGGTTAGACTAGGTGTTTTTGGTCATTTTTTGTGTCAATAAGGCCTCATTGGCCACTTGAATGTAAGTAGAGGGTCAATTTTGTAAAGCAGTGTTGTAATGTTGTCAATAATGCATGAAAGTGCAAAATAGGTAAATAAAGTTTATTATGGGTCAAGGAAGGGTTTAGTGAGTCAATTCATGGAATATGTTAAATAAGGTCATATTTGATCATAAAATAGTGTTTTGAGTCACTTTGGTGGTTTTTAGAAGGTCTTGGGGTTCAAAAGTGCAAATTTGTTAAAATTGACAAAAGTTGTCAATATTGTAATTGCAAAAAAAATGTAAGATTCAGGGATACCAATAGTCAAGTGGAAGTTGTAAAGAAGTTGGTCAATTTTGGTAGGAATTTTCATGAAATAAATGTATAAAAACATGTAATCCTTTTTTTTCAAAGGTTTTTGAAGCTATTTTGAAGAACCAATAAGAGAACCCCTGTTATTTGTTCAAAATTCAGTATTTTTCTCTGTAAACTTCCATTACCAGCAAATTATACGAACTTGTACGGTAAAATTGCACTCCATAAGTTTTTCAAATTGGTAGAGGGGTGAAATACCTTTGGTTTTCAATTGGTGTGAGCTTTTGAAACTATTTTTGAGGTGTTTTATCTTCATTTCAATGTAACAAGCCATGTATACCTTGTTAAGGGTTTTGTAGACTTAAATATGTTTTAAGCCCATTCCACAAATTGTCATCACCATGTCTCTATGGAATGGGAATGATATGTTATTTAAGGATGATTGGAAGTAGGTTTTGATTGGAATGGTGAGTTTTCAAGGGACAAAACCCTAACTGTCCTAATGAAATTGATGAACTAGAGTGTGAAAAAACATGGTTTTGAGTGAAAGTTTGTTAAAATAGTGTAAGTGAAGGCTATGTGGTGGTGTTGAGAGTTTTTGTAGAAATAATAAGGTGTGTTGGAGGAATTTTCTAAGTTGTGAGTGGTTAGAAACCTTGAGTTTGGAAAAACCCTACCATTAAATGGTGAAAACAAGGGTTTCTTGGGTCAGTGATAGAATGAAAGTTTGGAGTCTTAAAAATTGTTGAAAATGGATTTTTATAGACTATCTTAGAGGATTGAGTGGCTATTGAGAGTTTCTTGTAAGATTCAAGAGTAGTTCCTTTGAAAAATAGGCCTAATTGACCTATTAGGACAGCGGTGTAATTGAGATTTGAGAGTTTTTTCAAAAAGGAACCCTAGCTGGTTTGGAGATATGTTGAAGTTGGCTATGAAGGGTGGTTGAGACTGTCATGAGTTAAGTTGTGGTGAGAAACTCTGAGAGGAAAGGTTGTGTAAACCCAATCTATAGACCTAGTTGGCAAGGCAGAGTCATATGGCGAAAGGAGTATTGTAAGGGTTTGAGGATCAATTTGGTGATTAATCTAACTTGTTTTTATGTTGTTTAGGTGAAATAAATCCTATACCTACATCACTTCTTCATGTTTTCATTCTGAATGAGAAATTATTTCAAGCTGAATTCAAATAGTATGAGTAGTTGATTTCCATGTTGTGGGCTTATATGGTAGGATAATAACTTGTGGAAATTGGATTATGTCTATGAAATTATTCATTTTCCTAAAAGGTTGTTGTGTTTTCATATTGTGTTGCAAGAAGAGAGAAATTTTATACAATTTTTGAATTTTTTTCTATTAACCTTAGAAATCTTTATGTTTGATCAGACCTTAATGAACACTCCCTACGGGGAGATTTGAAAGATTGCACTATGCTTCTAGTTATCCTTTGTTGTTTGTTCTCTTCCCAACAATGAAGGGTTGTGGCATTCTATGTCTAATATGTCACTCATAGGAAAGATTGAGTTTTAAATGTTGTAAAAGCTTTGGCATATCACCATTTTTGTGTTTTATGTTTACATTTCCTTATACCCTTTTCGTCAAAACTCAAAGAAGATCCAAATTTCTATAAAAATATCAAAGGTATTCAGTGAGGTACAAATTAGTCCCCCACTCACTAAATTTCCCATAAGGATGTCAGAGAGGCACAAACCTTGATGATGAACAGTTACTGGTTGGTGTCGGGATTATCCTCAGAAAGATGCAATAAATGAGGCTTGTGGATGTGAAATAGGGCCAATTAAAGCATAAGAAATCCAAATTATTAATGAAAATCCTAGAGGAATGTGAAAGTGTGTTACAAAACTTTAAAACACTCTAAATAAGGTAAGATTAATGTTAATTATGATTAAAATTATGTTTAGGTTGATAAAACCCTAGAAAAGTGTGTTACAACACTTTACAACACTTTTGCAATGAACCATTAAATTCCATTAGTTCAAAAGGGCCCAAGACCTAATTTTAATGTGTTATCCATATTACAACAATAAATAAAGGCAACATTAGGCCAAAATCCACAAGGAGGACCCAAACAAGTGCAAAAAATGTCAAAGGATTCTTTTTTTGATACTATAGAGTACTATCACCACTAGAGCTCCCAACTACAACATACAATCATCCCACTAGAAAGGTGTATCTAAATGAGGATGCAATGACAAATTGGTGTAGGTTGCATAGCAACAACTAGCATTCAAAGCTAAATTACCAAGAATTTTAGATATTTACAAGTATATTTAAAAAAGAAGTCAAAATATAGAGTCTCAAGAAATAGCTAATCCCCATTGATAGTAAATCATACATTCCTCTATTTATGATTATGCTATGGTTTTGAACAATTACACTTGTTGAACATAGGTTCTCATTAATGTCTAAGGTTGTTGTTAGTTGTTGTCAAAGGGTATCAAGGGTGTCAAATGTGAAAATTGTCAAAGATGAAAGAGATTGTAGGAGTACTTCAATTTTCATTATATTTCCATTGACTTAAAGTGATATGTATTAAGAAGTATTAATCATGAAGAAGTTGTCTCATTAATCAAATCCTATATCAAGTAACATACATCAAGTTTTGTTGAGATGTGACTGCCTTCTGATAATTGGTGTGTATTGTATGCTTAGTATACATTGCAGATTATGTAGTCAGTATGAGTGTGGTGGTCCGAATGTCTGTGCAAGGATATCTTTTGGGCATAGAGATTAATGTGGTTGGAATTTCTTTCAAAAATGTAGTGTTTCTCTACGGTTTGGAAGGAGAGTATGTCTACACTTGTTTTATTAGTTTCCTAATTTTTCAAAGGATATGTTCAATATGAAATATTTTTCAAGTGTAATAAGGTTTATCAACCTATTCGAAGTTCAAGGTTTGTGAAATAATGGCTAATAGTTCACAAAATTCAAATCTCATATGTGGTGTTAGGATATGATTTGTTTAAGGTTCCTATGGCAACGTGTGACATCATTTTCTTTTAGTGGCAAGAATTTTATGTTTGGACCATTATGTTACACATTTCATGTAATTTGAATTTAGGTCCACCTTATGTCATCCTTTCTCTTTATGGATCCATGGCCGACATGGAAGAGCGTTAATGTAATGTAATGTATTATATTTCAAATTTTTAGATGCATTGTAAGTTTGTCTTACATTAGTTGTATCAGCTATAGTTGAGTGAGGTGATTTTTTGTACAAAACTATGAAGAAAAGAGAGATAACTAGTATTAGAAGATCGTTCTCAATAAGGAAGAGTGCCAACATTGACTCTGATACATATTGGAGTTATATTTTAGATCCTTAAGCATTATCATTGTATTCCAATAAGATTGGTGTTCTACCTATTGTATTGTTCCATTAGGGGATTGATGTCTCTAGTAGGTTGGTTCCTACTAGCAAATAGGGGATTGTTTCCCTCAGTTGGTCAGTAACTACTTTATTGTTTAAAATTCAATCATATATTTTTGCATTGTGAGGCTTGATTTGGATAGTATATCCAAGAAAATTTTCTCATCGTGTCTTTTCCCATCTTGGGTTTCCACATACATCTCGTGTTCACTTGTGTGTGATTTATGTTGTTATGTTTTTTTTATTTATGCTTCAATTTCTTCGGTAGAATTGTTTGCGAAGAATCATATAATTTTAGTAAAATTTAAATAATTTTAAAATAGTTTAGATCTACTAAATCACCCCCCTCTTAGTAGAATGTATGCTCTTCAATTGGTATCAGAGAAAAGTTCCTTTGAAGAATTCCTAACAGCTTAAAGTAGGTCTAAGATGGAACATGAAAGTTTATATGGAAATAAAGCACCAATATTTGATGGATTTAATTTTGTATTTTTTGAAAGTTAGGATGGAGTCCTATTCAAGATGGCTTTCGGAATGGACATTTGAATTTCATTAGTAGAAGGATATGAGCCTCCTAAAAACCCTCCTAGGTATTAAGTCAAAAAGAGGGTTTGTGAACTCAATGCTAAGGAAATGAATGTTATTTTATGTAGATTAACTAATTCTAAATTTGTGAAAGTGATGTAATGCAAAAAAACAAACAATAAATGGGATAAATTGTAGATAATATATGAAGGTGATGAGAAAATAAAAGAGGAAAAGTTGCAAAATTATAGAGCTTAGTTTGAAGGTTTGAAGATGAGAGAAGATGAGAATATATTTGCATTCATGATCTAGGATGATGAAGTTATAAACTCTCTCTAAGGTTTTGGTGAGAAATTATAAGAAAATAGTGTTGTGAAAAATTTATTCATATCTATTCCTAGAAGGTTTGAATCTAAAGTCTTTGTTGTTGAAGAAACTAAGGATTTGAATGTTTTATAGTTGATTGAACTGCATGGAATTCTATCTGCATTTGAGATGAGGTTTGAAAGTGAAGATTCAATAAAGAAAGAGGTTTCTTTTAGGGTTTCTATGAAGTAGGTTGATCAAGATTCTGATATTGGATCAGATCTAGAAGAAGAAAATTTTGTTAGAAAAATGCAAAGAGGTTCTGTAAGTATAAAGGTAAGCTAACTTTCAATTGTTTCAATTATGGTGAAGTAGGAAATCTTATGGCTAAGTGTCCCTATAAGAATACTAAGAATGTTGAGAAAAATAATGGAAAGAAATTATTTTAGAGAAAGTTTAAAGGTTAGAGGAAATATAAGAGTTTCTACACTAATGAGGAAGATGATTAATCTAGTGAAGAAGAAGATGAATCTGGAGATGAAAAATAAAAGGTTGTATTCATGGATTTTGAGCTTATTGAACGAGAATAAAAAATGGGTTCCAAAAACAATGAAGAAGAGGTAGATCTTATGGAATAATCGATGTGTGCTAGGAAGGAAATCACAAGATTGAAGAACAAAATTGTAGAAGAAGTGAGAGCTAAAGAAAAGGTATCTAAGGATTTGAAGAATGTATAAGGATAGACTATGAAAAACTAGAAGTGTAAATTGTGATAGTAAAAAAATAGCTTGAGAAAGTGAGCCAAGAACTACATATGAAGTTTGGTAAAAGTAATGAAACCCTAGATCAAATTTTGGGAAGTCAAAAAACTCCACATGTAAAAATTGAAATAGGTTTTGATGATCAAAAGAAGGTAATAGAATAGTTTGAGAAGACTACTAAGGTAAGTCTAGAAGTGGCAGGCTCTAGAAGTTCAAAGTCTGAAATAACCACGGTGAGTGATGGAAGCATGACACATAATGATGGATTTATTTAAGTGTAGAATAAAAGAAGAAGATCTAGAAGATAGGGATACAACACTAGGTTAAATTTTTATTTCTCTTGTTATTGTTTCAATTGCAATACTTTTTATCATATAGTTGTTGACATTACAAGAGCTCTAGTAAGAAGAAATAACTTTGTTTGTGACAATTCATTTGCACCTCTGTACGATTTTAATATCATTTATTTCAAGTGTAACAACTTTAGACACATTGCAAGGAACTGTAGAAGCAATTTTTTGAGTCCACTATGAGAAAGAGGAAGAAAATGATCATAAAGCAAAAGTCTTGAGTAAAAAAATTATGGAAGAAAGTTCCTAAAGAGAAGAAGTTAGAAAATTCAATGGTTGCTCAAATTGTACTACATGCTCAGAAGGAGAAGAATAAGTAGATGATAGACAATGGTTGATCTAGCCACATTATTGGAGATAAAAGTAAGTTTATGAAAATCTCAAGAAATTTGGAGGTGGTTGTACTACCCTTATAAATAATTCAATTGCCAAAATCTTCAGTAAGGGTACTTTAAGTCTTGATGGTGGAAGAAGAAAGATACATGATTTTTTGTATGCTAAAGCTTTAAAGAATAATCTATTAAGTGCCAATAAAATGTGTGAAAATGGATATAAGCTATCTTTTAGTGATGAAGGTTGTGAAATAACATAATCAAGTACCAGTGAACTAATTATAGAAGGGAGCAGGATAGACAATTCCATTTATTATCTCAGTGAGTTGAATGGATAGGGTTGTCTCACTACATAGAAGGATGAAAGTTTCTTTGGCACAAAAGTTTAGGACATATGAACTTTGATGATATTGTAAAGATTAGCTCAATAGGCCTGGTCTAGGATATTCCAAATATTGAGAAACATTAATCAACCAACTACAAGCCATGTCATGAAGGGAAGCAAACAAGAAGAAAATATCTCGCTAAGGATTCTTCGACATCAAAACCTTGAGATATAGTTCATAAAAAATCTATGCAGAGCCATGAGGACTAAAATTATAGAACGAGACATATATTTCATGATGATCATTAATGATTAAGCTAGAATGAAGTGGATAACATTTTTGAAAGAGAAGTCAAGATCTTTTGAAAAGTTTAATGCATTCAAGGAATTATTAGAAAATGAAACGAAAAGGATAATCAAGGTTCTGAGATTAGATAAAGGTGGAGAATTCACTACTAAGGAGTATGATAGATTCTATGAAGAGCATGGGATCCAGAGGCATTTTTCATCCCTTAGAACTCTATAGAAAAATGAAGTTACGTAAAGAAATAGCTGGTGTGTATAGGAGATGGATAGAACTATTTTATGTTAAACAAATTTACTGAATATATACTGGAGAGAAGCTAAACAGACTATTGTGTACATTCTGAATAGAGTTTATATCATGTGCAAGAATGACAAGACACCATACGAGCTACGGAGAGGAAGAACGACATCAGTTAGACACCTTAGAATATTTGGAAGTAAGTGCTACATTAAGAGAGATGAAGAAAATTTAGGTAAGTTTGATTTTAGATTAGATGTGGGAGTTTTCTTGGTTATTCTTTAAGAAGTGAAACTTATATATGTTATAAGAAAATATTGAAGAGGATAGTATAAAGTGAAAATGTGAGAGTTGATGAGACTATTTAGTCTACTAATTTTATAGAAGTAGAAGATGATGAACAACCTATCACAACAGTATTGAAGATTGAGAAGTTGTCACAAAGATTGCAACAAAGTATGTCCAGAGAAATCATTCTAAAGACCACTTGATAGGAGATAAAGATAGTCGGGTTCAGACCTAAGGGGACTTGAGAGAGCAAGTGAGAAAGTACACTTTTCTTTATTGTCAAAGATAGAGCCTAAGTTATATAAATAAGCAAGCAAAGAGAAAGGATGGAGAGAAGCTATGGAGGACGAACCAAATAAAATCATGGAGAATGGAACTTACAAAATTTTCCCAAGACCTAAAGATAAGAATGTGATTGGAACCAAGTGGGTATTTAGAAATAGGCTAAATAAGGAAGGTGAAGTGATTTGGAATAAGGCAAGACTTTTGTGTAAAGGGTATGCTCAGGTTGAAGGCATAGGATTTAAAGAGACATTTTCTTTGGTGGCAATTCTAGAGGCAATCAAAATTTTCTTAGCTCTTTCATCATTCAAGAACCTCAATGTATATTAGATAGATGTGAAGTCGTCATTCTTGAATGGAAAACTAGAAGAAGAGGTATATATTGAGCAACTAAAAGGATTTCAATATTCTAACAATTTGGATTATGTTTGTAGATTGAAGAAGGCTTTGTATGGACTCAAGAAAGATCCCAAAGCTTGGTATTCAAGGTTGGATGGATACTTGTAGCAGTAAGGATTTGAGAGAGGAAGTGCAGATAGTAATCTATACATAAAATAAGAAGGAGATAAAATGTTGATAATTGTGGTCTATGTGGATGACATCATTTTTGGAGGTAGCAGTTAATACATGTGTAAGGAATTTCAAAAGGTGATGCAAAATTGAATTTTAGATGTCTATATTAAGATAATTACCTTTTGTTCTTTGGTTGCAGATTGTACGATCAGGAAAAGGGATTTTCATATCACAATACAAGTATATTAAGGAGATTATAATTAAGTTCAATATGGAAGACTACAATTTGGTTGGAAGGCATATGGTTACTAGATGCAAGTTAATTAAAGATGATGAATATGCTTGGGTAGATCAAAATTTGTATAGGTCCATGATTGACAGTTTTCTATATATGAAAGCATCCAAAGTGGATATTCTATAGGAAGTTGGAATGGTTGCTAGATTTTAGGAAGCACCTAAAGAGACTCATGTAAAATTAGTGAAGAGGATATTCCAATATTTGAAGGCTACTGAAGAATTTGGACTATGGTATCCAAAGATTGAAAATTTCACTTTGGCTGCATACATAGATGTAGATTGGGTAGGATGTGTTGATGACCAAAAGAGCACAAGTGGTGGAGAATTATTTCTTAGTGATAGTTTAGTGTCTCAGTTGAGAAAGAAACATGATCAATTTCTCTATCTACAACATAAGTAGAATACATTATTGCAACATCATGTTGCACTCAAGTGCTTTGGATGAAGCAGAACTTGAAGGAAATGAAGATTGAATTGAATGAACCTATCACTATTCTTTGTGATAACACCAATTCCATAAGTATTTGAAATAATACAATGATGCAATAAAGGAAAAAACACATTGCAATAAAGTATCATTTTTTGAGAGATAAGGCTGTATAGAAGGAGGTAAGATTGGAATATGTTGATACAAAGGAGCAAGCAACTTATATATTCACAAAGCCACTTCCTAAGGAGACATTTGAGTTTCTTTGGTAGAAGTTATGATTTTTGTATCCCTCCTCTTGAATCAAGAGGCAACACATGTTGAGGGTGAACTTGGTCTCCCTACCATAACAAGGCTTTGTGGTCTTGCATAATATTTTTAGAGGCAGTAAAGAATTGACCTAGGGGGAGTCTATTTGGGAAACAGGTTTGTCGATTGTGATGTGTACCAAAAAATGAAGGGAGGAGAAGGATGTGTTTGAAAAAGATAATATCAGTGTGGAAAAGTGGTGCCTCCTCACAAGGGGAGAAAGTGTTAACCCTTTACCATTGATGTCAAAGGGAGAGAAAATGAGCTCAAAATGTTAAGTTTCTTAGAATGCTGAATTAAGGAGAAAATGAGCTAGAAATTTTGAATTTCTCAGAAAGAATAATTATCTTAGAATGTTATATCTTCTATAGGGGAGAGATTGAAGAAAATGATACAATGAAGAAATCTTTCTAAAAGGCTGGTTTGGTGGCCCAATAGTTCAACAATTCTTTTGGTGGCCCAATATTTTGATGTTTACCATAAATGACAAAGGGGGATATTGTTGAACATAGGTTGTCATTGATGTCAAAGGTTGTTGCATGTTATTGTTAAAGGGTGTCAAGGCTATAAAATGTGAAGGTTGTCAAAGATGAAAGAGAATGTAGGAGTACTTGAATTATCATTATATTCCCGTTGAATTAAAGTGCTATATATTTATAATCATTAATCATGAAGAAGTTTTCTCATCAATTAGATCCCATATCAAGTAACATATATCAAGTTTTATTGCAACGTGACTACCTCTCAATAGTTGGTGTGTATTGTATGCTTATTATACCATCTAGAGTATGCAAATAGTACGAGTATTGTGGTCTCAAAGTCTGTGCAACATCTTTTGGGAAAAGATATTTCTATAGCATTACAGATGTGGTTGGCATTTCTTTTAAAAATGTAGTGTTTCTCTACGATTTGGAAGGAGAGTATTTATACATTTGTTTTATTAGTTTCCTGAGTTTTCAAAGTATATGTTAAGTATGCAAGATGTTTGAAGTGTCAGAAGGTTTTAGGATAGGACCTAATTACTTGGTTATTGTGGTAGTGCAAGACATCATGTTCTTTTTGTGAAAAGAATTTTATATTTGGACCATTGTGTTACACATTTCATGTAATTTGAATTAAGGTTCAACTTATGTCATCCTTGCTCTTGTGGATCCCTAGCCAACATGGAAGAGTGTTAATGTAATTTCATGTATATATTTCAAATTCTCATATGCATTGTAACTATGTTACATCAATTTTATTGGCTATAATGGAGTGAGGTGATTTTGAGTATAGAAGCATGAAAAAAAGAGAGAGTTCCAGTATCAAAAGATCATTCTTAGTAAGGAAGAGTGTCAACATTGACTCTAACACAAATCAGAGTCATATTTTAGATCCAAAAGCATTATCATTGTATTCTGGTAGGATTGGTGTCTCTGGTAGGTTGTTACCTACTAGAAAATTAGGGAATTTCTGTCTTTGGTAGGTTGGTGCCAACTTCACTGTAAAATTTTCTTGTACATTAATGCATTGTGAGGATAGATTTGGATAGTAGATCCAAGTAGACTATAACACATCATTAATGTTTTGAATACCCTAAAAAGAACCTTTTCTAGCCCAAGGAACCACTACCCCTAACCCTCAAATTTAGACTCAACTTTCAAGTCCAGGTCTCTATATCACTTTTCTAGATTTATGTTTATTCCACCAATTTTTCATTTTCATCTATGTGATAAATTACATTTTTAAATCTAGGATTTATGTCAAATAGGCTAATTAAAATGCACATCAAATTTTTCCTCTTTGAAACTCAAAATAACCAAACCCTAGGAGATGAGATATCCCTTGTGGTAGTTATCCAATCATAAAACCTTAGTTGGTTTGTTTTCGAATATAGAGTTAAGAAAAAGATTTGATCCTAGTTAATCTACTTTTTAGATATAGGACCCTTTTTTCTACTTTACAATTAAACACATATTTAACCAATCCAAACTCCCATAAAATGCACTTGTCATACCAAGTTCATACAAGTGCTACTCAAAAGAATTGGTCAAGCTTCTATTCTCAAATTTTTAGTTTACCCATAGTACATTGGAGCATGGGGAAATCCAATTATTTTTCATAAAATTCAAATTTAAATTACCCATGTACCCCCAAGATATGGGTCAAGCTAAAACCTACCTTTTTGGAGATCCTACCGAGGTACTTGCTATTGTCCCATCCAATTCTACCCCTCCACTAACTCACATGTCAAAAATCAACCCTTGATTCCCTTATAATCTTGGAGGCACCATCCTCAATCAATCCATTTGTGCCATTTGTCAAGCTCTCCATGATCTCTGATGAAGACAAAAAATTTGTACCTACAAATTAATTCTCAAAAGGAAAAGCTCATGTTTTGATCTAACTCAAGAAAAGATATAATTGAAACAAAGACTAAGAATTTTAGGAAGAGTGTCAAGTATTCATTCCATATATCAAAATACATGATAAAATAATATATCATCATTTAGTTCCCTGAAAATTCAAAATAACACAGTGATATATATAATCTTAACTCCAAATTTGTAACCCCTATTCTATTTATTCCCTTCACTTTTTTTTCTCAATTTTAAATCACTCCTCCTTTATTTTATTCCCTTAGACTTGTTCCTAAAAACATAAAAAACTACCTCCTAAGATTACTCAATTAATAGTAATGAAAGACAATTGTCAACAAATAACAACAAAAGGGGTAACTATAAAAAAAAGCCTAAAAATAGCAATAGTCCTAGAAAGACTAAAATTCTCCCCAACTAATTGAATGTGGGAAGGAACTATAAATGCTCAACATCATCCTCCCCTTCTCTAAAAAATTAGGATCCCTTGGTTCTTTTGGTTCTGATTCATAATTTTGGGCAGTTTGACTATATTTAAGCAAATCAACTTCGGTGACCCTAGAGATGTACAAATCTTGTAAGTCTTTCAATTTAATACCGTAGTCTATAAAAATGCACCCCTTTACTTCTTGCTAAAATTGGGATTCTTTATGGCTTATTTGGTCCTATTTTGTATCCACAAGCCTAATTTAATGCATTTTTCTAAGGATAATATAGACATTTATTAAATGACTAATCATAATTCATGTTTTTGGGTTGTGTGTTCTAGATCTAGTTATTGGGACTCATACACCACCTTCGGCGTATGGGTCTCACCTAGGTTTTGGGGCGTGATCCTGAATATTGCATTGAACTTAACATTTCTTGAAATTTATGTCCCAAGCTTAGGCTACTGGGACTCATACACCCCAACTAGCATATGAGTCCCACTTTAGCTTGAAACTATTTATAATTCAATTCTTGGCGGGATTTTATTCTCCTAGATCTGATGTTGGCTTGTAGTGTTGTAATTTTGGGAAATTTGGCATAAACAAGTATAAATATAAGGTTATTTCATATATTTTCTCCTAACAAGATCTAGAAAGTGTACAAGTCATCAAGTTATCATAAGAGCACTTTCAAGAGATTTTAAAAGAGAATTCAAGAGCTAATTATCAAGAATTTGGAGCAGCATTCATGATTCAAGCATCATGTCAAAGTCATCATGCATCATGTTTGTTTTTGAGCTAACATTTGTGATGTAGGTTTTCATGATTGAAGTGAGCATTCAAAGACATTATTTCATATCAAGATCAAGAATCAAGATCTGCATCCATTGGAGCCATCTCACACAAGATTGCAACATTTCTTTCAAGGGTTTGGTGAGTTGCAACATTGCATATTTTTCATTCATCATTCCTTCATTCTATTTTATTTCATTTCAAGGTTGGATTGCCAAAATGGGGTTTGACCAAAGAAAACCCCTATCCACTAAAAAATTAAAAAATTTCCATCTTCATGTGTGATTAAATATTTAGGTGTTTTGAGACTTGAAGATCCTTTGAAGATAAAGTTACAAGATTGAAGACAATTGTCAAAGTTGTCATCTTCACAGAAACTCACCTATAGGCCAGAATTTAGACTTTTAGGCTTGGAGATTGGACAAGAAAAAAGCTATAGAAGATCACTTGAGGCTACAAAAGTTTTGGTCAAACCCCAATGTTGGGACTAAATCACCACCTTGGGCGTATGATTCCTAGTATACCTCTTTTCACCAATTTTCTATAGATCTTGGTTTGCTAGTAGCATATTCAAAATTCAGCCCAGAAACCCTAATTGGGACGAAAGCACCTAGTCTAGCATATGAACCCTAGTACACATCAAAAGTCAAAATTTTAGAGTTGCTAACCTTTTTTTGGAAATCTTCAATTTTCCAAGTGCTTCTTTGTCTATCCTTAGTTTATTACTCTGATTTAAGTTCCATTTTCTATGTCATATAGTTATATTTGCATATTTCTTTAATTTCTTTCTTTTTAAGCATTTGCTTAGTGGTGAACCCCCCTTTTTAATCACACCTAAGGAAACCCTCTCATATATACCCTTCCCTCAACTGAGTTACTTAGTTAAGGGATTTTGGTTTCCTACTAAACTAAGAGTGAAATAGGTTCCCTAATTGTTCCATCTCCTAAAAGGTGGAACCCTATTTCTTTGTGTTCATTTTGGTGAACCTGACCTTTGAATACTTGCATTTATGATTTGAATAACATTATATGTTGGCATATTATGGTTGTGGACATGATTTTTGGCTACCTGTGTTGTCATTGATGGCAACTAAAGTCTTCAGTTTGGTCCACAGTATCAGTTATGATCATACTAGCAAAAGATCTATGTTTTCGTAGTTTACCAACTGAACAGGACATCCGGTTAGTCTATTGATTTAGTCACCTCACTGGATCATTATTTTGTTGTGTGGATCTATAAGGAAGGTTTCCCAACATGTATCTTACTCTGTTGAAGAAGTTTTGTGGCATTACTACTATCATAGCTCAAATTAAGAGGTTTGGTGGTATAACTCATTGTCTATTCTTCTCTTGTGGCCGACATGTTCAATATCATGGATCAAAGATGTATATGGAGTAAATGTTTTGTTATTTTCTTATGTTTGAACCTTTGTTTGGGTCCCTACTATGAGTTTAGTCGACTTATGTAGGTACGCACTAAATTGTGAGTTATTATTTTGTGCCAACACAAGGAAAGCTATTATATTTTGCTTCAAGCCGACATATAGTGAAATTGATGATAGTGGATATATAAAGAAGATCGGTATTTCATCTTTGGTATGAAAGAATGTGAAAAATGTGTGTATGGTATTTATGAAAAAAAATTGTATAGTACTATGAACCTACATCAAAAAATCATCAAGTGAGTTATTATATGTGTTGCAGGAAGACTTCTGTTGAAGTGCAGAATAGAGCATGAAAAGAGTGAGATCAGAGAGCAGATTGTGTGCTTCATTGGAACTAAACTCTAGCATTTGAAGATGTTGTCCCATCAGTTCAAATTTTGTAGCAACATTCTATCATATGTATTGTAGGTAGTGAGCCTCTATTTTTTTGAGCAATGAGCTCTAGGCAGTGAGCTTGAATGCAAGTGCATTCCCCTTTTATCTTTACTTTTAACAGAGTAAAAACTTTGTGGATTAATCTCCACTATCATATTTCCCCTAATAGGGTTTCCACGTAAACTATTTGGTGTTATTGTTTTCATGTTCTTATCTATCTTATGCAGCTAATATTGCACAAAGTTCTTACATTTTTGTAGATGGTTTTAAATTTAATATGAATAGTAAAATTTGTTGAACATTGATTCACCCCCCCTCTCAGTGTTCCCTACATCCAACAATTGGTATCAAAGCAAGGTTCCTCTTTTAAAGCCTAACAACTTGAGGTGGATCTGGTGATTACAATGGATGCTAGTGGTCTTTAACAACAGTTGATGTTGGAACTTGATGATCTTGATCAATCCAAAACATAAGTCATGGAACTCAAAGTAAGTCTTGCAGATGCTGAAAAATTCATTCAATCACTGAAAAATAAGATAAGTGATTCAAGAGAAAAGAGGAAGGAACTATGTGATTAGTTGAAGCAAAAGGAAAATAAAGGCTCAGATGATGTGCCTTTAAATCAAACCCTAAAAGAGATAACGTGAGAATGTGATAAGTTGGTTAAGGATAATGCAGCCCTAAAACTTGAAATGGAATCAGTGGTGATGAGGTTTACCATAGAAATTGAGCAAAGAAAGAAGAATGAGGAAAATATAGCCCAGTCCTTGAAGGATAAAACCAAGGAATGCATCAAGATTAACAGTGGTTTCACTAAGCTGGAAATGGAACTACTACAATCCAGAAGCAACAAGCAAGAGCTTGAGAGATAGTTAGTAATTCTCACAAATGAGCTGGCTATTGTAAATGAATTCAAAGAAAAAATTAAGATGAGCTCAACAAGCTTGAAGAAATAACTAAAAGTCGAAAAACATAAATGTCTTGGATATGAAGGAGAATGTTTTGAATCTAATCAAGAATCAAAAGAAGAACGAGGAAGAAGATATCCGTAAGGCAACCTAATGCTCAAATATTTAATGGATATTGCTTTGATTGTAATAAATTTGGACACATGGCCTCTCAGTGTAGAAAGATAAGTCCTAGCATTTTATCATTTCCTGGTCAATGTTTTCAATGCAAGAAGTTTGGTCATAAAGCATTAGAATGCAAAAGAATAACTGTTAATATAAGTAAACTTAGATGCTATGCCTGTGGAAGATTTGGGCATATTTCTAATTAGTGCAGGAAAGTGTAAATCAATGGAGAGGTCTGGTATGCTTTAATTGTAACAATCCTAGTCATACAACAAAATTTTTCTGAAACAAAAATATGAATAAAAGAAGTCTTGGAATTCATATGATGAACTGGAAGAAATTGGAATAATCTATAGCTAAATCTTTTGCCTGCTATCTAAGTCTGTAGTCTCATCGAAACTTCTAGGGCAACGCATTTAATGCATCAAAAGTGAAAGTTAGCAAAGTTATATAAGGGAATTTTGAACTTCATTTTCTGCACATTGTATTAAAGAAGAACAAGCTCATTGGCATTTTTCTACTCGTCTCAAAGGATCAAAAGGATTTTGAGTAGCGAATCTTAAGGTATTTCCATCAATCATTATCTTTGTGGATTTCTGTGGTTGTCTGTTCAGAATATAATCATGAAGCAAATCAAAGGTGTTGTAACCCTAGATGAGTATAATAGTCAGAAGATTAGGGATGAGTGAAATTTGTTGTCGCTCTCAGATTGCAAAAGGCTTGAAGGATCTAAACATAGAAATCTGGATATCTGGTGCGAGTTCCCTCATTTTGTTAATACAAATATTTTTTGGATTTTCTTGAATAAATTGGATGGTGACACCATTACATTGGACAAACCATATCAAATCACTAAGGATGTGATCAAGAATCTAATTGGACTGTGTAAAGATGGTGACATTCCAAAGAAAAATTCAATTAGAAATGTGGAAGTTAAAACCCTAACCAGAATCAGGGGAGATCAAAGGGCACTGATAATTTCATCAATCAAGGACCACCTGACCAAGTATGTGGCTTATGGGATTTCATATAAAATCTATTTCAGGAACCGTGAGGGATCAACTTTGGCTAGTGTTGCTTATATTTCTCATAAGATGATAATTGAAGGTAAGAACTTTGACTTGTGTAGCCTGTTGAAAGAATCACTGATGGAAAATGTCCAGTTGACTAGGGACATTAACTATTCTTTCAGGTTTGGTACTTTGGCAACATGCATTTTAATGTATTTTCTGAATTGTCTGCCATTAAAAGATAATGTGGTATGGAAAGGGAATATACATGTTTGCAAGCAAATATTCAATCATTACAACTCCTTTGAGAACTGTGAACAAGTATATGATAGTTTCTTTAGAAAAGTATTAATGAGATTTGGAGAAGGTGGTGCTTCACTCCCAGCAAGAATAACTGATATTGGATCATCTTCTAGGAAGGGAGAGAAAGAGCATAAAAGGAAAAGAGTTTTAGATGATGTGACTCCTTCTGCACTTAGGCCTACAAAGACTGAAAAGCAAGAAATAAGTCAAGTGGTTGTGGACATAAAGGGTGAATCTTTTGAAGAGTATATTCTACGAGATCCTCCAAAACTAGTTGAACCAGAAGTTGTTGCTGATTTAGACAGTGATGAGGAAGAAGCCTTGTTTAAATCTAAAATATTAGAGATCATTAATAGATAGAATGGCATGCAAAAGGTGTTTGAAATGTGGTTAGATAGACCATCTTTTGAGCAGGACCTTATTGAAAACACTTTAGCAAGATTCTTTGTGGACAATAATGTGCAATTGGGAAGCTTACAAAATATTATCCTAGATGAAATGCTTGAGTGTGTGAAGATAGCTATCCAATCTATGCCCTCACAAAGAAAAGAAGAAGAGATAATTTCTCACCTAAAAATGCAGTTTAGGTTATTTCTCTCAAAATTGAAGAGGATGAGTGATTTAAGACAGTGCATCGATTTTGCAAATAACATCTTCAACTACTACCTGAAGTGGCCCCATGTGATAGGGAAGTAAAAAAATAAACTTGAGGAAATTGAGAGTGACCTGGTTAAGATTGAACATGACTATAGTATGCTCTTGGACTCAAGTGGAGACATGAAGAAGAAATTTAGCAATTTATAGGTTCAGCATGGAAAATTTCTTCATACTAAGAATGTTCTCACTGACACATTCTGGAAGGTTAAGGATATAACTAAAGGTAGACTAGAATAGATGGTTGAGATTCTCAGATTAGGAGAGCAACTGCAATAGGCAATCACTATTCCTTAGCACCTTAATCAAATCATCAATAGGACATCTAAGAATAATAGCCTGATTATTTCCATTGGATTTTTTGTGGATTCTTGGAAGAAATTCTTTCCAGAGATGAAAGCTAAATATAATATAATCTTCTAAATTTTTTTTTTTGCAATACTTGTAAATTTTTTGAAGAATGAAGCAAAGGTTAGTACAATATTTTAAATAAGTTAAGGAAAGAAGTGTAGAGCAGATGCTATAAATTTTCGGCATTGATGTCAAAGGGGGAGAGAATGGAGTGAAAAAATTATTGGCACCCTTAGGGGGAGTAGCAATTTTGATATAATACTTTTTGAGTTTTGGGAAATTATTAATTTTTTCACTAAGTGTTGCCATCAATGCCAAAGGGGGATATTGTTGGCATATGATGGTTGTGGACATGATTTTTGGCTACCTGTGTTGTCATTGATAGAAACTAAAGTCTTCACTTTGGTCCACACTATCAGTTATGATCGTACCGACAAAAGATCTATGTTTTCATAGTTTACTGGCTGAATAGGACATCCAGTTAGTCTATTGATTTGGTCACCTCACCAGATCATTATTTTGTTGTGTGGATCTGCAAGGAAGATTTCCCAACATGTATCTTACTCCGTTGAAGAAGTTTTGTGTAATTACTGCTATCATAGCTCAAATTAAGAGGTTCGGTGGTATAACTCATTGTTTATTCTTCTCTTGTGGCCGACATGTTCAATATCAGGGATCACAAATGTATATGGAGTAAATATTTTGTTATTTTTTATGTTTGAACATTTTTTTGGGTCCCTACTATGAGTTTAGTTGACTTATGTAGGTATGCACTAAATTGTGAGTTATGATTTTGGGCTGACACAAGGAAAGCTATTATATTTTGCTTCAAGCCAACATATAGTGAAATTGATGATAGTGGATATATAAAGAAGATCGGTGTTTCATCTTTGGTATCCAAGAATGTGAAAAATGTGTGCATGGAAAGTGTGTATAGTATTTATGCAAAAAAAATGTATAGTATTGTGAGCCTACATCATAAAATCATCAAGTGAGTTACTATATGTGTTGCAGGAAGACTTCTGTTGAAGTGCAAAATAGAGCATGAAAAGAGTGTGATCAGAGAGAAAATTGTGTGCTTCATTGGAATTGAACTCTAGCATTTGAAGATGTTCTCCCATTAATTCAAATTTTGTAGCAACATTCTATCATATGTATTGTTGGTAGTGAGCCTGAATGCAAGTGCATTCCCCTTTTATCTTTACTTTTAACAAAGTAAAAAATTTGTGGATTAATCTCCACCATGGTTTGTCCCTTAACAGGGTTTCCACATAAAATATTTGGTGTTATGGTGTTCATGTTCTTATCTGTCTTATGTTGCTAATACTGCACAAAGTTCTTAATTGCTATAGATGGTTTTAAATTTAACATGAATAGTAAAATTTGTTGAACACTGATTCACCCCCCCTCTCAGTGTTCCCTACATCCAAAATTATATTCCTAGATCTAGGTTAACTTTGCATAAGATCGTACATTAGTTAAATTGAATTTGTAAGGAAGATAAGGTAGCGAAAAAACTTCCTACACTAATCTTGAGAGGATAAAAATGAAAAACTTTAAAAATCTTTAACAGTTACAAAACTTAAACAAAAATAAACACAAATATCATGCATACCACAACATAATGATTTACGTGGGGAAAACCCTTTCGAGAGAAAAACCCCACACTCCAAAAGCTACCCAATATTTATTCAAAAATCAAAATATTACAATATACTTGCAGAGCAAGCTTCTCATAGGAGTATCACCACTAGAGATCAAGAGAAAACATGTGATCACTATCAGAATCTTAGAATACACATGCACTACATACATCCCAACTGCTTATAACAAGCTTTTGGAACCTTCTAAAATTAGGGTTTTACAAGGTCATTTTTCATTTGACGTGTTAACATAAAAACCTTGATATGTCAGTAGAAAAAATCCTTGATGTGTCAGTACAAAAAATCCTTGATGTGTCAGCAAGAAAAAACTTTTACGTGTCAGTGGGAAAACCTTGACATGTCAACAAAAAAAATTTCAAGGCGATGCCCTGAACCCCATATCTTGTTATGAGTGTACATTATTTGCATAATCAGTTGCCACATACCAACATACAACCTATCAACAATAAACCATATAAAATTGCAAGGTTGAGACACATTTTCCCAAAAAATCTCCCACTTGTTGAACACCTTGCAAGATCAACATGAGAGTGTAACCATCGTCTCTTTAATTTCCAGGGGCCAAAAGGCCCATAGTCTCTGAACACCATCTGAACTTCTCTGTGCTCATAAGCTTAGTTAAATAATCAACAACAGTAATCAAAGTCTCTACCTTAACTAGCTTCACCCTACCATCTTCAACCATATCTCTAACAAAATGATATTGTACATCAATGTGCTTGGTCCTAGCATGAAATGTCAGTTTCTTGGCTAGACATAATGCACTTTGACTGTCACAATAAATTGACACTGTACCTTATTTTATTCCAATATCTGAACATAGTCTCTTAATCCAAATGGCTTCTTTACAAGCATGAGTAGCTTCCATATACTCTTCTTCAGTAGTGTACAAAACAACCACAACCTATCACTTCCTCATCCAACTAATTGTATCACAAAATAAAGTAAAAACATAAGCAATGGTGGATTTTCTGCTATCAACATCACCTACCCAGACTCAATCCACATAACCATGAATATCAAGGGAAATAGATCGTCTCTAGTCATATTACTATGATAACATAAGGAATAATCTGAGGTGCCCCACAAATATCTAAAGACTCTTTTAACTACATCCCAATGAACTCTACCAGGATTAGATATATATCTGGAAGTAACTCCCACTGCTTGAGCAATGTTTGGTCTAATACAAACCATAGCATACATCAAACTTCCAACAACACAATGGTAAGGAACTCTACTCATGTCTTTCATCTCTGATGGAGATGTTGGTCAATCTGAAACATATAACTTTGTTCCAACTGAAACAGGAACACACAATGGTCTACAATCCTGCATATCAAACCCTTATAAAATTGAGTTGACATACTTTCTTTGGCAAAGCCATAGATTTCTATTCACTCTATCTCTTTTAATTTCCATCCCAAGAATATGTTTAGATGCACCAAGATCTTTCATTTCAAATTTAGTAGCAAGTTGAGATTTTAGTTTTGAAATCACACCTTTCCCTCTATTAATAAATAATATACCATCAACATATAATGCAATAAAAATGAAATGATCACCATCAATTTTATAATAAATACAATGATCTAATTTAGAATTCTCAAATCCAAAACTCAACACATATGTATCAAATTTTTGGTACCACATCCTAGGACTCTGTTTTAAGCCATACAAATATTTATTCAATTTTCAAACCAACTTACTTTTACCTTTCACCACATAGTGCTTTGCTATGCCATATAAATATCTTCCTCCAAATCACCATGAACAAAAGCAGTTTTCACACCCATTTTCTCAACCTCTAATTCATAAGCAGTAGTAATAGAAAGAAAAAATCTAATGGATTTCATTTTTGCAATAGGAGAAAACATCTCACCATAATCAACACCCTCAACTTGAGAGTAACCCTTTGTAACCAAACTTTCTTTGTAATTCTCAATACCTCCATCTGAACCAATGTTTTTCTAAACACCCATTTACAACCAACAAGTTTTTGTTCTTCAGGAAATGGTACAAGATCCCATGTATCATTCTTTTACAAATATGTCATGTCTTCATCCATAGTAATCTTCCAGGATTCTGCATCATTCATACCTAGTGCCTCTTCTACAGATTCAGGGTCATCCATGTTATTATTCAAAGAAAAAATAAATCTCCAATCATTAGTTGAATGCTTTTTAGGTAGTTTTCTATGTTGAACAACTTACTACATTAATCTTGAGAGGAGAAAAATGCAAAACTTTACAGATCTTTAACTGTTACAGAACTTAAACACAAATATCATGCATACCATAACACAATGATTTACATGGGGAAAACACTTTCAGGAGAAAATACCCACACTCAAAAATCCACCCAATACATTATTCAAAAATCAAAAGATTACAATATACTTGTAGAGAAAGCTTCTTAGAGAATTATCACCACCAAAGATCAACATACAACACGACTATTATCAGACTCTCATAATACACACACATCTACATACATCCCAGTCATTTATATAAATATTTTTGGAACCTTCTAGAATTATGGTTTTACAAGGTCATTTTTCATTTGACGTGTTAACAAAAAAACTTGGACATGTTAGTAGAAAAAAACCTTGACATTTCAATAGGAGAAAACCTTGACATGTAAGTGGGAAAACCTTGACGTGTCAGTGAAAAAAAATTTGGGGTGATGCCTCGAACCCTATATCTTGTTATGAGTGTACAATATTTGCATGATCATTCACTACATACTAACATACAACCTATCAACAATAAACAATATATAATTGCAAGGTTGAGACACATTTTCCCAACAACATTTAGGGCTTCTAAATCTTGCATTAGTAGAAAAGTGTATATAGGTTACATTTTTGCATCTTGCATCATTAAATTTCATTTGAAATCTTTCATTGCAAATATTCAAGTCAACATACAAGCTAGAAACCTTAACATTCACTCAAAATTTACTGAATTTAGTGTCAAAACCCTAATCTAGGACTCATTCACCCATTTGGGTGATTTAGTCTTGATACAAGTTGTTTTACCTAATTTCTAGGAATTTTGGGTCATGCATTTTTTACTATTTGAACCTTCTAAAAAACCTAATTGGGACTCATTCACTCCTCTAGGTGATTTAGTCTCGTATCAGGCTTGAATCTGCATTTTGTAGCATTCAAATCATCATTTTTATGCTTCTACTTGTTGTTGTTAGATCTCTGTTTTAGATTACTGAATTTTTGTTTCATTTATTTCATTAGATATAGCTTAATTTGATTTCATTTCAAGTGCATTTGTAAACATAAGAATTAGAATTAAAGCATATCATTTATCTTGTGTTCATTGCATTTATCTTGCATTCATTGATTGTCATTTGCATAAGATTTACAACTTGGTGTCTGATTGCTAATACTATAGTGACATGCAGTTTGAGACCCATGTCATGTTGCGATAACACACTTGTCGTGGATCTTGGGTTGTCTAGCTCTTTCACTCATAGTGTTGACACTAGTTCACTAGATATGGACCATACCTTCAATAACTCTTTACCTTAAAGTAGTATGACAAATGTTGAAACAATGGTTGCTAGTGTCCCTCAAGAAAACTGTTGTCAATCAAATTGCACCCGAATGCATGAATGATTAAATTCAGCAATCTGTTGAAACATGGGAACTATCATCAAGCTATGGGTATTCCTAAGGTGAAGATAGACCTCCATATTCTAGGCTAGTTCCTATATGATGATCAATTAGGTACTTGAATGATTTGTTGAGAAAAGGGTAAGGACTTAATTGAATGCATGAACTAAATCTAAAACTTCGGTGATGCACCTAATTGATATTTATGAGCAGATTGATTCACAACTGATTATTACAGAATCTATTTTCACAACTCGAATTGGGAAACCTAATTACATAAGTGTTTCATCAGAAGGCCTGATAATCCATTCTTAATGAAGGAAAATGATATTTTCACAACCTAAAGGAGAGGATAAATTAACAGCACAACTTATGATCTGTATCTAAAATTGCTTTTTCATGTACATGTATTCATGAATGTGATAGGAATTTAAAGGCTTTGAAATCAAACACATTAAATTCGCGTCTTAAACATTCAATAAATACAAAACTCCTGAATCTGAGAAGGATAATACTGAATAGCGATAATGAAAAGAAGGAAACTCTGCAAAAATGATAACCTGTAAAGTTGTAAAACTGTATTAAATCTAAAATGCTGACTTACAAGATATTTCTCTTTGCAAAATGCAAAGGCTAAAAAATCAGAACTAGTGGAAAAAGATAAACTTTTTCCAATATATACAATAAGATGCAACTCCAAAGTGCATGAAGGTGAAACTGAAAGTCAATTTCACTATAGAAAAAATGACAATTCCAAGGAAAAATCTAAGCAAAAATAAATATCCCTGAAAAGAAGGCTCCAACTCATGCAAAAATGAGTGTATGATGATCCAAACTTGAGGTCAACTCATAATTGAACTATAGAGCACTCAAACTGCACTGAAAATCCCTGAAAAAGTGGACCCAAGCATACGAAAATCATCTTGTTTTTGTCAATCCACCCATGATAACTAAAATTCCATCCTTGTATTATGCATGATCAATCTTCAGTTGATAATCTGATGTGGAACTGAAAGAAGAGCCTCACTACTTGCATAATTGAAAACTAAAGTTCCACTTTGTGTATGAGCGAATTTTTTTTTAGTAATTTCAATATTTACTCCTCCATGCACAATCTAAATTAAGCATCTTGCATGCATCATCAACTTGAAGACACGCAAACTCCATCCTCATGTCCTTGTAAATCATGCATGATTGGGACAACTTAATGTTCTATGTTTGCACCTTAAAATAGTTAAATTAATTAAATGATTTATATTTTCATCATTTAATTAATTAACTTTACATTATATTAATGCAATACATTAACATTTAATAAGAAATTTCATATTTGGTACCATGCTTGGCATATTATTTGATGTTTAATTAAGTGGAAACCTTTACCATTGGCCTAACCTTATACATCGACCACATCATGATTGTAAAATTTGGAATCCATGAGAAAATAAAACATAATCATTCTGTTTTATTCTTAAAAGATCCCATCAAAGTCACCAAGCCCGTTTTATTCTCTTTCTTGTCCATATCCAGAGATAATGAAAACTAAATCAATTTTTTGATATTCTGGCATATCATTTTCACCATTTTGAGGTCCTTCCATACTCTTACCGGCCGTAGCCTTCACAACATTTTGGGTTTCTTTTATCTCTGTATTTTCTCCATTTTCTCCAAATTTGGGCTCATCCCTATTGGCTACATGATCAACACCTTTCATTTCCATCATTACTATTTTCATTTGTCTATTGTTGATTTCTTTCTTGATCAAATTAATGGTATGGCTACAAATACATTGATGTTGTTGTCTTTGATACAAGAAATGCAAAAACATGTAAATTGCATTACTGTCCTCCTGATGATAATGTTGAGTTTCATTTTATGACATATTTTCTTGGTTCTTGTATTTACTTCAGTAGTTGTAAATACATTTGATTTCTCTGTGCAAACAACATTTATCTGTTTAATTCTAAGAAAGCAACTCTAAGTATAATTATTAATCATGTTGCTAGTTGCATCCTCCTAGCATAATGTGCCTTCCTATTGCATTGTGACTGTGCACATCTATCTGTTGTGGATGATACTGGTTACTTGTATGACATATCTCATGGCCAAGATGTCACCTATGTCTGCTTGCTCCATGTTATGTGGCTGTCCTATTGTGATTTGTAGTCATCATCTCAGATCTCATATTATGCCAGTAATTTGTAGTATGGCACCCTGATTACTACTTTCAACCTGACAGTCCTGTAGCATATCTTTGACTGATAAGTTATGCCTCCATGATCTTGATAACTCCTTTTAAATGAAGAGTGGATGTGGACTTGTTCTATCTGTTTCTTTTGTCCAACAGTCCTATTCATTAATGTTCTTGATATGATGCTCTCATGTATGAATGTTGCTTACGCATGACTATACTATAGCACGATAGATGATCCATATGTATTAATGTCATGATGGTATGCTCTTAACTTTGCACTACATTTGATTCATAAAAATCTGTTATATCCTTTACAAAATTTGTTATATCCTTTACTTCAAAGAGACTGTGTTGAACTTTGAATATGGACTTTTAGCAATGCTATCTTGGTTGTTCTCAACCATCATGATGCTTATTTTTCTCCTTTTGATAAGTGATTAAACACATTGACATTGGTGCTCTAATATAATCATTCAAAAGTATTACTTACTGCTCACTGTGATTCCATGTATTGTTGTTCCTTTTGAATAATGAGTGAAAGGATGATTTGCTCAATCTGTTTTTATCATGTTGAAATAGAAACTACTTATGAAACTATTAATCATAGCAGTCCTATTTGGTGACTGTAATTTTAAATACTTGATAACTCTCAACTAATGATGTGAATGAGAGATGTCCTTATGATATGTTGGGCTCAACCCTTGTGGGATCCCATTTTTCTCCACATATCTGATGAAAATAATCATGAACAAAATGAACCTGTTCCTACACATTGAAACAAACAAGTTAGTAAAAATAATCGAGGCTAAAAGCTTCCATTGAAATTCATGTTCCTTGATTGTCAGCATTTGTAACTCAATCATCCGATGAATGTTTGATTGAATGTATATTACATTCCTATTGGTAGCATAGACATGAAGTAGAATGTAATTTATCATTTCTTAGAGTAAAACTCTAACATCATTCTTTTGCAATCTTGCAAGTTCATGGAGCGTGGAATCGAGATTGCTACAACTTTGATACGAGCAACTGAAGACATCGAGCAAAAGCGGTTCATCACAGGAAATGATGAATTTCTTCTCTCCTTTATGTTTACATTATCTTTAGTAGTGTAGTATTCCATACCATCTTGTATTCATTATTTGATTAAGACAATCAAATCTAGTTACTCCCGCGGCTTGTACAGGATTTCAGGTCCAATTTTCTGTTTCAAATACTTGCATAATAAAACTGTATTCAAAATGTAATCTGATCTTTATGATGAACAATGAATACTTAGCAGAAAAAATTTGTAAATTTTTGTACCTATCAATGATGAATTTAATTCAGCTTTCCGTGTTTGAGCTGGTAGTGAAAAATAGGTAACAAATTGGTGACCTCTATGGAGTGTTTGCTTGCTAAACACTATAGACCAGTTGCCTCGTATATCCATTAGGCATGGAGTCAATCTCTGATCTTCAGACTTCTTAAATCCTTTGTAACTCAACTACAAACCACACAAACTAAAAGAAATTATTGCAACTCTGTTTAAGACGGAGTCTGGAAACCAATGTGCAGTAACTGCACCTTATTGAAAGCATGACTGAAACTCTACCCTACCCCACACTAACCAAACAACATTAGTGCTTAGACATGACCATTTACTGGCTGTGAGAAATAGTTTCCCTTCCTTAAAAATAGAGGATGCTTTAAATCCTTAAGATCAATCAAAAAGAGGTATGTAAATGATAAACATTTGACTAACTGTTGCAGAAAATTCTGAAACATCTCAAAGGGCATGCCTTCCTCATTTGATTGACCACCAAATATTTTATTTTGAGGCATATAGCTGAGATTAACTTGTTGCTCCGTAGTTGCAATAACATGCTTTGGCATAATCATGACTTGTAATTCTGTAGACTCTTTGTATAATAAATACCTAATTGGACACTCCTTTGAAAGGATAAAGCTTGGTCTCTTACTGTTGTTTTCATGTTTATAAATTGTTGAAACTCCATCTTGTTGATTAGACTACTCCACTGCATATAGTGTAAGATTTTATTTTTTCCTTCTTGTTACCTCAATTTCAATATGATTTGAAAGAGTTGGTTCACATAAATGAAATGAAGGAATGTGTGGCTCTTTGATCTGAATAGGCTGATTACATACTGTTGGCTCATATGGCATCAAACTATCATCAATGTTAGAACAAAAGACCTCTATTATGCCTAAAAACATATTCTCATCTAATTCATGATCCTGAATTAGATTTAGATGAGTCTCATCACTCTTCTACTCAAAGGTAGACATTGTTGTTAGTAAACATGTGGTGTCTTCATTTTCATTAATAAATTCAGGTAATTGCTCAAACAAATTAGCTAAATCCTGAGATTCAACCTCTATTTCCTTGTTTAAAACATGTTCAACCTGATGTTGATTGTCATCTAATTTTAAAACAAAGGACTCAAGATCATTCCAAAATATGGCTTCTTCACAATCATCATTTGCATTACTTTTTGGAATTAGATGAGCAGCGTCCAACTTGTCACATTTGTTGACCTCAACCAGCAACTCATCACATTGTTTGACATCTTCCTGCTCAATAAAGGAAGGTAATTCATCATATAAGAACATGAAATCATCGCCTTTCATACCTTTTTCAAGCTCCTCAACCTGTTGTCTTGATTGATCATGTTCGTTCATCTCCTGCTGCAAGTCTTCTTTTCCATCTTGTTCATTAGGTATAAGCATATCAATATCAAAAACTTATGTTTGCTTCTCTTTAAAAATATTTTCCTCTCCTACATTACTTACCTTCAACTGATCATGCTCATCGAACCAATTATTTTGACAAGCAATTGATTCTCCTTTGAACAAAGAAATGGTATCAGGACATGCATACACATGTTGGATCCCTTGATTAAGAACAGGTGACTGTTCATGAAGATTCATAGCTTGATTTGTTACATGTACTTGACTTTGCAATAGAAGAGGATCTCTAAAACTTGGAATGGGATCCTCTTGAACTAGATTTGGCATTTTGAAGTCAGGATGCTTGGTCCAAGAAGGTTGCCATGGTTGTTCAGTACCTTGATGATTTGGTTCAAGCTCTTGATATGATTGAAAATGAGGGCTCATGGATTGATTTGACAGACTATGTTTATTCATGAGCTCCTATAGGGGCTGATCTTTAACATTGGTATGAATATTACCCTTATAACTTGGAATGTCAAAACTAGAAGACTTACTTGGAGATTGGATAAAAACCATGGAAACCTTCTCTATTGGCTGATGTTTTATGGAAGAAACTGATTGGGCCCCAACCAATATTCTAATCTGATCTTCCTTAGTAGTAAGATCTTCTTCATATTGTTTCCTCTGCATTAGCAAGTCTTGCTCATAGAGATAGGCTTGATAGGCTATCTCTTCCTATTGTTGATCATACTATTGTTTCCTTGTGAACTCTTCTATTTGTTTTGCAATGTCTAACAACATATCTTTCATGTTATTCATGTTATTCTTCATATCATCAACCTCTTGGAGTTGATTGTGGACATATGAATATTGATTCAAAGGCTGAGCAGGGGTGGGTGGGAGGTAAGCATATTGAGCATGCTGATAGGCTATTATTGCATGGTTGTTTGGGATAAAATCAGCAGCATGATTGGTCTGATATGGCTGATAGGGTGATTGGTTGACATGATTTTCATAAAACGAAGGTGGGTATACATACTGACTATGAAAACCTGACATCTTTACTCATATAATTAGCTGGAAATCAGAAATAAAGCTTGTGTTTTGAAACGAACCAGTACTGGGTCTTGGTTGAAACTAGTACATATGCTCAAAGTCATAGTTGCCAGGTATAATTTTGTACCTTTGAAAGGTGAAAATACGATGTTGTATATACCAGGACAACAACTTGGAAATCTTGAATTCTTTCTCTGAAGCATGCTTTAGAGTCCCACCAGGCGTGCCAAAAATTGTTGTCAATCAGATTGCACCTGAATGCATGAATGATTGAATTCAACAATCTGTTGAAACATGGGAACTATATTCAGGCTGTGGGTATTCCTATGGAGAAGATAGTCCTCCATGTTCTAGGCTAGTTCCTATATGATGATCAATTAGGTACTTGAATGATTTGTTGAGAAAAGGGTAAGGACTTAATTGAATGCATGAACTAAAACAAAAACTTTGTTGACGCACCTAATTGATATTTATGAGCAGATTCATTCATAGCTGATTATTATGGAATCTATTTTCACAACTCAAATTGGGCAACCTAATTACATAAGTGCTTCATCAGAAGGCCTGATAATCCATTCTTAATGAAGGAAAATGATATTTTCACAACCTAAAGGAGATGATAAATTAACAGCACAACTTATGATCTGTAACTAAAATTGCTTTTTTGTGTATGTGTATTCATGAATTTGATAGGAATTTAAAGGCTTTGAAATCAAACACATTAAATTTACATCTTAAACATTCAATAAATACAAAACTCCTAAATCTGAGAAGGCTAATACTGAATAATGGTAATAAAAAGAAGGAAACTCTGCAAAAAGATAACCTGTAAAGTTGTAAAACTGTATTAAATCTAAAATGCTGAGTTACAAGATATTTCTCTTTGCAGAATGCAAAGGCTGAAAAAAAAGAACTAGTGGAAAAAGATAAACTTTTTCCAATATATACTATAAGATGCAACTCCAAAGTGCATGAAGGTGAAACTAAAAGTCAATTTCAGTATGGAAAAAATGACAATTCGAAGGCAAAATCTGAGCAAAAATAAATATCCTTGAAAAGAAGGCTCCAACTCATCCAAAATGAGTGTATGATGATCCAAACTCGAGGTCAACTCATAATTGAACTATAGAGAACTCAAACTGCACTAAAAATCCCTGAAAAAGTGGACCCAAGCATGCGAAAATCATCTTGTTTTTGTCAATCCGCCCATGATAACTGAAATTCCATCCTTGTATTATGCATCATCAATCTTCAGTTGATAATTTGATGTGGAACTGAAAGAAGAGCCTCACTACTTGCATAATTGAAAACTGAGGTTCCACTTTGTGTATGAGCGAATTTTTTTTTAGTAATTTCAATATTTACTCCTCCATGCACAATCTAAATTAAGCATCTTGCATGCATCATCAACTTGAAGACACACAAACTCCATCCTCATGTCCTTGTAAATCTTGCATGATTGGGACAACTTAATGTTCTATGTTTGCACCTTAAAATAGTTAAATTAATTAAATGATTTATATTTTCATCATTTAATTAATTAACTTTACATTATATTAATGCAATACATTAACATTTAATAATAAATTTCATATTTAGTACCATGCTTGGCATATTATTTGATGTTTAATTAAGTGGAAACCTTTACCACTGGCCTAACCTTATACATCGACCACATCATGATTGTAAAATTTGGAATCCATGAGAAAATAAAACATAATCATTCTATTTTATTCTTAAAAGATCCCATCAAAGTCACCAAGCCCGTGAGTAGAGAAGAAAAAGAAAGAAAAGGCGAAACCCTAATCTCTTTGCATTATTCACCATGCACTTACTTCACTTTTAGCTAGATTTGCACTGCCATGGAGAGAACTTGGGGTTTGAAGCTTACAATCTTCATCGAATGGCTCGAATCTGCACCTTTTGAGTTGGAATTCTTGATAATGCTGATAAGTTTGGAGTTCATTGTTTAGCAACTTCAAAAAATGTTTTTGAGAAGAGTTTACAGACCATCATGGCCGCATTCTTACCATCTATCTAAAATTTTCTTATACTCTTTGAGCCGCCATGTTGTTGGGTTTTGGCCATGACTTTCTTGTTGCTTCTGAGAGAATTTATGGAAGATTTTTCTACAGTTACATGTTGGGACTACGTGGTAAGTTTTATGCATCTCTTTTTCTGAGAAGTTTGCTTCATTTATACAGAAACATGAAAACCCATCTACATTTTGCATATACTTTACCTCAGAATCAATAAGAAGCTTAAAAAATGTTTTTCTCCATATTGTACAAATGTTTCATCACTCTGGCATTGAAATTGAAGATATTTCTAAAGTTTATATGAGTATTTGAGAAGTGGGTTTTCTGTTTCTATTGCTTTCCAAAACAACGTGGGTACTTTCTTCTCTTTCTTGTCCATTTCTAGAGATAATGAAAACTGAATCTATTCTTTGGTATTCTGGCATATCATTTTCACCATTTTGAGGGCCTTCTGTACTCTTACCATCTGCGGCCTTCACAACATTCTAGGTATCTTTTATCTCTATATTTTCTCCATTTTCTCCAAATCTGGGCTCGTCCCTATTGGCTCCATGATCAACACCTTTCATTTCCATCACTACTATTGTCATTTGTTTATTGTTGATTTCTTTCTTGATCAAATTAATGGTATGGCTACAAATACATTGATGTTGTTATCTTTGATACAAGAAATGCAAAAACATGTAAATTGCATTACTGTCCTCTTGATGATAATGTTGAGTTGCATTTTATGACATAGTTTCTTGGTTCTTGTATTTACTTTAGTAGTTGTAAATACATTTTATTGCTCTTTGTAAACATCATTTATCTATTTAACTCTAAGAAAGCAACTCTAAGTATAATTATTAATCATGTTGCTAGTTGCATCCTCCCAGCATAATGTGCCTTTCTGTTGCATTGTGACTGTGCACATCTATCTGTTGTGGATGATACTGGTTACTTGTATGACATATCTCATGGCCAAGATGTCACCTATGTCTACTTGCTCCATGTTATGTGGCTGTCCTATTGTGATTTGTAGTAATCATCTCAGATCTCATATTATGCCAGTAATTTGTAGTATGGCACCCTAATTACTACTTTCAACCTGACAGTCCTGTAGCATATCTTTGACTGATAATTTATGCCTCCATGATCTTGATAACTCCTTTTAAATGAAGAGTGGATGTGGACTTGTTCTATCTATTTCTTTTGTCCAACAGTCCTATTCATTATTGTTCTTGACATGATGCTCTCATGTATGAATGTTGCTTACACATGACTATACTGTAGCATGATAGATGATCTATATGTATTAATGGCATGATGATATGCTATTTAAGTTGCACTACATTTGATTCATAAAAATATGTTATATCCTTTAGTTCAAAGAAATTGTGTTGAACTTTGAATATAGACTTTTAGCAATGCTATCGTGGTTGTTCTCAACCATCATGATGCTCATTTTTCTCCTTTTGATAAGTGATTAAACACATTGACATTGTTGCTCTAATATAATCATTTAGAAGTATTACTTACTGCTCACTATGATTCCATGTATTGTGCTTCCTTTTGAATGATGAGTGAAAGGATGATTTGCTCAATATGTTTTTATCATGTTGAAATAGAAACTGTTTATGAAACTTTTAATCATAGTAGTCCTATTTGGTGATTGTAATTTTAAATATCTGATAACTCTCAATGAATGATGTGAATGAGAGATGTCCTTATGATATGTTGGGATCAACCCTTGTGGTAGCCCATTTTTCTCCACATATCTGATGAAAATAATCATGAACATAATGAACCTGTTCCTGCACATTGAAACAAATAAGTTAGTAAAAATAATCGAAGCTAAAATTTTCCATTGAAATTTGTGTTCCTTGATTGTCAGCCTTTGTAACTCAATCATCTGATGAATTCCTGATTGAATGTATATTACATTCCTATTGGTAGCATAGGCATGAAGTAGAATGTAATTTATCATTGCTTAGAGTAAAACTCTAGCATCATTCTATTACAATCTTGCAGGTTCATGGAGTGTGGAATCGAGATTGCTGCAGCTTGGATATGCAACAACTGAAGACATCGAGAAAAAGTGGTTCATCATCACAGGAAATGATGAATTTCTTCCCTCCTTTATGTTTACATTATCTTCAGTAGTGTAGTATTCCATCCCATCTTATATTCATTATTTGATTAAGACAATCAAATCCAGTTACTCCCGCGGCTTGTGTAGGATTTCAATTTTTTTTCAAAATGAATAAAAAGCATTATTATGCAAATGTCCAATTTTATGTTTCACATACTTGCATAATAAAACTATAATCAAAATGTAATCTGATCTTTATGATGAACAATGAATACTTAGCAGCAAAAATTTGGAAATTTATGTACCTATCAATGATGAATTTAATTCAGCTCTCCCTGTTTGAGCTGGTAGTGAAAAATAGGTAACTAAAACATAATCCAAATCCATGAAGAATTAGCAAAACTACAACACTAAGTGAGTACTAAAAACATTTCCAACATTGTTATTCCTACCGTAGATAACATACACCGAATGATTGAAAGTGAACAAAGAATATAACTTGCGTGTATCTTAGCTCAAATTTTTTGCAAACATCTTACCTCAACCACTAGTTGTGCTCAAACTTTGAACAATACTCAAAGTCAAGGAGGAAGCCAAATTCCTCCTGCAACCATTTCCTCTACTCCCACCTATACCAACCCTCAAGTTACCACAACGATGCAACCTACTCGTAATGTTATTCCTACCTTGGGTATTTCCACTAGCAATCCTTGTACCTTTGTGGCATCTCACATAATATCTCCTATCACTTTACCTCCCATAATTATTCCATTCACTTCCCCCTCATTCACATATACACCTCCACCATATTCACCTCCATCCCAAAATACAACCAATGACGCCATCCTTAACCAACTCTTGCAAAATGTTTCATCCCTTCAATGAAAAATTTCCACCATAAACCAAAATCAAAATGGCCAACCTTCATACTATGTCAAAAGCAATCCCTTATCCTTGGAGATATTAAGAACATCGATACCACAAGGTATAGAGATTCCTAGGTTTGAGAAATATGGAGGGAAAGGAGATACTTCTATCCATGTTTCCGCTTATACTTCCTTATGCAATTACTTCATCCTTGAGGATAAGCTCTTGGGTAAGCTTTTCCATAGGTCCTTGAAAGATACTGCTTTAGAATGGTTTTCCTCATTACTAAACATCTCAATTTGTTGATTCAATGAACTTGTAAGGCCTTTATCAACAATTTCCAAGTGCACATGACTCCTAAGATGATCTTAGCTGATTTGATGAGATGTAAACAAAAGGATGATGAAAATGTTACTTATTTTATTTCACACTACCAAATGCTTTATTCCCAAATGGACATAAATATTCTTGATCCTCACCTTCAATGTATGTTCATTGAGAACTTACAAACTAAGATGCAAGATAAGCTTGGCATGATGAATTTTCCTTTGTACACTTGTGTACCACCCTTCGTGATTATCAAAACTCGGTTAGTAGTTGTGAAACAAAACCCACCTCTAGCCATCCTGAAAAGTCTGAATCCACAAATCAAAAAAATATTGACCTTTTAGGAAACAAAATAAAGGCTTCCTTAAACTGAATCCCCCTCAGCCAACTCAACATGTTGATACCCAAGTGGCTTCTATAAAGAAGACAAATCCTTTTACATTTGGGGATTCGGCTAGACAATTTACTCCCTTACCTGATATCCTCCATAAAACCATGTAAACTTCTAGAGAACTTAATTTCCTTACCTCCCATTAGAAATATTGATCCTACTAAGCCATTACCTCCAAACTTTAGATCTAATTCCTATTTTCATTTCCACCAACAAAATGGAGATGATACAGAACATTGTAAGCATCTATAATATCTTGTGCAAGACCTCGTTGGTTTTAATTGTATTCAAATTGGAGGTGTTAATGATCAAGGAAATAATTTCGATACCCCTCCCAACTAAAACTTGCAAATATTTACCAACCTTATGCCAAATCGTAATATTTCATTTGTCAAGGCTAGTGAAACTAAGAAGAATGTTGTGATGAATGTTGACATGGATGATGAAAACATGGATCCTAATGAAGAAATTTATATGGATAGTATGGTTGGATTGATTGAAATTTTACCTCATAAGGGCCAAACTAAAATGCCTCTTGACATTGCTTTCTCCTCAAAAGATATAATTAGAAACACACCTAATGGTCCTCTTTTCATAGTCGGTTGAATCAATGACAAGCCTACTAATGGGATATTAATTGATCCTTTCTATGGAGAGACTATGATCACTAAAGAATTCTTACTTCTACATGAACTCTATCAAGATACATATTATAAACTGACAGCATGAATAAAAATGCATAATGTTTTTTCTCTCCCTACGATGGGTTCAATCACCCTTCCTTTAAAAGTTGGACCGAAACAATTAGATGTCTCATTCTACATCATCCCAACGTTGGGTAAATTCCATGTGAAGCTTGGTTATTCATGGCTATGCTCCATGGAATTTGTCTCGTCGATCGTGTATAAATGTTTAAAGTTTCCCTTTGACAATGAGATCTTTATTGTGCACCATAGCAGCTTTAATCCTGTGTTTTCCCGTAGGAATTTCTCATTGGATTTATTTTGTCCCGAACCTATTGAACCTATTAAAACTCATGAGGAATTATTTTTCAAATCCTATCAAAATTTTAAGGTAAAACACATAGCAGAGCTATCCCTTCGAAACATGCCTCAACCCATGATTGAGCCTCCTATCCTTGGAAAAACCATGATTGAACCAAAAGACCTTCCAAGTAACCAAGACCAACCCAAGATAGATCATTTTCCTATCTCCTACAAACAATCAAGAGACAAAAAAAACAATCCTGTCATGCCTCCTAAAATAAAACAAGTTTAAAAATCTAAAGAGAAAGTAGTTGAACAACCTCGCATGGTTCCTTCTATTCCTCCCATTAGGGAAGAAAAGAAACCTATGGTTGATAAACCCTCTCCTACACTAACACAAATTGAAAATCGTACCAAAAGAAATAAAAATGCTAGAGTGTAGGCGTAGACGTCATGTTATTCCCAAAGGTTAAACGAAGAAAACAACAAAGAAAATCAACATCCAAACTTAAGTGAAGCAATCCATAATGATTCTCCCTCTTCGTCACAACAAATAGATCCTATATCACAACCACAATGTAAGGATTAGAACCTTCTTTGGATACTAACATTCGACCTCCCATTGTGATTAATTTGAACGATGATGATGAGATTTCTAAAATTGATGAAGAAGTGCATAATGAATTTAATTCATTATTTTCCTCTTCTATGAGCTTAAATGATAATTCTCCTAAGAAGAGTGTTGAACTTGGTGATGCTCCTAGTACCACACTCACTGTTGTCCCTTTGGCTAGTTGTCCAGATTTTGTATACGGTGAACAAGATTGGGATGCAAAAGACCTGCTATACATTGACGCGCATGTGCCTTACTAGTCTTGTCTTTGTTTTCTTTTTCATGTTATGTGTGTGATTGCATGTGTGTAATGTGACCCCCCCATACTGTTTTGTTTGATGTATCTCTCTCTTTGTTCATTCCTCTATATGTTCCTACATTCTTCTTTATTTTGTAAAAAAATTATCTTTTTCATTTGTCTTGTTTTTTCCTTTTGGAGATGATGCAAGGCGTTGAGACATTTATGTCTCTTCCATGTTGACCCAAAATATTCTCTTTTTTTTTTCTCTCTTTGTGTCATTCTTCCTGTTCCATGAGTGTTTGGGGAATGATGAAAATTTTGAGCTCTATAAAAACATTGTAGCAAAGACATATTGGCCCTAAATCTATGGATCCCTTATGTGTGATTATGGGATTCATTGTGGGGGAAACCCCTTTTCATGACGTAGCTTTATTTGGAAATATGACTTAGCATAGGGCTTTCCAAATAAGCTCTCATTTCTTTTTAGCATTTATCATTTTCTACTTTAAAGTAATTTCTCACAGTATGGTGTTTAGCAATTTCTTTAAAGTGGGGGCATACATTAGCATTATTCTTTTTCAACTTATATTTCATGGTGTGGTCTTCTTACTTCATGCGATGCATCTTTCTCTTTGTGGTGACATTAGGCTTCATGTCTTTTAAGAGCTTGATCTCTCTTAGCATATTATATTACTCTTAGTGGAAATGCCAAGCGGAGTGCATTCCTCAAGTTGTGAATCTTCTATTCTTCAATTGGTCCTCTCTTGGAGACATTAAGAACAATCTTCCCTAAGTTAAGACCTTACATGAACTAAGAAAAACTCCTTTGAACATACCTTACATTATTTGGCATTTACAATAACTGTTATATGGCCGCCTTGCATAACACACTTTGCTTGCCTGTGGAGCCATCTTGTTTGTTCATGGGTGTTAGCATATGAAGCTTTTTTTGCCTCATGAATTTTGTTGTTCATGTTGTGTGGTTCCTTATCAAATTTATTAGGAGGTATGGCTTTGGTATGGCTAGCGTATGGGAGCCGAAATTAGGCATGACTTTCCCATACCAACTTTCTTGTCTATGTGAGCACATACTGGCCACATGCATATGTGTCTCTAGGGGCTCACCTAGTGAATGGTCTAAGGTTCCAATATCCCTAGTGAGCATGTGTTTGGTTTGCATAATGAACATCAGATTCCACTTGTAAATGTTTCTTTGATAAGCAGCTTAGATCTGATCCACATCAAGTTGGAAAAATGGTCAAGGCTTGATCCACCCCATTTCTTTTATTTTTGTCTTTGGCAGTGTATGCTTGTACCTTTTCATTGCTTCATATATTATTCACATCAGTGTTCTTCTACATCTATGTTGGTTTTCCATAGGATCTCGATCCTGGGGGCTTGATCATACCTCTTGATTGTTGTCATCCTATCTCACTAGCATTGGTACACTTGGACCCCTCTTGATGTGAATTTGTCTACTTTAGTGTGAGTTTGAATAACATTCCTCCTCTCACTAATGTGGGGGCTAAATGTAGTGTAGAAAAATGTACCCCTTTACATTTTCACACATCATTGGGCCCTCCTTGTTAAAATTGGACTTCTTTATGCCTTATTTGGTCCTATTTTGCATCCACAAGCCTAATTTAATGCATTTTTTTTAGGATAATCCTGACATTTATTAAATTACCAATCATAATTCATGTTTTTGGGTTGTGTGTTCTAGATCTAGTGATTTGGAACTCATACTCCACCTTGGTCATATGGGTCCCACCTAGGTTTCGAGGCTTGATCCTGAATATTGCATTTAACTTAATATTTCTTGAAATTTGTGTCTCAAGCTTAGGCTACTGGGACTCATACACCCCAACTGGCATATGATTCCTGCTTTAGCTTGCACCTATTTTGAATTCAATTCTTGGTGGGATTTTATTCTCCTAGATTTGATGTCAGCTTGTAGTGTTGTAATTTTGAGAAATTTGGCATAAACAAGTATAAATACAAGGTTATTTCACATATTTTCTCCTAACAAGATTTAGCAAGTGTACAAGTCATCAAGTTATCATAAGAGCACTTTCAAGAGAGTTTACAAGAGAATTCAAGAGCTAATTGTCAAGAATTTGGAGTAGAATTCAAGATTCAAGCATCATGTCAAAGTCATCTATATCATGTGTGTTTTTGAGCTAACATTTGTGATGTAGGTTTTCATGATTCAAGCAAGTGTTCAAAGACATTATTTCCTATCAAGATCAAGAGTCAAGATCCACATCTATTGGAGCCATATCACACAATATTGTAACCTTTATTTTAAGGGTTTGGTGAGTTGCAACATTGCATATTGTTCATTCATCATTCCTTCATTCTATTTCATTTCATTTCAAGGTTGGATTACCAAAACATGGTTTGACCAAGGAAAACCCCTATCCACTAACAAATCAACATTTTTCCCTCTTCATGTGTGATTTTAGATTTAGGTGTTTTGAGAATTGAAGATCCTTTTAAGATAAATTTGCAAGATTGAATAAAATTATTAAAGTTCTCAAGAAGTTGTCATCTTCATGGAAACTCACCTACAGGCCAGAAAGACAAAAGCTACAAAAGATCACTCAAGGCTACAAAAGTTTCAGTCAAACCCTAATACTGGGACTAAATTGCCACCTTGGGTGTATGAGTCCCAGTATACCTCTTTTCAGTAGTTTTGTGTAGATACTAATTTTCCAATAGAAGATTCCATATTCATCCCAAAAACCTTAACTGGGACTAAATCGCCCAGTTTGGTGTATGAGTCCTAGTACACATAAAAAGTCAGAATTTTAGAGTTTATGACCTTGTTTTGGACATCTCCAATATTCCAGGTGATTCTCTTTCTATCCATAGTTTATTATTTTGATTTTAAGTTCCAATTTCTAGGTCATATAGTTAGATTTGCATATTGCTTTCATTTCTTTATTTCTAAGCATTTTCTTAGTGGTAAATCCCCTTTTTAATCACACCTAAGGAAACCCTCTCATATATACCCTTCTCTCAATTGAGTTACTTAGTTGAGGGATCTTGGTTTCCTAATGAACTAAGAGTGAAATAGGTCCCCTAATTATTCCATCTCCTAAAAGGTGGAAGCCTATTTCCTTTTGTTTAAATACAATATATATTGTAAGAACTAGATCGAGTAGCCACCAATTTGGTATATAATAGTCCTTCAACCTTCCCCCTCTTCTTATTTGGTAAGTTCTTTGTCCAGTTGTCATCTCCCTTCTCATTTTTCTCATCTACTACTTGACCTTTACTAGTTCCAGCTAAGTGTGAATAAAGATCAGCCATATTAAAGATAGGACTAATGTCCAAATCCTTTGGAAAGATAATTTGGTAGGCATTATCATTTATCTTCTTTATTATTTTGCAAGGTCCGATCTTCCTGGGATTCAACTTGTTGTAGGCACCTTGATGATATCTTTATTTTTGTGGATGTGCCAAGACCTCTTCTCCTTCTTGAAATACTTTTCTTCTCTAATGTATTTCAGCCTCTTCTTATATTTATTGTTCATGGATTGAAACTTGAGCCTAACCTATTGATATACCTCTTGAATATTCTCTAAAAATATATAGCTTCTTGATTGTTAAGCAGGTTCATTGGAAAATCAACTAAGCCCACAACTCCTTTAGGATTCACACCATATACTATCTAAAATGTAGACTTTCTTGTAGATCTATTTAAGCTAGAATTATAAGAAAATTCAGCTTGAGCTGTCATGAAATCTAACTATTGAGTATTGTCCCCAACTAAAAACCTCAAGGGATTCTCTAGTATTCTATTTACCACCTTTGTTTGACCATCCATTTGGGAATGGCATGCTATTCTGAATTGCAACTTTCTATTTAACTTTTTCCACAAGACTCTCCAAAAGTGGCATACACATTTGATGTCCCTATCACTTTTTATAGTTTATGGAATACCATGCAACCTCACAAATTCTCTAAAGAAAAAATGTGTAACTTGACTTGCACCATTGGTCAAATTACAAGGTATGAAATGAGCCATTTTAGAAAAACAATCCACTACTACAAACACTAAATCATTACCTCTTTGTGTTTAGGGTAGACCCAATACAAAATCCATAGAAATATCAATCCATGGTTCCTTTGGTATAGGAAAGGGCATGTATAATCATGTATTTTGATATCCTCCTTTTTCTATTTGACACACCCTACAAGTAGTAACAAATATGTCCACATCTCTTTAGATATTAGGCCAAAAGAATTTCTCACTCACCAACCCAAAAGTCTTATCTCTTCTAAAATTCCCACCCAACCCATTAGAATGCATATCTCACTAAATTTTATCTCCTTTATCCAAAGGGAATAAAAAGCAGAGACCCATTAAACAAAAATCCATCTAGTAACAAATAATCTTCAAATTGATGCATAGATGATGCTAAAATGTGGATCATTTGCATATTAATTCCTCATTTCTTCAAAACCAACGAGCCCAAGACATTATAATTAATAAATGATGCCTCCTACTCAAGGCATCAACCACTACATTAGTTTTACCTCTTCTTTGTTGTACAAAAAAAGTATAGGCCTTCAAGAATGAAGCCCATTTAGTAGGTTTTAGGGAAAAATTACCCTTTTATGTACTTCAAGGCTTGATTATTAGTCATCAAGATGAATTCCTTATGTAAAAGATAGTTCCTCCAAGATTTTAAAGCTTGTACCACAACATAGAATTCTTTATCATAAGTTATATACCTCCTTTTAGCTTCATTTAATTTCCACTAAAAAAAGTTGGAGGTTTTGCTTTTTGGCTTAATACCCCCTCAATAGCTACCCTTGAATCAACACATTAAACTATATTTTTCTGTAAAGTCGGGTATAAAAAGGATAGGTTCTTTAGTAATCTTTTTGAGTTATTTAAAACTCACATCAATTGCCTTTGTCCAAGTAAATACCTATCCTTTCATACAATCAATCAATGATACACTAATTCCACTAAATGTTTTAATGAGTCTCTTATAAAAATTCACCAAACCATGGAACCTCCTTACCTCAGTAATACTTTGAGGAGTAGGCCATTCAAGAATAGCCTTAAAAAATTTTGGATCCATGCTCAATCCATCTGATGAAGTAACATTTCCCAAAAATACCAATTTATTCTTGCAAAATTCACTCTTTTCATGGTTGATAAATTAAATATAGAAAAAGGGATCCTAGGATTCAATGGTGCTTTTTTCAAATTTCATTGAGATGTAGATCACAAGGTGAAAAAATTAACTTTCAACCCTAATGGTGAGCCAATCCAATCTAAATATACATCTAATGGAGGATGGAAATGGATTAAAAATATTTTGAAGTTATTAACTTAATGATCGTGTATTTCCTTATATTAGAAATACAAGATCTCAGCAACTAATAGACAAAAACAACAATTAGCAAGTGGATCTAGGAAGTGTAGAAGACAACAAACCTACTTAGAAAATTGGTTTTGATGTGCCTACAAGGACTCATTCACCCAATGGTGAATGGGTCTTGATCAACTTTCTGGGTCTTCTGGTGCAAGATCTAAGATGTTTTCCACCTACATATTTTTAAGAATATCATAAATAAATTTTGTAACTTAGTTTTTGTAGGTTGAAAATAATTATGATAACAAATGCAATAATGTGAAATTTCTCTTCAAGATCTCTTTGATCCTTCTCTGAACCTATAAATTGCACATACACAAAGAGAAAAATGTTTTTTTTGTGCCATATAGGGGTTTTCCTTAGTCAAACCTCGCGAATAGTGTTCCCCTTTTCATAATGACAATGTCAATGATAAAAACCTTGAGTCGAAAGGAAGGAAATGATGATTAAACACTTGATATAACTCACCACCCTTCAGTGGCTTCCTTGAAGGACTGAAGTCATACACATCTCTTCAAAGGAATTGGAACTTGCTTGCTTGATTTACTTTAATGCTTGAATGATTGAATGTATGAAGACCTACAATGCTTGTTAGCCTTCACAAGACAACATGAACATACATAAACTTGGACATGATATTAGGGTCTTGATTGTTGCTACAAATGACTAATAATGATAATAATTTTCTCAATAGGATTTCTCTAATAAAGTAGTAGATTTCAAATGATAAAAATACTATGAATTTGTAGGTGTTATCTAATTTTCTAAAAATTAGATTCCAAAAGCTGACACTTAAAATTTGAATTTTGATCATTAAAAGGTTGCCAAAAATATATTTTAAATTGGGTCCTAGCACATAATGGGGTCCTGGCCTATATTTTCATGACACACATATTTCGTGGCAATTTAAATATTAAATGCACTTATTTAATGTTGGTTCTCCTTTCAAAAAATGATAAAAATAAGGCTTTGGAATGTATAATTTAGAAAATCAGTAGCCAATGAACAACTTGCATATTACTTCCAATCAGCATCCTTTCAAGGAAAAGATGAAGTCTTCAAAGATCAACAAAAGGACAACTTAACTTCATTTAATGTTTTTGAAAATCATGAATAATGGGCAGATAAAATAGAGCATAAACAAGGGGCTGAAAGTTACAAGTTGAGTGTCCTGACAAGGGGGTGTCCTATCAAACACCCGACACACTTGGCGGGCAATCAAGAGGAGTTGCCATTTGAATTACCTACTTGGGAGCACGAGATTGAGCATCAAAAGTCATCAATGAAGGTTGCTTACCATATTCAAAACACTTGCATGCACCTCTTGTCTAACACAGAAAAGGAGGTGGTTTTCATGATTGGAGAAGTTTCTCATTTATGCAGTCAGCATTTACTTTTCCTTCATCCTTATTCAAAAATTTGCAAGTAGGAAGCACATCCTAAGTTGGTGAGAAAGGGTAGTTTTTTCTCACAACCAGTAAATGGCCATGTTTGAGCACTAACACTATTGGTTAGTGTAGGGTAGTGTAGAGTTTATGCTTTCAATAAGTGCCCCATGGCACATTTCTTTTCAGTTTTGTTATGCTTTCAATAAAGTGCAGTTGTTGCACGTGGTTTTCAAACTCTGTCTTCAACAGAGTTATAGTAGTTTCTTTCAGTTTTTGTTGTTTGAGCTGAGTTACAACTTTTTCCAAGTCAAGGCAGAGCAAAAAAATGGACTTCATGCCCAATGGATAAGCTATATACTGCTCTATAATGTTTAGCAGGAAAACACTCTGCAGAGGTCACCAAATTGTTACCTATTTTTAGCTACAACTCAAAATAGGTGGAGTTGAATTGCATTCGTCACAGAAAGGTGCAAAATTTCTGCTAAAAGTATTCATTGAATTTCAAATTTTGATTATGCAAATGTTTGTAATAGGAGAACTCATAAATTTGCATAAAAGAATGTTGTTTTTATTCATATTGGAAAGACTGAAGTCCCGTACAAGCCGCGGGAGAACTAATTTTATTTTCATAACCAAATGATGGATACAAGAAAAGAATGTAAACTATACAACTAAAAATAACATGAGCATAAGATATAAGGTGATTCGTCATTTCCTGAAATGATGAATCATCTTCACGTTAAAGTCTTCAATTGTTGTGTTGTGCTTTTGAATTGATCCAGCTCTAGGCTCCAAAAGCATCTGCAAGTATGATGAAAAGTGGTATTAGAGATGGTATCTAAGCAATGAAAAATCATATCCTATCCTATGCCTACATTGCCAACAAGAATATAATCTACATCCTTTCAAGCATATATCAGATGATTAAGTAATCAAATTGATATCACCAAAGAAAACAAAATTCAATGGAAGCTTCATTTATTTTACTAACATGTTTATTTAAGTGTGCAGGTACAGGTATAATCATCATTCCAATCAAAAGATATGCTTATGAGTGGTGTGAAATGTGGCTCCCAAAAAGGTTGAGCCCAAATCATAAATAATTGATCAAGCGGCATGTAAAAACAGAGCGATGGCAGCATTATGATATTCTCTTAAATCATAGCAGTTAATGAATGCATGATAGTTTGATCATCAAAACTCATAATCAAGGAAAGAAATCATAGAGTTGTACAACCATACACATTCCATAGAAGACCGAAATGGAGCATCATCATCATAAGAAACAATTACATGTGCAAGCGAAATGTGTATTTTGCAAGAGTTAATGGAATTACAAGGAAAACAAGTGAATGGCATCTTAATAATAGTGTTGGTAGTCCTAACAGTTTGAAAGGAAAGTTTAATTATCCATTCATTATCTTATGTTTGCATTGGCTATCCATACCAAGGAGATTTTCATATATGCTTCTATAAAATGAGAGGCATGTAATGTAGTAGTAACAGGAATACAATGATCAAGCTACAATTAATTCATCAACTGCTATGAGAGGTAACAGATTCAAATACAAGTATATCCTATCATTGGTTAAGGGTCGGGTGAACAAACAACATGAAGATTACTGTCATCTAATTACCTTTGATCGTGCATATCAATTTGTAGACACTAGATAGTGAAGGTACAATGCAGGAGTCAATGGTCTTATACAAATAATGAAGGCCCTTTTGAAAGGAGGTGGGGCAACATTAAAATGGTGGATTTCTAAAAGGGAAAATCTGTTCAATAGAAGGATAAAGATGACAATGTGGTTGAGATTCAAATTCAAAGCAATGCTTAGTATACAAACCTCTAAGAACAAGTAAAGTGGACAATATTCAATGGACAGCCAAGGCCATACAAAGAGGAGGCAATGACAAAATGAGATCACAATCATATAGTTCTCAAATATGCAGTGGACACAATTATACACCAAGGCAGATTCAATCATAAAAGAATGAAGTACAAAAATAACTCATTCATGTAAAAGTCATTTTTTCTGTTGCATAATACTCTAAAGCATTGAAAGGAAAATGGAAAAACCTTGTTTTAGATTGCTATCTTCTCATGAGATCTCATGCATACTATGATCTTGCAGAAAATTAAGACAACCCAGAAAGAGAATGAAGACTATGAGTTTCGGAAAAGCTCCAAATAACATATTTAAAACCATTGGAGTTTATGCACTTTTTTTGGTTAACAAAGTAAAGAAAGATGGAATCCACGAGTTTTGTACAAAAGAGCCATGCAAAGCTAGGTAATTTAAAAAAAAAAAAAACTTAGTTGTTTCTATACAAGATAATAAAAGCCATGGAAGTTATGTCATGCCAAGAAGGGAGCTCTATTCAAGCTCATACAACAAGAAAGGATGCCTATATGGGTCAAAACTCATGATCTACAAAGGGAAAGCTGAAGCCCTCAAAAAAAAGATGTGGCCCATAATATAGAGTTCCAGATGAGCATAAAGGAATCTCACAGAGAGAGGCTTGTATAATGTAAATTACTCACAGGAAAATGCTTTAAGAAACCCACATAAAATTCATGAGTTTTGAACCTCACAGCAGAGGAATTTTACTTTCAGTCACATGAAAAACCATTCATAATATTTCAAAATATTACCTAAGTATAAAACACATGAAGAGCATGAGAAGAGGAGCCAAATTTCCCTTATTGCAGTGCCATGAAAATAACAGAGGAAACAACAGTATATCGGTTGGAAGGCTCCAAAATCTTCAAACTCACAAATCCATGGCACTGTAGCAGTTCTCAAGTTCAAATTCCAGAAACATGAAGAATCCATGGCGTCCCAAGAATAGAGGAGAAAAGGGATGAATTATATCAAAATATTATGCATACAACCATGGCTATAAAGCCTGTAAATGGCTTCAAAAATAGAAGAAATGCCAGATTCATCACAAGAGGAAGCGCTTACCTTGCATTTTCCATAGAAATCTTCATAAAATCAACAAAAAATATAGAAGAAATGTCAAGTTCCAGCACCAAACCTTCATGGCGGCGCGAGCTCTAGAGACAAATTAGAATGCAAATGACAAATGATTAGGATTCGACTACTTTTGTCTGCCCTAATTCGATAAAGAGGTGATTTTTCTCAATGATTTAAAATAAATCATTATTTTTATTCATTCCTCATGGTCTATGACTTCCAAAGTCAAAAGACCTATTATTATTGAGAGTTGTGAGATGCATGATCAAACTTCAATTTGTTGAAGCTTTGATTAGTAAAACCCAAGTCATAATTCTTAAAAAATAGGGATGGTCACTTGGTCTCATGCATTTTGGCATGATTTTTACTTGGAGCTATATGTAACTAAATATTAATGTATTATTAAATTAATATTTAAAATGAAAATAAGGAGACCATTTCCACATTAAATATTAAAATAATCATATATTCGATTTATTTTTTTTATTATTATTTAATTATTTGTCCTCCTTGAGTAAAATCATGCAAATGATGAGGATATAACTGAAGAATTAAAGATCAAGGACTAAAGATTAATCATGCACAATCAGGGATGGAGTTCCAGTTCTCATGGGCGGATTGACAGAAACAAGGTGGTTTTTTGCATGCTTGGGCCCACTTTTTGTGGGATTTTCAATTCAGTTTGGGTACTCCATGGGTCAGTTATGAGTTGACGGCTAGTTTGAGACTAAGTTCACTCATTTTTGCATGAGTTTGGACTATTTTGTATCAAGGTTTTCTCTTCTACTCAGATTTCACATTGGAGATGTTGTTTTCACTTCAGCTCTCATTCAGTTTTTTTATTGGCTACCTTGTGCATGCCTTTTGTATATATTGGAAGAAATTAGTTTCTTTCCGCTAGTTCTTGTTTTTCAGCCTTTGCATTTTGCAAAGAGAAATATCATGTAACTCAGCTTTCATTTTCAAATTAATACAACAGCAGGTTTACAGGTTCAAATTGTCTTATTTAGCAGAAGATTCCATCAATTTCCAGCATTTTCAAGTTTTGCCTTCAAGATTGCAGGCATCATTATTGTGTAGGATTTGATCGAAGGATTATTGTGTTTTTCAGTTTTGAAACCTTTAATTTTTATGTCTCCTTCATAAATATATGTATGTAGTTTAGTTTAAATTCACTGGTTATACACTATGCATGTAATTGATTAAGCATTTTAGTCGTGAAAACCATGTTTTTCCTCAAAATTGTATTGAATCAAAGCCTCTGTTTAAAACATTCAAGTGATTAGACTATCAAATTGCAGATTAAAGTACTGAGTAATCATTTTTTGAGTCAATTTGCAGTTTAGATTTCCAATTAGGTGCATCACCGAAGTTTTAATTTTAATTCATGCATTCGGTTTAATCCTTTTTACCCTTTTCTCAAAATAAATCATTCAAGTATTAAATTGATCATCATATAGGAACCAACCTAGAATCTCGAGGTCTATCTTCACCATAGGAATACCCATAGCCTGAAGATAGTTCCCATGTTTCAAAAAATTGTTGAATTTAGTAATTCAAGCATTTGGGTGCAATTTGATTTACAACAGTTTTTGGCACGCTCGGTGGGACTTTGAAGCATGCTTCAAAGAAAGAATTCAAGAGTTCAAGCTACTGTTCTGGTATATACAACAGCGAGTTTTACCTTTCAGAGGTTATAATTTATACCTGGCGACTCTAAGCACAATCCACTGGTTTCAGCAGACGAAGTGCTGGTATGTTCACATTTACAAAAGAAGTCTGATTCACTTTGATTTAAAGAAGATTTGTAGATTTCAAATGCTTTAACATGTCTGGTTTTTATGAAAAAAGTATGTTTTCACCTTCATTTCATGAAAATCTTGCCTATTCACATCCTTATCAGCCATATCAGGCCAGTCATGCTGTTGGTTTTATCCCAAACAACTATCCAACAGCAACATATCTGCATGCTCAACATGCTTACCTCCCACCCAACCCTACTCAACCTCCATATTAGTTCGAACACTCTCCTGATTACCTTCAAGATTTGGAGGTTAGTGATGTAAAGAATAACATGAATGATACCAAGGACATATTGTTAGACATTGCAAAATAGATAGAAGAGTTCAAGAGGCAGCAAGAGTATGATCGACAACAGGAAGAGATGGCCCATCAGGCCTATCTCTATGAGCAAGACTTGTTGATGCAAAGGAGACAATATGAAGAAGATCTTGCTGCTAAAGAAGAGAAAATTGGAATATTGATTTCCCAAGCACTGAAGATGGAAGCCCAATCAGTTTCTTGCATAAAGCATCAACCAACAAAGAAAGAGGTTTCCAAGGTTTCCATTCAATCTCCAAGTAAGTCTTCTAGTTTTGACATTCCAAGCTATAGGGATAATATTCATACCAATGTTGAAGATCAACCCCTACAGAAGCTCATGAATAAACAAGATCTACTAAACCAATCCATTAGTCCTCAATTTCAGTCATATCAAGACCCTAAACTAGGTAATCAAGGTATTGAACAGTTATGGAAGCCTTCTTGGACCAAGCATCCTGACTATAAAATGCCAAACCTTAGTAAGGATATTCCTTGTGTATTAATTCAAAACAAGAAAGACGAAGAAACTATAGAGTCTAATTCAATGAAGGTTCCAAGTTGGAGGACTGAAAAAGAGGAGCAGGAAGTTATTGTTGTTTGTACTATGTCCCCAGCTCAAAATAACAATAGTGCATGTGAAGACGATGTTGGATCAAATTCACTACTGAACCCCTTAGATTTCGATTCATTTGAAATATTTTTTGAAGCTGTTTATAAGATGAATGATGGCAGAGTACAGGGATTACCAGTTAATGATCTCCACTTCCAGAGAGAGAATTCCCAACTTTCACTGGAAAAGGCACTACCTGAGGAGGAGGATTCAATTTCTTTATTTGACCAACTACCTGGTTTTGTTGAGCAAGCTGAAGAAAGCATGCAGGTACTTGATTTACCAGTTGATTTGGAATAGCCAGAGAATATTTCTGACTTGTTCGATGAGCTTCCCCAATTTGTTGGTGAAAATGAGGACATCACATGCATGATAGCATCTATGCCTGGTATGGAGCAACTAAATGAAAAAACTCATCTAGATTTAATGCAAAGTTACGAGTTAGAAGAGAACATGTTTTCAGATATCATAGAGGATTTTTGTTCTAACATAGATGATGAGCTAGTATCATATGAAAGAGAAGCATGTGATCAGCCCATTCAAGTCAGGGAGGCTATTGAAAAAGTTGTAGAAGATAATGTCTTGCAGCCTATGAACTTATTTGATGAGTTGCCCCACTTTGTTGAGGAGGAGTTGTATTCTATCATGAACGAAGAGCATAAAGAACAACAGTTTGAGGACTTGTTTTTAGTCATCCAATAGCGATATCAGCTCCTTAGTCAAGAAGATCCAACCATTGAAAACATTAATGGTTTCTTCGCAGAGACTATTATAGATGATGCAAAGAAACAGGACTCCATGTTCATTGAAGAGTTGAAAGAGAGAACAATTGATGCTCCTATAAACAATAATAGAAAAATCTTTCAAGAAGATCAGATTTTAGTAGCCAATGAACAACTTGCATATTACTTCCAATTAGCATCTTTTAAAGGAAAATATGAAGTCTTCAAAGATCAACAAAAGGACAACTTAACTTCATTTAATGTTTTTGAAAATCATGAACAATGGGCTGAGAAAATAGAGCATCAACAAGGGGCTGAAAGTTACAAGTTGAGTGTCCTGACAAGGGGATGTCCTATCAGACACCTGACACACTTGGTGGGCAATCAAGAGGAGTTTCCATTTGAATTACCTGCTTGGGAGCACGAGATTGAGCATCAAAAGTCATCAATGTAGGTTGCTTACCATATTCAAAACACTTGCGTGCACCTCTTGTCTAACACAGAAAAGGAGGTGGTTTTCATGATTGGAGAAGTTTATCATTTGTGCACTTGGCATTTACTTTTCCTTCATCCTTATTAGAAAATTTGCAAGCAAGAAGCACTTCCTAAGTTGGTGAGAAAGGGTAGTTTTTTCTCACAACCAATAAATGGTCATGTTTGAGCACTAACACTGTTGGTTAGTGTAGGGTAGTGTAGTTGTTGCACATGGTTTTCAAACTCTGTCTTCAATAGAGTTGCAGTAGTTTCTTTTAGTTTGTGTGGTTTGAGCTGAGTTACAAGTTTTTCCAAGTCAAGGCAGAGCAAAAAAATGGACTCTGTGCCCAATGGATAAGCTATATACTGGTCTATAATGTTTAGCAGACAAATACTTTGCAGAGGTCGCCAAATTGTTACCTATTTTTAGCTATAGCTGAAATTAGGTGGAACTGAATTGCATTCATCATAGAAAGGTGCAAAATTTCCGCTAAAATTATTCATTGAATTTCAAATTTTGATTATACAAATGTTTCTAATAGAAAAAATCATAAATTTGCATAAAATAATGTTGTTTTTATTCATATTAGAAAGACTGAAGTCCCACACAAGCCGTGATTTTCATAATCAAATGATGGATACAAGAAAAGAATGTAAACAATACAATTGAAAATAACATGAGCATAAGATAGAAGGTGATTCGTCATTTCTTGGAATGATGAATCGTCTTCACATTAAAGTCTTTAGTTGTGTTGTGCTTTCAAATTGATCCAACTCCAGGCTCCAAAAGCATCTGCAAGTATGATGAAAATTTGTATTAGAGATGGTCTCTAAGCAATGAAAAATCATATCCTATCCTATTCCTACATTGCCAATAGGAATATAATCTACATCCTTTCAAGCATATATCGGATGATTAAGTAATCAAATTGATATCACCAAAGAAAAAAAAATTCAATGGAAGCTTCATTTATTTTGCTAACATGTTTGTTTAAGTGTGCAGGTACAGGTATAATCATCATTCCAATCGACAGATATCCTTATGAGTAGTGTGAAATGTCGCTTCCACAAGGGTTGAGCCCAACCCATAAATAATTGATCAAGCAACATGTAAAAACAAAGTGATGAAAATATTATGATAGTCTCTTAAATCATAGCAGTCAACAAATGCATGATAGTTTGATCATCAAAACTCATAATCAAGGAAAGCAATCATAGAGTTGTACAACCATACACAGTCCACAAAAGACCGAAATGGAGCATCATCATCATAAGAAACAATTACATGTGCAAACAAAATGTGTATTTTGCAAGAGTTAAAGGAATTACAAGGAAAACAAGTGCATGGCATATTAATAATAGTGTTGGTAGTCCTAACAATTTAAAAGGAAAGTTTAATTATCCATCCATTATCTTATGTTTGCATTGGTTGTCCATACCAAGGAGATTTTTAGATATGCTTCTATAAAATGAGAGGCATGTAATGTAGTAGTAACATGAATACAATGATCAAGCTACAATTCATTCATCAACTGCTATGAGAGGCAATAGATTCGAATACAAGTATAGCCTATCATTGGTTAAGGGCTAGGTGAACAAACAACATGAAGATTACTGTCATCTAATTACTTTTGCTCGTGCATATCAAAGTGTAGACACTAGATAGTGAAGGTACAATGCAAGAGTCAAAGGTCTTATACAAATAATGAAGGCCCTTTTGAAAGGAGGTGGGGCAACATACAAATGGTGGATTTCTAAAAAGGATAATCTGTTCAATAGAAGGACAAAGATGACAGTGTGGTTGAGATTCAGATTCAAAGCAATGTTTAGTATGCAGACCTCTGAGAACAAGTAAAGTGGACAATATTCAATGGACAGCCAAGGCCATACAAAGAGGAGACATTGACAAAATGAGATCACAGTCATATAGTTCTCAAAAATGCAGTGGATACAATTATACAACAAGGTAGATTCAATCATAAAAGAATGAAGTACAACAATAACTCATTCATGTAAAAGTCATTTTTTCTGTTGCATAATACTCTGAAGCATTGAAAGGAAAATGAAAAAACCTTGTTTTAGATTGCTATCCTCTCATGAGATCTCATGCATACTATGATCTTGCACAAAATGAAGACAACCCAAAAAGAGAATGAAGACTGTGAGTTTCAGAAAAGATCTAAATAATAGATTTAAAACCATTGTAGTTTATGCACTTTTTTTTGGTTAACAAAGTAAAGAAAAGATGGAATTCATGATTTTTGTACAAAAGAGCAATGCAAAGTTGGGTAATTTAAAAAAAAAACTCTGTTGTTTCTCTATAAGATAATAAAAGCCATGGAAGTCATGTCGTTCCAAGAAGGAAGCTCTATTCAAGCTCATACAACAAGAGAGGATGCCTATATGGGTCAAAACTCATGATCTACAAAGGGAAAGTTGAAGCCCTCGAAATGAAGTTGCGGCCTATAATACAGAGTTCTAGATGAGCATAAAGGAATCTAACTGAGAGAAGCTTGTATAATGTAAATTACTCATAGGAAAATGCTTTAAGAAACCCACATAAAAGTCATGAATTTTGAACCTCACAGCAGAGGAATTTAACTTTCAATCACAAGAAAAGCCATTCACAATATTTCAAAAGCTTACCTGAGTATAAAAGGCATGAAGGGAATGAGAAGAGGAGCCAAACTTCCTTGTTGCAGTGCCATGAAAATAATAGAGGAAACAATAGTATATCGGCTGGAAGACTCCAAACACTTCAAACTCGCAAATCCATGGTAGTGCAGCAGTTCTCAAGTTCAAATTCCAGAAACAAGATGAATCCATGGCATCCCAAGAATAGAGGAGCAAATGGATGAATTATATCAGAATATTATGCATACAACCACGGCTATAAAGCCTGTAAATGGCTTCAAAAATAGAAGAAATGCTAGATTCATGACAAGAGGAAGCACTTACCTTGCATTTTCCACAGAAATCTTCAAAAATCAACAAGAAATACAGAGGAAATGTCAAGTTCCAGCACCAAACCTTCATGGTGGCATGAGCTCTAGAGACAAATTAGAATGCAAATGACAAATGATTAGGGTTCGACTACTTTTGTCTGCCCTAATTTGATAAAGAGGTGATTTTTCTCAATGATTTAAAATAAATCATTATTTTTTATTCATTCCCTGTGGTCTATGACTTCCAAAGTCAAAAGACCTATTATTATTGAGAGTTGTGAGATGCATGATCAAACTTCAATTTGTTGAAGTTTTGATTAGTAAAAACCAAGTCATAATTCTTAAAAAATAGTGATAGTCACTTGGTCTCATGCATTTTGGCATGATTTTTACTTGGAGCTATATGTAATTAAATATTAATGTATTATTAAATTAATATTTAAAATGAAAATAAGGAGACCATTTCCACATTAAATATTAAAATAATCATGTATTTGATTTTATTTTTTGTAATATTTAATTATTTGTCCTCCTTGAGTAAAATCATGCAAATGATGAGGATGTAACTAAAGAATTATAGATCATCGACTAAAGATTAATCATGCACAATTAGGGATGGAGTTCTAGTTCTCATGGATGGATTGATAGAAATGAGGTGGTTTTTTCACATGCTTGGGCCCACTTTTTGTGGGATTTTTAATTCAGTTTGGGTACTCAATGGTTCAGTCATGAGTTGACGACCTGGAAAAGATGTGAAACCGGGTTCAGGACCTAAAAACCTAGGTTGGAATCATTTGCCCAAGGTGGTGAATGAGTCCTAGCTCATTGAATCTGAACCATTGAACTTGAGAACACTTGAATTATGATTAGATGTTGATTTGTGTCAAGATCATCCTTGAAAAGATGCATTAAATGAGGCTTGTAGATGTAAAATAAGACCAATTAAAGCGTAAGAAAGCTCAATTATTAATGGAAACCCTATAAAATTGTGAAAGTGTGTTACAACACTTTACAACACTCCAAATAAGGAATCAATAAGCTCATTTAGTTCACAAGGGTCGAAGACCTAATGTGAATATGTTAGACATATTAGTGTTGTCAAACAGATTGCACCCAAATGCTTGAATGGCTAAATTCAACAATTTGTTGAAACATGGGAACTATCTTCAGGCTGTGGGTATTCCTATGGTGAAGATAGACCTCCAGATTCTAGGAAGGTTCCTATATGATGACCAATAAGGTACTTGAATGATTTGTTCTAAGAAAAGGGTAAGAAGGATTGAACTAAATGCATGAACTAAAATTAAAAATTCGGTGATGCACCTAAATGATGGTAAACTTGCAGAATGATTCACAACTTATACCCTCAGGAAAATTTGTTAACATAGTCCAATTTGAGCACTTTGAACACATTAATAATTCATTAAAAGGTTGTATGCATTCTCTCCCTATTAAGGAAAACTGAGTTTTCACAAATTAAAGGAAAAAAAACAACTTTTGAGCACAATTAACGACCTGTGATGAATTACAATTGCATATATGCATACATAAACAAGACATAAATGTGAAGGTTTCAAAAATGAAACTCATCAAAATTGCATCAAATTATTTTAACCATACAAAACACCTAAAATTGGAAAGGTGAACTCTATTTCAATTAATATCATGAAGGAAAACCTCTATAGAAATGTTAACTTATGTAACCTATAAAGTTGTAAAACTATATTAAATCTAAAATTTTGAGTTACAAGATAGTCCTCTTTGCAAAACGCAAAGGCAGAAAAACAAGAACTAGATGAAAAAGACTAACTTTTTCCACTATATACAAAAGGCATGCAAAAAGCAGCCAATAATAGAACTGAATGAGAACTAAAGTGAAAACAACATCTCTAATGTGAAATTCGAGTAGAAGAGAAAACCCTGATAAAAATAGCTCAAACTCATGCAAAAATGAGTGAACTCAGGCTCAAACTAGCCGTCAACTCGTAACTAATCCATGGAGTACTCAAACTGAACTGAAAATCCCTCAAAAAGTGGGGATAAGCATGCGAAAGCCACCTTGTTTATGTCAATCCGCCCATGAGAACTGAACTCTGAAAGGCATGCAAAATCCTCAACTCCACATGCACGTGAGTGAAAAAAAATTATATATCTTCCCATTTTTACAATAGTTGATTTGAAAAATTATTGAAAAGCAATTAATAAAATTGCACTTAATAACCTTTAAATACAACTTTACAATATAGAATAAGGGGAAAAATAATAAAATAAATGTTTTGCAAAAAATAAATTTCCCCTTATGACTCCCCATAATAGCACTCCAAGCTCTCACTTTGCTAATCATAAGTCAAGAAGACTCAAAGTCTTCTCACATGTTGTCGGCCTCCTCATGCAATATATGCATATCATGTAATATATGATGAAATATATATTTTTTTTCTCCAAATGTTATTTTGGCCTTAGTGATTTCATGGCTTTGGTTATCTCACGAGCCTCCTTAAATCATTAGGTTTCATTGACTTTGAAGTCAATACCATGGTGATAATACAATGAAATGATTTTTCTTAAAAGAAAGGTCAAAAATGCCTATCATTCGATTTGAGCATGGTAAAAATACTAAGGGAAAAGGAACCCTAATCATTATGCTCGTCCATTTTTGCATTTCTATGGGGACAACTTGTTGCGCCACCATGGAGAACAATTTTGGAGTTCGACTTGCAGATTTCTTCACTGGTTTTTGTCAATTTTCATAGTATGGAATCATAAACAGGAGGTAGGCATTGATTTCATGCTATTTTTGTTGATTCTTTGAAGATTTTAAACAAGAAAATTGTATGGTAAGTCATTCCTGAGCATAGTCCTCCATTTTTGAAGTAATTTTCAGGATTTTGGAGCTACGAATATGATTATTTCCTAATGTATTTTAAATTTGTTGTTGTCTTTTCACTTGGGGCCACCATTATTGAGCCTAGTTTGAGCTTTTGGAATCATTTTTTGTAAGAATCAATTGGATTTTGAGGGAATTTCATCAACAACCTTGGTGAGTATATGAATCTCAGCTCTCCTATTTTTTTGTGTTGTGAAAGCAGCATGATTTGAGCCCATGAGATTTGGTGAATGAGTAAAACATTTTTTATACATGCCTCTTTGTTCCTCAGCCACGGCCTCACTCTATTTGTTGGGTGTTTCTCAAAAACTTTGGTTTACTGAGTTTCAAAAGAAAACAAATTAACAAACTCCCAAGTTGTGCCCTTACCATCCTCCATCTAGGTATTAGTTTTTTCCTTTGATTTTACTGTATTTGTTCATTTTCCTTGTAAATTCATGGCCACCATGATGAGTATTGGGCTCAAGTTTTTTTGGATAAAAATATGATTGTTCCTTCTTGTTTTGTAAGATATTTCTCATCTGTGGTGCGACCAATACCCTAGCTATTTTGAATTCTCCTCCATGAGAGACTGTAATTCATTCTCCATTTTGATTTTCCGAGGCCATTGTCTCCATTTTTTTTATGCAGGTCACCATGGCTATATCTCCATTTTTAGGGTTTCAAAAACTCATTTTATTATGTTCATTTTGACCCATTCTCATTTTGAAGCTTCCTGACATAGAAATAAAACATTTAATCTGTAAGAAGTTTGAGTTTACTTCCCATTTATTTTCTCCTTCAAAAATTCAATGTTGTTCCAAAAGCACAACTGGGCACTCTTTGTATTGCATTCATTATTTGGTCTTTTCTTAGCATGAGTGCACTCTTTACCACTACAATTGTTTTGGATGGTCACCATCTTCCATATGCAGACCTATTTTATGTAGCAATACAATTTACATGGAATAAATGCTTCTCTTTTTCTTTGTTCTAAATGATCTTAAACAATGATTCATGCATGAAGACATGGCTTCTTGAACATGTGATTGTCTGTTGATGTCTTGATGTCTTTATGTAATAGTAATCTTATTACAGTCATGTAGACTATCCTTCATTTGAAATTGTTAATTCATTCTTAACTCTATTATACTGGATCCTAAAGCAGGCCCTTTCTTGAAAGGAATATTGACATTATGTTGTCTATCATTATGCTATTTTATTAGATTTGAATTGAGGATACCTTTGGAAGCAAAGTAGTAAACTTCCACCATAATGTGTCTTTTTTTAAAATAAACTGTGCACATTTCACTGTTGTGGCTTTTAATGGTATTGTGACTCTGATTTTTCTTTTCATACTTCTCCATACATTGTGGCTTCACCTTATCACTGATCTATGACTGGCTTGTACCTTGCATAATGAAAAGAATATGACACTATTTTTCTAAGATTATTTTCATACTTGGGTATTATTTTTCACTTGATTATGTTCTCCATAGGCTTATTAGGTTGATGCAAAACCTACACCCAATGGTGTCTTTCTTTAAATAAAAGTTCTAAAGCACAAAACCTTGTTTCAAATATATTATCCCTTTGCTAAGAGTATAGTCAGCATTTGTTCTACTTAAACACAGTGTATTGATTGTGCATGCTATCAGGGATATTATGGCAATGCTCCATCCCTTTCTTGTATATTGAGATTGTTGCTTGATGGTACTGTTCCTCCTGATATGTCAGGCTCAACCCTTGCAGGAGCCCATTTTTTCCCACATATCTAATGAACATAATGAACCTATTCCTACACACTTAAAAAAACATGTTAGCAAAATAATTGAAGCTAAAAGCTTCTATTGAATTTCATGCCTTTTTGAACAATGAAATCATTTGATGGATGCCTGATCAAATGTGTGTTATATTTTTGTTGGTAACGTAGGCATATGATTGCTCTTGATTCATCATTGCTTAGAGTAAATCTCTAACATAATTTTCATTTATTCTACAAAAAACTCAAGGAGACTAGAGTCTAAGGAGACCGAAGAGCTTCAAAAATACTACTCAAAGATATCAAGTATCAATGGCTTCATCATTACAGGAAATGATGAACCATCCTCCTTTCTATGTTTACATTTTCAATAGTTGTATAGTATACAAATTGATTTTTTACCTATCATTTGATTGTGTAAATCAAATTACACTACTCCCATAGCATGTGTGGGATCTTCATTTTTACAATATGAATAAAAAAGCATTTGTTATGCAAATGTCTAAATTTTTGTTATGAGTACTTGCATAATAAAATCTGAAAACCAAATGTAATCATATTTTTCATGATGATGAATACTTTAGTAGAAAAATTTGAAATTCTATGTACCTCTCAATGATGAATTCAATTAAGCTCTACCTGTTTGAGCTTGTAGTGAGAAAAAAGGTAACAAATTGGTGACCTCTGCAGAGTGTTTTCCTGCTAAACACCATAGACTAGTATATAGCTTATCCATTGGGCATGGAGTCCATTCTTGCTCTACTTTGACTCAGAAAAGTTGTAACTCAGTTGTAAACCAATCCAAACTGAAAGAAACTACTGAAACTTTGTTTAAGATAGAGTTTGAAAACCATGTGTAGCAACTGCACTTTATTGAAAGTAAAACAATACTAAAATGAAACGTGCCATGGGGCACTTATTAAAAACATAACTACTCTACCCTGCACTAACCAATAGTGTTAGTGCTCAGACATGACCATTTATTGGCTGTGAGAAATAGCTTCCCTTCCTTAAAAATAGAGGATACTTCAAATCCTTAAGATCAATCCAAAAGAGGTATGGAAATGACAAACATTTGATTAACTGTTGCAGAAAAGTCTAAAACATCTCAAAAGGCACACCCTCCTCATTTGATTGACCACGAAAGATGTTATTTTGAGGCATATAGATAAGATTGACCTACTGCTCCGTAGTTGCAATTGCATGCTTTAGTAGAATTATGACTTGTTACAATTCTATAGACTCCTCTTTTGATAAATACCTGATTGGACACCCCTTTGAAAGGATAAAGCTTGGCCTTTTTCTGTTGTCTTCATGTTTATACACCATTGTCTCTTTAACTTGCTGATTAGACTACTCCATTTCTAGTGTAATATTTTCTTCCTTCTTTCTTGTTGTGTCAATTTCAATCTGATCTAAAAGAGTTGGTTCACATGTTGTTGGCTCATATAGTAGTAGCTTATTATCTATGTTAGAGAAAAAAGTCTCTATGATGCTTGAAAACATATTCTCGTCTAACTCATAACTGTGCATTGAATCCAGATGAGTTTTATCATTTAGTTGTTCCATACCAAGAATAGATGCTATCATGCATGTGATATCCTCATTTTCATCAACAAATTAAGGAAGTTCATCAAATAAAACAGAAAGATTCTGAGATTCACTTTCAATTTTCTCTACATAAACATGTTCAATTTGCTCTTGTTTGCCATCTAATCTTGAAACAAAAGATTTGAGGTCATTCATGTTAGAACTATAAAATTTTGGAATTTTTACAGTCAATTGTATTCATGAGTTTCCAAAATAAGTCCTCACCATAAGCATAAAATTCTCTCTTCATAACATTTTTCCCATATTTTGTCATATGGTCCAGTAAAATCCGTCTAGTCCTAAATATTTCATTGTATAACCCATATCGGCAAGAGAGGGTGAAGGTCTCCCCGATCCATATGGCATCCTTACTAATGTGTGTTTTTTGTAGTCTATTAGCGGGAGTGCAGGAATGTCATACCAAATGTTCATAAACACGTATCGGCAAAGTGTATTTCATTGTCTCGGTGACAAAGAGATCATATCGGAAAGAGAGTCATTATCAGGATGAGTCATAACAAACTCATATATGTCTCACCGACCAGTGCATGGAAAAACATTTCGGCCAAACTAAAGTTATCAGAGTAAAGTCTTACTGATGGCAGCGGGTCTTGTCGATAAAGCACAAAGGGGTTCCATCAAAGGACTATCGGGATGAAGTCATATAGTCCTGCTGACTCATGTGTCACACCGATAAAGATATTCATCGGTGAGAGAAAGGTCATCAGCATGAGTTCCACCGAATATTAAAGTCACACCGATGAAATACGTTGGGAGAGTCTCACCGAACAGAGTATGTTGGAAAAAACAAGCTCGGCAAGACAATTGGCATCGGTGGGAGTCTTTTCGAGTTTCAAAGTCTTTCCGATAGAACTCACTTCATCGGTAAGATTAATTTCATTGGCAAGAAATATGAAAGTCACGCCGAAGTGTGGTTTCATTGGCAAAAATGTGATTATGTCTCAGCGACCAAAAAAATACCATGGGGTGTGACTCGGTAAGACACAATGTAGTCTATGAAACATCTCCCTAACTCAAAATTGTCACAGCGACACATAAAACTAAAGCGATAACTATTGGTGAGACTTGAAGGCTTTGGGGAGACTAGAAGATGTTTCGGTGAAAGGTTTAATGAATGTTGCAAAAGGATATCACCCCAGATTTGAAAATGTCTCACCGACAAGACATTTGATGTGATAGTGTGAGTTTCAAATAAGTTTTCACTCATGCTTCAGCTAACATATTAATGGCGCAATGGAACATAACAGGGAGAATTTAATTGAAAGCATTAGTGCTGAATTGATAGCAGAAGAATTAGCAAGGCGAATAGAAAACCAGGGCATATTTCCAGTCTAAAGATCTCGAGCAGAATACAGTAAGTGATTGCACCTTAGCTCATCAAATTTTAACTTCTGTAACTTTCAAGAATGGAGTCCCCTAGCTCAGGAAAATTAAAAAGTAGAAAAATGGTTAAAGCAAACAAACTAAGGGAAAGAAACAAAAAACTAAAGGGGAACATGAAGGCACTGAATGAAGATTAAACCAAGACCTCATTGACCAGTTACCTGGCTCTGGGCCTAAAGCTAGACAATCAGCGCAACTTAGGGTAGAATTAGATAAATTGGATGATAAATGTAAATTCATAGGAGATGTTTGGACTGCCATAAGGGGATATGAGTTGTTTAATTTTCATTATCATCGGAAAAATCATTTTGAACTAGTGTGCAATCCGTGGAAACTCAATTTGGGGAAACTGGTGTGCCCTAATGTATTTGTAAATGCAGAATTGGTAAAATTGCTAGCTGATCATTATGACTCGAAACACAAAGCTATATGTGACCCGTCCGAAAAACCACAGATACACTTATCTAAAGAGGCAATAGGGGAGGTTTTTAATTTGGAAGGGTTTTGCAATGAAGAAATCATATATGAAGAATTGGAGAAGGAATTATCGAGAATGGACATGATTTATAAGGGTTAGAGGCTGCCAATTCACAGAATTAAATAGGGCAGCAAGTCGGATCCTTTACAGGATAGTGATGGACCTCCTTATCATGTGGACTTGTTTGAACCTTATATGAAATACACTTACTTCTTAGTATGCCAAGTATTGGGAATGGATGCCCCTGAGCATATGTCAATTGTGCCAATGCTAATTTCAGCAGATATCCAATACCACAATTCTAGGCCATTTGACTATGCCTCGTACATTTTTAAGGGGCTTGATTTAGGACCGACGACAATAAAAATTGGATCATCTACCTTTCATCTCAGGAATTATTCATTATTGATGCATATGGTGTTATATTCTGGACAGGAGTTGGGACTATGGCCTCTGGAGATGAGGATTTCTCAGTTTAATAAAGATGGTGAAGCATTACCTGTCCAAATGTGGATTGCTATTTAGGATAGTAGGTTTTCCAATTCTAGTTTTATTCATTTTGAAGAATATTTTGTGAAGACATTGTACAAATTATACAATCATCCTTGCGATTATTCTCTATCTGAAGAGATAAAGAGATATCTTCAGCCAAAGGATTTCAATGGGCCGATTGGTCATAATTGGGGAGATTGGTATTGCTTGGAGGGAGCTACTATGATTAGAGTTTATGGGTTTGAAGATTCCCCTTTCATTTTGTCAAAAACTATCCCAAATAGAATTGCATACTTGGAGATTGTCAAACAGATGGATTATTCCAGTGTTATGAATCTTAGTTCCTTTGGGAAATAGGCCTTCATGCCTAGTACATTATGTTTTGGTGATTTCACTGTGTTGGCCAAGGAAGGATATAATTTGATCCTTGATAAATTGCTACAATACAATATGAAGAGAGGACCACCCAGAAAGAACTTCGACCCAGAAGGGTATATTAGCTCTGCTAAATTAAAGATAAACTTTGGAGGGTATCAGCATGTGCCCTATCACTTTGATGATATGATCCGGAATCTGGATGAGAAAGAAGCAGAGATGGTGGTTGAAGGGTATAATCAAAGGTTGCAAGATGCAGAGTTGTTGTCTTTTGGGGAGGAAGCATCCAAGGATGATATGCCACAAAGTCAACCAAGTAAGGTATCCAGATTAAGAACTTAGCAATATATTTTCCCAACCAGAGAGTTGAGTATTGAAGAGAGTGAGGAGGCAGATGTAAGGCATATTGAGTATAGATCATTTGTTTCAGATGATGAGTTCATAAATTCCCCGAAATTTAAAGCATTTTTGTATAAACGAAAGGGAAAAGAAATAAGGGAGAATGTTGATAATGTTACTATAGGAAATGAAGAGCAATTGCTGAGCGAATTGAGGAAATCTATAGATGAGGAGATGACAGGTATGACCCCTGAAAAGGGGAGAAAAATGTTGGAAAATTTTGTTGTCATGATCTTTCTTGGGCTAGATCTCAATTCTAAACTTGTTTTTGATAGTTTCTTAAGGGACAATAATGCTACACACAAGCTAGACCAAGAAAAGGTAACAAAAGTTTATGCGGGATCCAAATTCAATACAGATGAAGGATCATTAATGATTTGGGCCTTATATCCACCCCATAGGAAATCAATGGTTATTGACACTGAAAATGCATTTGGACATGTCATGAATTTAAAGGTTGGAGAAGTTGATCCTATGGCTACCGCAGAAATTGGGATAAATGTTAAAAAATTAAACAAGGCCCAAATTCAGATGTTGATTAAGGAGAGAGAGATGTACAAGACAAACAACGAAAGGGTGTTGAGAAAAAATGATCGCCTAAAAGACTTATTAGGTGTTACTATGAAGGCACCCAAGTTGCTTACCCAAGGTGAAAGCTCTCATTCAAAAGATCATTGGGAAGGATCAAGTGCTTACTCCCAGGGAAAATATGATGCACTTGTGGCAATAATCAAGAAAAGGTAGGAGAGTTTGACATCTTGGTTGAATAAACTCTGGGGAAAATATTCTCATACTCTTGCTGCATTAAAAGAACATGAAAGGATGAATGAACGGATTATGGAGAAGTTTCAAGAAGTGAACTAGAGAGATGTTGCTAATAGTGCAGCAATTGAAGCTGCAAATCATTTTATAAATAGGCATCAAAAATTCTATGAAGAATTACAGGGGGATGCACAGGGATTGACAAATGCTGCTAAGAAAACATCGACAACATTCTCTGATGATAGAGGAGAATTAAAGGGAGTAACTAGATGGAAAGGTGAGAATGAGTCGATACTACATGAAATCCTGAAGGTCGCTACTGCTGAAAACACGACATTGGAAGAGGCGAGCGAGCAGAATGAGAAGATGATAAGGACAAAAATTTCAATCTGGAACAAATTTGGAGATGCGGATACTCATGAGCATTGGGATTATTTGGATCATCTGTCTAAAGTTCATTTGGCTAAACAGAGCCTGATTATCTTTAATCTATTTGTTTGTTAACATGTGACATTTCTGAAAGGACTCATCCTTTGATGTATTTGATGTATAAATATCTGTTTCGGTAACGAAATAGAGGATATAATAGAATAGGATAGAAGAATATAGAAAAAGATACAGTAGAATACAATGTTTCACAAATATGAGACTATGATGCATGTTTGAAACAATGGAGATATCAATGGAAATCTTTTAATATGGTGTAGTTATTTCTGGTATCAGTTGTTTATTGTGTTCATTAAAAGCATTATTGAAGTTGTCTCCAAAGTTGGTGTTTTCTGGCTATTTAAATTGGTGTAACAAGTTTATATCCAGTTTATCAGTGCACATTTGTTGTGTCTGTATGATCAATTGATTAGTTCTTTCAAGTAAAGATTAAATCCTTTAAGTTGATCATAGTAATTAGAGAATGTCAGTTGGATCATTAAGAAGAACTCGGTAATCATAACCTTGCATGTTTATACAAGTTATAAACTAAATCATATGCTAAACAACTTGAATACTTGCTAGAAGGAAGTACTTGTTTTAGGTTTCTTTTGACTCCGCATACCCTATAAGGCACTAGTCTCTACATTTTCATAATTTGGTTTTATTCAATTCCTTTTTTACATCTGTTAACTTAACATATTAGGTTTTAGTTTTAATATTGTATACAATTTATACCAAATTCCAATTTCACTTGTCCACTCCCATCTGCCATTGTGGGAAAAACATTTCAAGAGAAATAAGAAAGTCAAGTTTGCCTCACTCATATAGGTACACCCACCTAGGTCTAGCAGCACCTGAAGAGTAGAAGGTTCAATTCATTTGGCCTTGTCTGTTACCCTGAAACGTTGTGAAAGCTTGGAACCCTTTTGTGGTTCAAACCTGCATTTTTAAGAGCTAACAATTCCAAAACAGGGCTTCTTCATAATCTTCACTACTTTGTGGCATGAGATGGCTTACCTCAGGTTCAAGAAAATCCTTTTGAAACACAAGTTTTGATCTGCTTGTTTGTTCAATTTTGGAAACTTCATGCAGATTATTTTTGTTAACCTCCAAAACAGAAATGTCCTCTTGTTGTTTCAAATGGATTGAGATTTCAATCTCATCTTGAACAAGCACTACATCATGCTCTGCAATATCTTCTGAGTGTTTCAAATTAACTCATAAGTCAGGCTCCTGTGTCCTCTTTTCAACTTTCTGAATAAAACTAGGTAATTGATCAAACAAATAAACTAATTGTTCTTCCTCATATGGTGCCTTCTCAAATGAAGCTTGGGAGTCCTGTAAGTGAAGATTTTTGACTGGTGATTCCTGTAATCTATTTTCATCCATGTTATAAACAACATTAGAAAAAATTTCAAAGGAGTCAAAATCCAAGGGGTTCAACAGTAAGTTTGAACCAATATCCTCTTCACATGTAATATGGTAATTTTGAGTTGGGACATAGTATAAGCAACAACAACCTCCTGCTCCTTTTTTTCATTATTTTGCTGCTCTAATTGGTAAACTTCCAAAGCTAAACATAATGGGTTTATGTTTTTGACCTTCTCCATGAGGAGTAAAGTGTCCTTATCAATGGGCTGCCCTGTAACTACACTAGGTTGTACTAGATTAATTTCCTTTACTTGCCAAGGATGAATGGTTGTAAAATTTGGGATTTCATACCTTGGAAATTCTTCCTCTTGAAACTGATCTGAAATGCAAGAAGTTGTTTGGATATCATGCTTTTGAGAAAGCAAAGACTTGATCTTCTCCTCTTGTATAGCTAACTCCCTTCTGAGCTTTTCTTCAAACTGTCTCCTCTAAGTAAGTAATTCTTGCTCATAGAGATAGGCCTGATAGGCCATCTCTACTTGTTGTTGATCATACTCTTGCTGCCTCCTTATCTCTTCTATCTACTTTGTGAATTATAACAATATGTCCTTCATGTCATTCATGTTATTCTTCATATCATCAACCTCTTGGAGCTGATTTTGGACATATGAATGTTGATCTGAAGGTTGAGTAAGGGTGGGTGGGAGGTAAGCATGTTGAGCATACTGATATGTTGTTGTTGCATGGCTATTTGGGACAAAATGAACCTATAAACCTGTTGTTGTATTAATCTGAAAACTCAAAACTGAGTTCTTGTTTTTTAGCCTTTGCATTCTGCAAAGAGAAATATCATGTAACTCAGTTTTCAATTTTCAGATTAATACAGCACCAAGTTTACAGGTTCATTTTGTATCATTTTGCAAAGATTCCCTCAATTTCGGTGAAATCAAAAGTTTTCCTTTTCATTATGATGTTTTTATGAATGATTTGATGAGGTTTTACTATGTTTAATATCAAAACATTTAAAACTATTCTCATTTATATTTGCATGGGTTCAAAATAGTGAAAAACACAGGTCTAGGGTTGTGTAACAGAATAATGTATTCTTCTTTGATGAGAAAACTCTGTTTTCCTTCAAAGGTGGTTTATTCAAGCCTTCCTTAGAATCATTTTTGTGATCAAACTGTCGAATTGACTTGTGTGGATAGTTTTTCTGAAGTTCATTGTGAATCATAGTTGCAAGTCTTTATCAATTAGGTGTATCATTGTCAATTTATAGTTTTACATGCATTTATTACAATCCTTCTATCCCTTTTCCAGCACAAGTTACCCAGTTATCAATTTGAGAATCATATAGGAACTATCCTAGAATCTGGAGGTCTATCTTCACCATAGGAATACCCACAGCCTGAAGATAGTTCACATGTTTCAACAGATTGCTAAATTTAGTCATTCAAGCATTCGGGTACAATCTGTTTAACAACAATTACAACACTAAATCAAGGCCAAGTTAGGGGGACCTTTCTCTATCATTACATCTAGCCCACTCTTTAGTGAGAGGAGGAACTTGCTTTCAACTCACACTAAAGTAGACCAAATGTACCAACTCCAACTTAAGATAGGATGGCCATGATCAAGGGGGTTCAAATGCACCAATGTTGGTAATACAAGATGACTATGATCAATAGGGTTGTGCAATCTCCCAGGACCAAGGTCCTATGGAAAATCAACATGGGAACAAAATAACACACATGAAAATGGTATAAAGAGCACAAAAAAAGTACAAGCATACACTACCAAAGACATGTAGAGGAGAAAAAAATTAAAGGAAGGGGGTGGATCAAGCTTCGACCATTTGTCCATCATGATGTGGATCAGATCTAGGCTATTTGTTTGAAATAAAAATACACACTCACTCTGAGGAAACAAAACTCTAGGTTGTTTTCTAGGTGAGAAGTCCAAGAAGGTGAGACACATACACACATAGACGATATGAGCTCACACACACATGCGAGTGGCTAAGGGAAAGTTATGCCCTCATTCGACTTCCCATCAAAACCATACAAAAGTTATACCTCTTGATAACTTTAATAAGTTTCCACGCAAAAAATGGTTTTCGAGCTTCATGAGACAATCAAAACTTTGTATGCTTAGATCTCATGATTAAACAAGATGACTCCACAGGCATGCAAGTTGTGTTATGTAAGGTGGCCATATAACTAAAAATTCCAAATGCCAAAATGTAAAGAATGTTCAAAGGAGTCTTTCTTAATTCATGTGAGGTCTTTAACTTAGGGAACATTATGCCTAATGTCTCCAAGAGAGGACAAATCAAAGAATAGAAGATTCAAAACTTACGGGATGCAGTGTGTTGCATCAAGCCACTAAGAGGAATGTAATTTGCTAAGATAGATCATGCTCTTGAACGACATCACAACCAATGTCATCCACAAAGCAAAAAATTCATCATATAAAGTAAAAGACTACGCCATGAAAGAAGAAAAATGCAAAAGAATAATGCCAATGTATGGTCCCACTTCAAAAGAAATTTCTAAACACCATACTATGAGAAATTACTTTAAAGTAGAAAATGATAAATACTAATAAAGAATACATGAGAGATTATTTGGAAATCCATATACCAAGTCATATGTTTCCAAATAAAGCTACGTCATGAAAGAAGGAAAGAGGGGTTCCCCCAAAAATGAAAATCCAAACACATAATGGATCTATGGATTTGGGGTTAGTATGTTCTTGCTACAATGTTTTTAGAGAGATCAGAACTATCATCATTCCCCAAATACACATAGAACTAGAAGAATGACACAAAGAGAGCCAAAACAAAGAACAAACTTTCGGGTCAACATGGAAGAGACATGATTTTCTCAACGCCTTGTGTCATCCCCAAAAGGAAAACATAAGAAAAAGAAAATAGATAAAGAAAGGTAAAGGAAAAGGTTTTGGGTCAACATGGAAGAGACATGAATGCGTTGACACCTTGTGTCATCCCAAAAATGAAAACACAAGACAAATAAATAAATATAAAGAAAATTAAAGGAAAAGCAAAAAGATGTATGACATAGAGAAGAATTAAGGTACAAATAGAGGAATTTCACAAAGAGAGAGAGATACATTGAAAAAAAACATCACGAGGGATCACAATATGCACATGCAATCACTCAAAAGAAAAAGAGATAATGCAAAGGAATAGTGAGGAACACATGAGTCAACCTAAAGTAGGTCATCTGCATCCCAATCATGTTCCTTGTATACTGAAGGAAGAAAACTAGCCAATGGGACAACGGAAAATACATTACTAGGACAAGGCTATCTAATTCTTGTCCCCACTTAGTGCAAGACAAGAATAAGCCGAGGTAGGTGATGGGAGAGATCATGTAATAGTGAGAATAGAAGACTCTACAACTATTACATGATAAGAGGCTAAGGGGACCCACTTTAAGGGACTATGTCTATAATATCAAGCCTTTTGAATATTTGTTGCAAATCATGGCACTCATTGGTACTATTTCCAAGCATTCGATGGTATTGACAGTGTGATGTGTTTGTGTTCTTAGGATTTGTTTTTCGGTCTTCTCTTATGGTAGGTAACTTAATCAATCCTCTATGTACAAGTATTTAAAAATTTCTTATGTGTTTGTGTTCTTAGGATTTGGTTTTCAGTCTTCTCTTATGGGAGGTAATTTGATCAATCCTCTATGTAGAAGTATTTGCAAATTTCTTTCAATTTTAGTTGGTGGATAAGGGAATTGATGTTTCTTTAGCTTGTGAGGTCTTTTGCACTCGCTAGATTCACCAATTTCTCAAGTTGAATGTTGAGGAGGAGAACCTAAGACCATCCTTTCATCCTTATCATCATTACGAATCATTGTTTGTTCTTTAGGAAGGAGGACATTCATATCAAGAGGAGGATCTTGCTATCCTAACTCTTTTGTATTTTCCATTGGAATTTGTTCTAAGAATTGGTGAATTTCATGTTCACTTGTATCACATCCTTGTTTGCTCAAGATTGTGAATCCTTTTCCATGTGTCTCTTCTAGGTTGATGGGAGTGTATGTCACTTTATTAACATAAAATAGTTGAGTATTTGCTTACTTGGAGGAACTTGGTTCACCTATTGTAGGGAACTTAGGTTAAATTATTGTCTCAGTTTTAGGATGTAAGTACCCAAACATATCATGTGGTAGTATTATAGGGGTTGTTGGTTGTTCCATTGATGGATAAAAGGATTCATTAGCTTCAAGGTTGTTAAGGCAATCATTTAGGAACTTATTCATGTTGTCATCATCTTCTCCAATGATGTCAACATCATGAGGAGCACATGCATTAGGAATTGAGTGAGAATGAGTAATTTCAATTTTGTTAGGGTAATTTCCAAAAGCACAACTTGATACATCCACTAAGGAATTCAAGGACACCCAAAGCTTACCAAAGCACATATCCATGATGCAAATTTCAGATTCTAAACTATACAAAAATGTGAAATGAAATGTTGTAGATGCAATTTTGAATTTTAAGCAATGCACAAGATGAATTAATTAAACTAGATGCAATGGATTGAATGAAACAAAAAGTATGTAAACTAGAATAGAAAGATAACAACAGGAAATAGGAGCTCAAAAATAGTGCTTTAAATGCCAAAACAATGTAGTGTAGAATCTACATTGGGATTGATTTTTCCAAGGTGGAAAATGAGTCCCAATGAGAATTTTTTTCAAAATTTTCAGAAATTTTCAATTGATTTTTATGCTTTTTATGTTGTATGTTCTGTAACCTATGTACAAATGTAGATTTTTTTAATTTTTAGTGAAATGAGATGCAAAATGCAAGCTATATGAACTTTCACTAATGTAAAATTTAAAAACCCTAGCATGTCAATTAACTAATCGAAACCCTAAAGAAATATTATTGCAAGCAAGATCTAGGATGATGATGCACTCCAAATAAGAATTATAATTTTCTAAATGCAGGTTCACCAAAATGAAATGAAAGAAAATGGGGGAGAGTTCTATCATATGGTTTAGGACATAGAGCACACCCACTTTCCAATTTCATTCAAGGATAACCCTAGATATCTCAATGCAAAGGAGAAAGAGATCATGCAATAGGGTTTTCCTAGGGGTTGAATGCAAACTAATGATGGGTTCACCACCAAGTAAGAACTTGGAAACATAAATGAAATGTAACTCACAATGCTTAACCCTAATTCAATGCAAAATTAATTGAATGATCTAGAAATGCAAATAAAATAGAATAACAAACTATAGGATGAATGGTGTGCACCTAGGAATTTGAAGATTATTCGAAGGAGGTCTGAAATTTTGGAAATTTTGAATTTAATGATGACTTGGAATCATTCACCAAGTTGGGTGAATCAGTCCAAGATCTGGGTTTTTGTGCAGGAACAAGAATCTGACAAATGGGTATCTGAATCTACAAAAATCTAAATTTTGACCAAAACTAGGACTCATTCACCAAAAGTGGTGAGTCAGTCCAGTTAGGGTTTTCTAGAACTTTAAAGTCTGAAGTTTCCCTTCTCAATCTACTCAATCTGCTTCTTTAGGTTCCTAGATTTAAATATCTGTAAATCAACCTTTAGGTGTTCTCCAATGTTCTCCAAAGCTTAATGACAACTTTGATGAATTTTAGGCACTTTGACAACTTCCTCCAATATTTCTCCTCAATGTATCTTCAATCTAAATCTGCGAATAACACACTAAAGAGTGGGAAAAAAAAATTTGTTAGTGGATAGGGGTTTTCCTTGGTCAAACCCCATTTTGGTAATCAAACCTTGAAATGAAATGATATAGGAATGGAGAATGATGAATGAAAAAAATATGATGTTGCAACTCACCAAACCCTAGCAATAAAATGTTGCAAGCATGTATGAAGTGGTTCCAATGGATATAGATCTTGAATGTTTCTTGAATGTGACAGATCTTGAATGAAGTGCTAGTTTGAATCATAAAACCCTACATCACAATTGTTAGCTCAAAAACAAACATGATGCATGAAATATTTGACATGATGATTGATGCTTGAATGTTTCTCTAAAATTCTTGATAATCTGCTCTTAAAGACTCTTGAATGCTCTTATGAATGCTTGAATGCTCTTGTGAACTCAACTTTGCTAGAAGGATGCTCATTCAACTTGCCAGGTGTAAAATGAGTGAAATAAACTTGTATTTATAATTAATTATGGAAGAATTACCAAAATTACAACACTACAAGCTGACATCAGATCTAGGAGGATAAAATCTTGCCAAAATTTTGAATTAATTTTGATTTTGGGCCACACGGGACTCATTCCTCCATGAAAAATGAATCCCATTAGGTATAATTTATGGGACCATTTTCAAAAATGCCTAGAAAGGTTTGAAACTAGGTTCAGGACCCAAAAATCTAGGTGGGACTCATTCGTCCAAGATGGAAAATGAGTCCCAAATCACTAAATATTGGCCATTCGACTTGAAAACACCTAAATTGTGATTCAATTTTGATTTGTAATGAGATCATCCTTGAAAAGATGCATTGAATGACACGTGTTAAAGTAAAATAAGAAAAATTAAAGCATAATAAATCCCTACTATGAATGGAAACCCTAGAAAAGAGTGAAAGTGTGTTACAACACTTTACAACACTCTAAATAAGGCATCAATAAGCTCATTTTGTTCACAAGGGCCCAAAACCTAATGTGAATATATTAGACATACAACACTAAATCAAGGCCAAGTTAGGGGGGACCTTTTTCCATCATTACAAAACCTTATTTTATTAGTCACCCAAGCCTCATCTGACTCAAACCATTTTATGAAAACCTAATCCGTTTCTTTTGTTTTTGTCTGGGAACTATGCTCTTTGGAGATATATTTATGTAGGCCTCTTCCCCTAACTAGCTTTGGTCAAGCCTCAATGTCATATTCCAGGATCTTGGTGATCCAATTGGCTCTTTTTTCAGTGATTACCCTTTCCATGATGTATTCTCTCATGGTAGGGTGAGCAAGGACTATAATCTTGCTTGTTGAAACCAAGTGTCTGAATTTTTTCAAACTCTTCACAATAGTGAATGCTTGTTTCTCCACAAAATTGTATTTGGTCCCATATCCCTTTAGATTCCTTGAATAGAAGGAAATGGGGGTGTTCTCCACTTCCTTTATTATCCTTTTATGCAAGTACATTGACAATACTATGTTTGTCATTATAAACATACAAGATAAAATCTTTTGAAAAATTTGGGTTCACTAACATAAGAGTTGCAAAAATAAATTCCTTTATCTTTTTTAAAGCATTATGCCTTCTGAAGTCCATTTAAAATCTAGAACCTTTTTTAACATTAGTATAATAGGTCTTGCAATTCTTGCAAAATCTAAAATAAACCTACTACCAAAATTAATCTTTCCTAGGAAAGATTGGACTCCCTTTTGGTTGATCGACAGTGATAATTCTTTTATAGCTCTCACCCTTTTTGGATTAATAACTATCCCTTCTCTGAAGACCATATAGCTGAGTAGCTTCCCTTGTGGAGCCCTGAAAATGCTTTTTTGGGATTTAGAGAAATCTTGAACTATGGGCACCTCTGGAAGACATTTTCTAGGTGATCGAAATGATCACCCTTGAATTTTAAAAATATGGTCAAGTCATCAAAAAAAATAAGGATGGTATCTATTACAAGTATGAAGGTGTTGTCATTGATGTCAACTAGTTGTTGTTATCATTTATGACATGTATGATGGTTATTCAATGTATATGTTGAGGATATTGAGAAAATTGTAATAAAGAGAGGTTTCAGGTATTCAATGTTTGCTTCGTGTTTTTCTCCGGAATGTGTTGATATGCTAGTGAGGATCTAAGATATTTTTCATGATTGTTGGAAGCTACTATATCCAAAATTTGGGTTTCTGGATCATTGTGTAGTGTGAGTTATGTTCACCAATTGTGAATTGTGCTTTTTTGTGTATTTGGCTGAGGTCTGGGAGAAATGTAGTTTCTCTTGATTTTTTCTTGTTGGGTTTTATAACTTGTGGTTCTCAAGATAAGTTGATGAGGTTGTGTTCAAGCAAAATTTGTTGATTGGAAAGATTGGATCAAGTTAAGGTTGAGTGTGCTTAATTGATTTATGTGTTTTACACTGGTTTTGGTTGACTTTGTGTTAAACACTACTTACGAAATTCATAAAGCATGGTGAAGAGTGTTGGGCCCTATTTAGGTCCTCATTAAGTATATTTTTTGGTTTCCCTCATTCTAATTCCACCATAGAATGTTTTTGCACTATCCTAATTTGAATTTGTAAATATAAATGGTATGTGGCTGACCTTGGATAAGTTTCAAGGTTGAAGATGGTATAAATATAAGTTGACATGTTCGTGAAAGTGGGAATGAATGCAAGAAAAAGATAGATGTGAGATACATGTGAAATAGTGTGTGTGTGATGTGAGTTTGAGCAGATCAGTGTGAAATTCAAGTGATGAGTTTCCAAAGGCAGTGAGCTAAAGGTGTACTCTATCATTTAAGCATGTTTGCAAGTGTGTGAGAGAATTGTGGTGGAAATCTCTATTGCATTGAGATTTTTCTCTCTCTATAACAAATCTCTTCTATCTTCTTTTGTAATTCTATGGTAGCGATCCTTTTGAGTGATTAACCCTTACTAGACAGTGAGTCCTTTTTTAGCAGTAATATTTTCTGGTAGTGAGCCTTTGTATTGAATTTTGATATTCTCTATATTGTGATCTAATCCTCACTATGGTTTTTCCCTTATTGGGTTTTCCACATAAATTTGGTGTTATTGTGTGTATGTTTTTGCTTATTTCAATTTCTATTTTTACACTTAATGCTTAATCATATTACCAGAGTAAAGGATTTGTGAATAATAATATATCTAATCTATGGTGAAAGTTTTAATTGTTATAGCTCATTCACCCCCCTCTTAGTTGTCTTGCTCAATAGTTGGTATCAGAGCTTGGTTCTGTGGAGAAGAGCTTAACCGCTTAAGGAAGATCTAGGATGATGAGCAAGATCACTATTGAGTGTCCTAGGTCTGATGGGACAAATTATGCCCTCTAGAAAATAAATATGGAAGGATATTTGATACCATGGATATGATATTGAGAAAGCTTATAAGACTACATACACTCCTCGTGCTAATGGTTTGAGTACAACTAATGAAATCAAGGTGCATGAAGCAAAAAATAAGGAAAATTTCATTATGAAGAACCATCTTTCACATTCCAAATTGATTCATGAAGGAGATGAAAAGGTCAAAGAAGCAAAGTTGCAGAATTTGGAGGTACAATTCAAAATCTTGCATATGTATGAAGATGAGAACATTAAATCCTATGTATAGAGAGTGGATGAACTGGTAGGTGGAATACGAGGAATTGGTGCTATAGTGGATGAATCCAAGATTTTAAAGAAGATTATTAGAACTCTCCCTGATGCATATAGTGATAAGGTATCTACTATTGGGGAATTTATAGATTACAAAACTTATACTAAAGATAAGTTATTGGGTACTCTAACATCGTTTGAAATGAGAAAGCCTAGCTTGCGAAATGGATCCAAGATAGAAAATACTTTCAAGGCTACAAGAGATGAAGATCTAGATGAATAGAACATCAATGAAGTAGAAGCTAACTTTGTAAGAAGGATGAAAAGGGCTCTAGTAAGTATGAAGGTAAGCTACCCTATAAATTCTTTAGTTGTGGATGAATAGGTCATTATGCTTTGAGATGTCCAGAAAGAGCTAAGAAGAATAAACATAGATTAAGCAAAGAAAACAAAGGGAAGAAAATTAAGAGAGCATATTATGCGAATGAAGATGCCGATATTTTTGATGAAGAATCTAACTATGGAGATTTTAATGACAATGAATACTTGTTCTTGGCTATAAAAGATGAATCTAATTCTACTAATACTGAAAGATAGGTAAAGGAAAGTGCTCTAGAAAAAGTTGAAGATGCTGTAATTTCTACTCTTCATGCTAAACAAGAAAAGAACTACTAGGTTGTTGATAATGGTTGTTCATATCACATGACCAATGATAAGAGTAATTTTTTTAAACTTGAAAAATATGATGGAGGCTTAATTAAGTATGGAGATGATATTGGTGCTAAGATTTGTGGGATATGTTTGGTTAATTTTGATGGCAAGCATAATACTAATAATGTCTACTATGTTAAGGATTTAATGCATGATCTCTTGAGTGTTGGATAGATGTGTAGTAAAGGATATAATCTTGTATTTGTGGATGAGAAATGTGAAATCAAGAAATGATCTGGAACAATGATTACTATATGAAAGAAGTCTAAAGGAAATATTTATCAACTTAAGGGTGTTGATGGACATTATTTTGTCTCAGATTAATGATAGTTTGTTAGGGCATAAGAGGATGTGTCATATGAATTTTGAAAACTTAGAAAGGAACAGTTTTGTGCAAGATGTAAGAGATTTATCGAGGATTACAAAGCATGTTAATGCTATTTATAAGGATTGTCAGTTTGGAAACCAAGCTAGAAACTGCTTTAGTTCAAAGGAACAATCTACTATCAGACTACTGGACTTGATTCATATAGATCTTTGTGGTCCTACAAGAGTAAGAAGTCTAGAAGGTGATAGTTATTTTATGCTTCAGATTGATGATTACTCTAGATATACATGGTTACTTTTCTCAAAGAGAAATCTTATGCATTAAATAGATTCAAGGCATTTAAGGCTATGGTTGAAAATGAAGTAAATTTGAGAATAAAATTTTTGAGGTCTAATAGAGGTGGTGAATTCACCTCCAAAAATTTTAACATGTATTGTGAAGTTCATGGAATAAAGAGGAATTTGTCTACTCCTAGAACTCTTCAGGAGAATGGAGTTGGTTAAAAAAAGAATAGGACGATTCAAGAAGTTGTTAGATCAATTATTACAGAATCTGTTCTACCAAAAGGTTACTGGAGAGAAGCTATTCATATTGTTCTTTATGTGTTTAATTGAGTTCAAGCAAAAGCTAACAATACTAAGATCTCGTATGAGCTATGGTGTGGAAGAATTCCTATTGTCAAGTATTTCAAGGTATTTGGAAGCAACTGTTATATCAAAAGGGATGAAGAAAACTTAGGGAAATTTTATGCTAGATGTGATGAGGGTATATTCCTTGGGTACTCTACTAGAAGTAAAGATTACATATATTTTAATAAAAGGATAATAAAGATTCTAGAGAGCACAAATGTCAAGGTGGATGAAGCATTGAATAATTCAATTGAAGTTGATAGATATGTATCAGATGAACTTGATTGTATAGAAGTTGAAGATGTTGTGGAAGAACAAGAAAAGAAGAATTAAGAGGAAGAAGCTCTAGTGGTGTCCCCAAAGACACCTAAATATGTGCAAAAGAATCATTTAGAATATCAAATCATTGGAGACAAGAGAAAAGGAGTATTGACAAGAAGCAAAGTTGTTGTTGTTGGTGAAATAAATTTATGTTTACTTTTTTAAGTTGAACCTAAGATAGTAAGTGAATCATGTAAAGATGAGCATTGGATGAAAGCTATGGAAGAAAAAAATATGCATATTGAGAATCAAACCTGGGAATTGGTCCCTAGACCGACAAATAAAAACATAATTGGATCAAAATGGGTATTCAAAAACAAGTTGAATGAAAATAGAAAAGTGGTCCGAAATAAAGCGAGACTTGTGTGTAAGGGCTACTCACAAGTAGAAGGTATATATTTTCAAGAAACTTTTGCTCTAGTGGCTAGGATGGAAGCTATCAATTTTTTTTTGGCATTTGTTGCACATAAAGATTTTAAAGTTTATTAGATGGATATAAAGTCTACATTTTTGAATGGTGAATTAGAAGAAGTGTACATGGAACAACCGAAAGGATTTCAGTTTTCAAATCAATTAGATATGGTCTATAGACTGAAGAAGGATTTATATGGATTAAAGCAAGCTCCTAGAGCTTGGTATGCAAGGTTAGACAAATATTTGATTCAACAAGGCTTCAATAAAGGTACATCAGTAATTTTTATTTCAAAATTGAAAATGACAAGATCTTGATAGTAGTATATGATGATGATATTATCTTTGAAGGAAATGAAACAATGTGCAAATTTTTTGCTGAAGAAATGCAAAAAATATTTTGATATGTCTATGTTTGGTGAGATGAATTTATTTCTTGGGCTGAAAATTAATCAAACATAAAAAGGGATTTTTATTTCATAGTCAAAATATTTAAAAGAGATGTTGAAGAAGTTTGGAATGGATAGTTTGAAACCGGTATGTACTCCTATGGTGATTGGTTGTAAATTGAGCAAAGATGTCGATTCATATAAGGCTGATCAAAGTGAGTACAAATCTATGATTGGAGGACTATTGTATTTAACTACTACTAGACTAGATATCATGCATGCAATTTGTCTTGTGTTTAGATTTCAAGAAGACCATAAAGAAACACATGTTGCTCTTGTTAAGAGGATATTCATTTACTTAAATGGCACTCCATATTATGGCTTATGGTATCCTAGGGATATTGATTTTACACTAAGTGCTTATACAGATACAGATTGGGAAAGTTGTGTTGATGAAAAAAAAAGTACAAGTGGTGGTGCATTCTTTCTTGGTTGTAGATTGATGTCATGGTTAAGTAAAAAGCAAGATTTAATTTCCTTATCCACTACAAAAGTTGAGTATATTCCTACAACATCTTGTTGTACATAAGTTTTGTAGATGAAATAGACATTGAAAGATATCAGAGTAATGTATGATGATCCCATATCTATTTTCTATGATAATACAAGTGCAATGAACATTTCAAACAATCTTATGATTCACTCAAGAACAAAGCATATATCTATTAGGAATCACTTTTTGAGAGAGAAGGTTGTGGAGGATGAAGTAAAACTTGAGTATGTACCTACAAAGGATCAAATTGCTAACATATTTACTAAGGCTCTTCCTAAAGATACTTTTGAGTATATCTAGGGGAAGTTAGGGGTCATTTCCCCTCCCTTATTAAACTAGATGCATATGGAGATGCATCAATTTGGTGGATCTATGGATCTATATTTCTTTTGGATTGATGTTTGGTGGCTACCTCTCAGGGGGAGCAAGTAGTATCTTGTATTTTCATTGAAAATTTATTTGGGTATACTCCTAAGGGGGAGTATTCAATACTGATAAGGTTCTTAATATCAAAGGAAGAAAGCAATGAAAATATCTTTTTCCTTTTCCATTGATGTCAAAGGGGGAGAAGAGTATCATGTGAAAAAGTTTATCTACTGAGGGGGAGAAAGTAAAATCATGAGAAAGTGTCTTCAGAGTTGTTATGCTATCTTTGATAGTTTTTTACATCATGTGTTGCCATCAATGACAAAGGGGGAGATTTTTGCAAGTATGAAGGTGTTTTCATTGATGTCAATTGGTCAACTGGTTGTTGTTTTCATTGATGTCATGTATGATGGTGTAATATCATAAAATTGTACCCCTTGCAATTTCACATACATTCTTATGCCCGCTTTAGTTTCCACTCTCTTAGCATTTGTGTAGGCTCATTTTAGCCCTTGCATAAGCCTTTTCCCCTCTCAGAATGCTCAAGAGCCCTTTTCAGCAGCTACCCTCACATGTCAGCTTTGTGTCAAACCTTGTCCTTTTCCCATCCGTGTTGTTTTGTAGCATGATGTGTTTGGACACTAGCGCGCCATGCAGACGTCTATGCATTGCGCTAGCGTCCTACAATGTTTCAATGTTGAAATGACTACTTATGAGCATGTTTACCACTTGTCACCTCCTTTTTTTGGTGGTAATGGCCATAAACACATTGTAATGGCTCAAGAAGCTTCTTTTCCCTCTTTAAAAGTTGTCTTTTCAACTCATTGGGCCTTCTTTTCTTTCTAGGCTTCTCTCTCAGACATTCTTCCATCTTGCTCTTTCTTGCATAACTCCCTTGTTTGTTACAATAGCCTCAATCTTTCATGGCTTGTTACAACAACATTCTCAAGCTCCTATAGTGCTCTTTGCAGCTCGCGTGGCTCTCGCAACCCTCTCTTTCATCTTTTCTCTCTTTGGCTTCCCTAAGCCTTATAGCTATATCTCCCTTATCTTGTGCTTGTGAGAATCTTAGGATTTTACACATCCTCTATCTATTGCATCTCCATTTTTGTGATACGATTTTTCCTCCTTGAGTGGGGATTTCTTTTATCACTCCTTTATTCATTTATATCTATCTAAAAGCCAAATAGATAGATAGAAATGAATAAAGGAGTGATAAATGTGAGCTATAATGGAGACCTATCTATATTCTCTATAATATGAGCTAATCCTCACCATGGTTTTTCCCTTATTGGGTTTTCCACATAAATCTAGTGTTATTGTGTATATGGTTTTTCTTCTTTCAGTTTCTTCTTTTACACTTAATGCTTAATCATATTAGAAAAGTAAAGGATTTGTGAATGATAATAGATCTAATCTCTGGTGAAAGTTTTAATTTCTACAACTGATTCACTCCCCCTCTCAGTTGTCTTGCTCAATAATCTCATTGATCAAATCCTTAAACATAACATCCATCATGCACTAGAAAGTGGCCCCTGCATTTGACAAGCTTAAAGGAATTTTCACATAAGAGAATGTGCCCCATTTGGTGGTGAATGTCATTTTATGTGTTTCCTTATTATTTACCTTATCATGGTTATAACCTAAAAAGTCATTGAGTAGAGAACACATTTTCGACTCTGCCACAGTCTACAATATTTGCTCCATTGAAGGTATAGGATAATGATTCTTCAAGGAGGCTTTGTTCAAGTCTTTGAACTATACACAAAGTTGGATAACACCATTCTTTTTTCAAACCGAAACCAAATTAGATACCCATGTAGAATTCTTGATTGGGTATATGATCCATGATTCAATTAATCTTTTCATCTCTTGTGCCATTAAGGCTTCCACTTTTAGATTAATCGGCCTTTGTTTCTACTAGATTTTTTTTTACCCCTCTATTAAGTTGATGTTGTGTTGGATTATGTTATGGTCATAACCCTTTAGATCATCATAGATCCATTCCATGACTCTGACATATTTGATCCGTAGAGACCTCAACCTCTCCTTATCTTCATGTGGAAATTCTTTCCTACCTTGAGATTTTGATTGTTCTCGACATTGAGATCCGCATAATCTTCTTTGTTAGTGAAAAACCTTGGCTTACTGTTCCTTGCATATTCACAATCAAAGAGGTTTTCTAAAGTAATCAAAGCTCTCGGGATCTTATTGCTTTTTAGCTGTATAATTTTCTCCTCATATGCCCCTTCAATTTCTTACTATAATTTCTTGAAAAATTCACATGCATCTTGGATGAACGTGGAGATCTAGGCATCATTTCCAAAAGAATTATGAGTATTGATCATTTTCTAGAATAGCTAGCTGAAATATAACCCGTACAATATGCTAGTTCATCGTCAAATCAAAGGCTAGCTCAAATTATGAGCTGACTAAGGCCATTCTATCCATGATAGTGTTTTGTGATCTCGGGACCACCTAGATATTGAAGTATTTGAATCCTTCTATCAGGTCCTATACTCTATGTTGATATGACAAATACTTACATTTTTATAGTGACTTGTTTTATGACCTATTTGACCACCAACTCTAAATCTTTGAACACATAGAGTCCTTTAGTGCCCATCTATTTTTCTAATTTTAGACCATGAAAAAGGCCCTCATATTCCACATCATTATTTGTGTATATAAATTGGAATCAAAAAACTCTAAGGGTTTCTAATCTGGTAGGATATATGAGTCAGATCCCCACTCCTGAGTAGACACAACATCTAGCACCATCAAAGTGAAAAGTCAATAAACCCTTTTCTTTTGAGAATTCCTTTTGAAGCCCTTTATCTTTTATTATCTTCAAAGTAACCTAAAATTCATCACAAATCACATACATACCTAGACCAGTGGCATGAAAATTTCCAAAAGGGTCAAAATCTATAAAAAAATTTAAAAAGACTTCTTCCTCTAAACTCTGATCACTCATGGCCTCCTCATCTTCAAGCATCCCAATGCAATACATCTCATTTTTGGAGATAGACATGTGTTGTGCTTCAAAGTTCATCATTGCATCTTTTGCAATATCCTTAGGATGAAAAGGTTTGAATAATATCTTCATATTTGTGCCATGATCAATTTTAGTTTTAAATGGGATCAATCAAGAGCTAGATACCCCTGATTTTGGTCATATAATATCTTAACAAGCACATCCTAAAAATAGGGGGAATGTCAATTACGTCCACCTCTTGGGTGATCATCTGACTTGGACAGAAATACAAGGTCAAGGGGAGGCTTTTAATCAGGCCTATAGTTGGAACCTTTTTTTCTATCTAATTGCATAATTCCCTTTTTGAGGGACTCATATTTTAAAATCAAGACATTGGCCACCAATTTAGGCATTACTATAGTATTAGCACCTAAATCTATCATGTTATTATGAAATAATTTTTCCCCCACAATGAGAGTTAAGAAAAATGGGGTGGGTTTGGATTTATATATCTCCTTTTCATCTATTTTTCCTTAGTATTCATATATGTTGCATCCTTTAAAGATTGTGGCTCTTGATTGGGTATTTTGTCCCTTTCTTGGTTGCATGCCGATATTGAATGTGGCTATGTGGGTTGCTCATCTTTTCTTATAGTTTCTTGTAGTAAGGTATTTTGCTTGAGAATAGCTAAGATGTCCTAAAAGGACACTGTTACCTAATTTTCACCCATGGGCTCATCGGGCAAGACATATTATGTTTCAGAGGTTCAAGAGGTCAAATGGAGCATTCACACAAGAGCAAAAGTCATGAATCTGATGCTAGGTTACAGGGGTCTCACTTTACGGGGCCTACCTAGCTTAGGTTTGGCATGAAAATCCTCAGAGAGAAGAGTCGCCAAGACCCTGAAGATGTCTTGCCGGCTAAAAGGAGCTCTCGTTGAAATGGTTTTCCACCATAGGCATAAGGATTCAGCCTTCGGCATAATGTCTTGTTGAAGGCCAAATGTCTCCCCAACTTAAAGATCTATCGGTGTAACAAGGCAATCGGAAGGAGGTCTCGGCGACCAATGATGTCTCCCCAACAACAATAAGGTTTCAATGTGAGATGTCTATCAGCACAAGGTCTCACCAATTTGGTGAAGTCTCAACGAAAAGGAATGTTATCGACAAAGGTCTCCCCGACTTGCTCATAGTTTTGGCCAAGGTTGGTGCCTTCGCCAGAATGTCTTGGCGAGGGAATTATGTCTCACCAACAGGGAAGGGGTGCTTTCGGTAAAGCAAGTCAGCTTCGCTACAAGTCTCAGCGACCAAGGGTGGGTCTCGGCGAAATGAAGTGAGCTAAGGCAGAAAAACAGAGTTCGCCATGAGGTCTGGCCGATAAAAGGAGTCTCGCCGACAATGAAAGACTTTTTCGAGACTGAGGACATCGACTGATGGGAGTCATGCCGAAGTAGGGATGTCTCCCCGACATGATGTAAAGTAAATTCATCGCCGAGAGAATGAAGAGTCTGGCGAGAGGTCTGGCTAATAGCCAAGGTCTCAGTGAATTTGACACACTCGCTATGACTCCTGCCGAAGGGATGAGGCTTCGATATAAGGAACAAAGGTTGATGTAAGGTCCTAGTGACTGAGGGATGTCTTGGCGGCTATCAAGGACCTCACTGATAGAAATTTAGTTCACCACAGGGTCCCACCAAATGCAAAAGGTCTCTCTGACACGTATAACGTCGGCACAATTTCCAGCCATCGCTCAAATGTCTTGCCGACATAGGTGACCCCAGCGACAGAAATAGGAATCGGTATGACTGGTGGACTTAGCCATGATGTCTTCCCGACCGATGGGAGTCATGCAAAAGTAGATCTCGAGCTTAGAAGAATGAACATCTCAGGGTGACATCAAAAATGTCACCCCGATAGAAGATGAGGGGTCTCGGGGTAGCCTCTTGCTTTCGGTAAGATCTCTCACCGACACTCAAATGTCTTTCCAAATGGGAACTTGGGGCCTGACACAAAGTGATTAGTTTCACCATAAGGTTTTCCTGACTCAATGTTGTCTTGCCAAAAAATGAGCAGCTCGGCAGAATGAAAGGACCTCGGTGTGAGGTCTAGGCGAAGTCAAAGTGTCTCACCGAAGGAAAGCAGTGTTACTAAAGAAAAGAGAGCTCGCCAGGAGGTCTCTTCGAAGAAGAAAAGGTCACACTGCCATGCACTCAGTAAAGCGAGGAAGTTGGCATGATGTCTCAATGAAGGATTTGTGTCTTGCCGATGGTTCAAAGGATATCGGTAAGACTCTTCAGGCTTGACAAGAGCTCCCATCGACGGTTTCAAGCTATGTTGATAATCACAGGAAGGTTTAATCACATTGGGGAGACACGATTAGTGTCTCACCAACATGCGATTCTACAGGAGAAGCTTTTGACCACCCGAAGAGTCTACATGGAGTATGCTCGACCAATCTGAAGGAGCCAAATATGAACTATTGATGATTTGACCGTTTGACTTCCCCTATGGATGGGGGTGACAGAACCTAAGCGACGTGGAGCTGATCTGATGATAAAATGATGAATCAGTTTGATATCTAGAAGGTGCATCCAAAGCAGCTTGACAACGAGATTCAAAGGCAGACGCAAGGACCAGAGGGTAGCTACAAAAGATCCGAGGGCCTCTTCGGCGAGTGATTCTTCACTGACAATAGACAACAAAGACATGCAAGGGTGCAACATTAATTTCGTCAAAAGATCTAGGGGTAGATCTTTTCTGGGATAGATATTTTGTAAACCCTAAGGGGCTGAGATCTTTTCTATATATAAGGCATTTTTTTCCTTTTTTCAAGAGTTTTGATGTATGCTATTCTGAATTCTGTGACCCTTTTTGCAGTCTTGTCTCAGACTAGTAGGATTCTATAACTCAATTTGGAACATAATATACAAAATCTACCTTGGTTACTATTGATGGTCCATCATTCTGCCTTCTGATTCTTGTCAAGAATAGTGCATTCTTTTTAAGTGATTCATTGAGCTACTTAGTGAAATTTTCTCTTTCCTTATAGCTTTTGTTTCATGTCATGCCTTTCTTTGCAGAAGTAGTATCATGTAGGTTACAAACTGTGTTTACATAATCATGCACATGAGCTTCTAGTTTGTGAAAATTTGCCTTTCCTTCTTGAAGGCATGTGCATGTTAAACCTGTTTGAATGTGTGATCTAAAGGATCTTGTTGTGCAGTCTCATGGATGTCACTAATATTCAATTGTAGCTCGAGTATCTCATTGTTCTTGTCATTTTGGGGCATCACCTTAGAGTTTAATTTTCATTTTTATGCATTATCTCTCTCCCTTTTCCTTTAAAAAATTAATATTTTTAGGTGACACCAAACGAAGCCGGCCTTCTCCGAAGGTTGACCTCTACTTACAAGAAACCCACATCTTTGGAGGTTTTCCAATGTTACATTGAGGCGTTGGACTTCAGGTTCAACAGGGTGCAACTTCAGGTGATAATAGTTTTTGGCACGCCCGGTGGGACTGTAAACTACTTCTGAATTCATGTTTATGCATTTTATTGCTGCTGTTTGGTGTGTACAGTAGTATTTTCAGCCTTTTTGAGGCACTTTCTTTACATATCTAGCTACTCTAAGCTCAAACTTCTGGTTTCGTAGACCAGGTCTTCGTATGTCTCAAAATAATCTGTTAATTCTGAGTTTCTAGCTCTTTGACTGAAAAGATGTCAAATACAAATGAAGATGCTTACTATTACCCTCCATATCATGAGTATGTTGCTCCTACACATCCATACCAGAACATATTGGACTTGCTTCAACAGATTGACCATACGTTGTGGGATCTCAGTCAGGGTCTTCACAATATGGTGATTAATGATACTAGTAAAATGCTTGCATGTTTATCTAAGATGTTGGTTGATATCAAGATGCAGTAGGGTACCATTATGCAGCAGTAAGAAATGGCTGAGCAAGTCTTCTTTTATGACCAAGGGAGAGTGGCAAAAAGAATTCAGTTCGAGGGAGACCTTAAACAAGAAATAGATGCTAAGGAAGAACAAATGAAGCTTCTCTATGCTCAGGTGCAGAGTATTCAAGCTTACAAGGATTATCAGCATCAACTAATGGAGGAGTTGCAAAGGAGGCAATTGGAAGAGAACCTTTCCCAGCAGCTGACTGCAAAAGAGGCAGAAATGAGGCTAAAATTTTCTGAACAAGAGGTTCCCAAGTATGAGTTTTCTAGCTTCAGGAAAAATCAGCCTCTTAACTCCCTTAGTAAGTCTTCTCAATTTGAAATTCCAAGCTTTAAGGGATTCAATTTGATGCAAGAGAATGTAATACCTAAACAAGATCAGTCCATCATCCCTCAAGAGTAGCCCATTGATCCAAATGACTTACTCCTCAAGGAGAGAATTAGCAAAGTAAACCCAATGCATTTAGTTGTATAATGTTACCTGCTATAGCAAGAAAAGCTCAAATAGGAGGAGAGGCAAGAATTAGGACAGCAGACAGTTGAAGATCTTCACTTGTAGGCAGAGGATACCCAAGTTTCACTGGAAAAGGGGCCACATAAAGAAGAACAATTGACTTCTTTATTTGATCAACTACCTGGTTATGTTGAGCAAGCGGAAGAAAACCTGAAGGTTCCTGGTCTACCAGTTGACTTGGAATGGCCAGAGAATATTGTTGACTTGTTCAATGAGCTTCCTCAATTTGTCAATGAAGATTAAGATCTCACATGCATGATAGCATCTATGCCTGGTATGGAGCAACTAAACAATAATATTCATCTAGATTTAATGCAAAGTTATGAGTTAGATGATATCATAGAAGCTTTTTGTTCCAACATAGATGATGAACTAGAATCATGTGAGAGGGAAGCATGTGATTAGTCCATTCAAGATGGTGAGACTATTGAAGAGGTTGTTGAAGGTAATGTCTTGCAGCCTGTGAACTTACTGGATGAGCTCCCCACTTTGTTGAAAAGGAGGTGTATTTTGTCATGGACAAAGAGCATAGCAAACAACAGTTTGAGGATTTGTTTTCAGTTATCCAACAGGGATATCAGCTCCTTATCCAAGAAGATCAAACTGTACTAGCCAAGGAACAACCTACATCTTACCTCCAATTAGCATCTTTCCAAGGAAATGATGAGATCTTTAAAGATCAGCAAGAGGCCAACAAGGAAGGTTCAAACTTTTCCCTTATTAGAGGTTGTCCAATTAGATACTTAGCCCAGATGGAGTCCAATGATGCACCCATATATGAAGGTACAACAAAAGAAGATATCCAAGGTGCACTGACTTACAAACAAGAGTATGTTTAGCTCACTTGTTCTCCTTTGGTTGACAATGCGTATGGTCTATCTAATGAAGTAAATGAATTCATTTACCTCTTTCAAGGAACAATGCATCATCTTGTTGAACATTTTTTGGTATACCATCTTTATTCAGCTACCATTAAGCTTGAGAGCCATTGCATATTGAGTAGAAGGGGCAGTTATTTTACTCAACCTGTCAATGGGTTTGTCTGACCAATTTCTTCTTGGTTAGTATAGGATAGGTTTAGTAGTTTTTTCTTTCCCTAAGTGTTGTTTCAACACATGTAAATAGTTTATTTTAGTTTTCTTGTTTTCATAAGTTTCCAAGTGTTCTAGTAAGTCTCAAGATGAGTTACAACCATGTACAAAGCTACTCTTGATCTTTTCTGAGTTGTCCTAATGACTCCATGCCCAATGGATAGGCCTAGGCTACTGGTTCAATGTTTAGTAGGCAAACATCCAGCAAAGGTCACCAAAAATGTTACCTAATTTTCACCCATGGGCTCATCAGGGAAGATAGATTACGTTTCAGAGGTTTGAGAGGTCAAATGGAGCATTCGCACAAGAGCAAAGGTCATGAATCTAATGCTAGGTTGCAGGGGTCTCACTTTGGGGGGCCTACCTAGCTTAGGTTCGGCATGAAAATCCTCAGAGAGAAGAGTCACCAAGACCCTGAAGATGTCTCGCCAACTAAAAGGAGCTCTCGTTGAAAGGGTTTTCCACCATCGACATAAGGATTCAGCCTTCAACATAATGTCTTGCTAAAGGCCAGATGTCTCCCCGACTTAAAGATCTATCGGCATAACAAGGCAATCAGAAGGAGGTCTCGACGACTAGTGATGTCTCCCCAACAACAATAAGGTTTCAGCGTGAGATGTCTATCGGCACAAGGTCTCACCGATTTGGTGAAGTCTCAGCGAAAAGGAATGTTATCGACAAAGGTCTCCCTGACTTGCTCGTAGTTTTTGCCAAGGTTGGTGCCTTCGCCAGAATGTCTTGGCGAGGGCATTATGTCTCACCAATAAAGAAGGGGTGCTTTCAGAAAATCAAGTGAGCTTCGCTACAAGTCTCAGCGACCAAGGGTGGGTCTTGACGAAATGAAGTGAGCTCGGGAAAACAAAAGGAGTTCACCGTGAGGTCTGGCCGATAGAAGGAGTCTCGCCGACAATGAAAGACTTCGCCGAGACTGAGGACATCGACGAATGGGAGTCATGCCAAAGTAGGGATGTCTCCCCAACAGGATGTAAAGTAAATTCATCACCGAGAGAATGAAGAGCCCAGTGAGAGGTCTGGCTGACAACCAAGGTCTCGGCGAATTTGACGCACTCGCTATGACTCCTGCTGAAGGGATGAGGCTTCGATATAAGGAACAAAGGTCGATGTAAGGTCCTAGCAACCGAGGGATGTCTTGGTGACTATCAAGGACCTCGCCAAGAGAAATTCATTTCACCATAGGGTCTCGCCGAATGCAGAAGGTCTCCTCGACATGTATAACATCGGCACAATTTCCAGCCATCGCTCAAATGTCTTTCCGAAATAGGTGACCCCAGTGACAGAAACAGGAATCGGTATGACCGATGGACTTTTCCACGATGTCTTCTCGACCGATGGGAGTCATGCTGAAGGAGATCTGGAGCTCAGAAGAATGAACGTGTCGGGTTGACATAAAAAATGTCACACCAATAGAAGATGAGGGGTCTCGGAGTAGCCTCTTGCTTTCGGTAAGATCTCTCACCGACACTCAAATGTCTTTTCGAATGGGATCTTGGGGCCCAAGACAAAGCGATTGGTTTCGCTAGAAGGTTTTCTCGACTCAATGTTGTCTTGCTGACAAATGAGCAGCTCGATGGAATGAAAGGACCTCGGTGTGAGGTCTAGGCGAAGTCAAAGTGTCTCACCGAAGGAAATTAGCGTTACTAAAGAAAAGAGAGCTCGCTAGGAGGTCTCTTCAAAGAAGAAAAGGTCACACCGACATGCGCTCGGTAAAGCGAGGAAGTCGGCATGATGTCTCAATGAAGGATTTGTGTCTTGCCGATGGTTCAAAGAATATTGGTATGACTCTTCAGGCTCAACAAGAGCTCCAATTGACGGTTTCAAGCTATGCCGATAATCACAGGAAGGTTTAATCGCATCGGGGAGACATGATTAGTGTCTCACCAACATGCTATTCTACAGGAGAAGCTTTTGACAGCACGAAGATTCTACGTGGAGTATGCTTGACCAATATAAAGGAGCCAAATACAAACTATTGATGATTTGACCATTTGACTTTCCCTGTGGATGGGGGCGACAAAACCTAAGCGACGTGGAGCTGATCTGATGATAAAATGATGAATCAGTTTGATATCTAGAAGGTGCATTCAAAGCAACTCGACAACGAGATTCAAAGGCAGACGCGAGGACCAGAGGGTAGCTACAAAAGATCTAAGGGCCTCTTCGGCGAGTGATTCTTCACTAACAATAGACAATAAAGACACGTAGGGGTGCAACATTAATTTTGTCAAAAGATCTAGGGGTAGATCTTTTATGGGATAGATATTTTGTAAACCCTAAGGGGCTGAGATATTTTCTATATATAAGGCATTTTTTCCTTTTTTCAGGAGCTCTGATGTATGCTCTTCTGAAGTTTGTGACCCTTTTTGCAGTCCTCTCTCAGACTAGCAGGATTCTATAACTCAATTTGGAACATAATATACAAAATCTACCTTGGTTACTATTGATGGTCCATCATTCTGCCTTCTGATTCTTGTCAAGAATAGTGCATTCTTTTTAAGTGATTCATTGAGCTACTTAGTGAAATTTTCTCTTTCCTTATAGCTTTTGTTTCATGTCATGCCTTTCCTTGTAGAAGTAGTATCATGTAGGTTACAAACTATGTTTACTTAATCCTACACATGAGCTTCTAGTTTGTGAAAATCCGCCTTTCCTTCTTGAAGGCATGTGCATGTTAAACCTATTTGAATGTGTGATCTATAGGATCTTGTTGTGCAGTCTCACGGCTGTCACCAGTATTCAAGTGTAGCTCGAGTATCTCATTGTTCCTGTCATTTTGGGGCATCACCTTAGAGTTTAATTTTCATTTTTATGCATTATCTCTCTCCCTTTTCCTTCAAAAAATTAGTAGTTTTAGGTGACATCAAAGGAAGTCGGCCTTCTCTGGAGGTTGACCTCTACTTACAAGAAACCCACATCTTTGGAGGTCTTCCAATGTTACACTAAGGCGTTGGACTTCAAGTTCAACAGGGTGCAACTTCAGGTGATAACAAACACATTGGAAGGATCTCTCTTCAGCTATTCCACAACATTTAGCACTTTGATCAAGGGTAACTTTGGTTTAAACAGAGGAACTTTTCTTGGTTTTAGAATGGGTCGATTCATCATAGGAGGATTAACCTCATTTTTCAAGAAATTTTGTTGTGGCTATGATTTTTGTACATGAGGTTGTGACTACAACACATTCTCTCCAATATGTCTTCATTTTGAATGGGTGTTATAATCCGACTGAACCTGTGAGGGTCCCAATGTTAGAATGTTGTTGAAAAACACTTAATATTCTCCCTCCATCCAAGAAAAAGCACTTGATCTAAGGAGATTTCTATCTTTTGTTCCAAAGACATTCCTTGCATTTGAGCACTGATTCTAATGTTATCTATCCCAAGGGACTGATAACTTCCCGCATCTTGGGGGGTGCCTTGGCTCCTTTGTTTTGCCACCTTCTCTTGGATATTTCCTCTTAGACATTTCTCAGGCATGTGGGAATCATTACACAGGAAACACCAAGCAATTATATCTTCTGCAAGATTGTTTTGTCCTAGGACCAAGTCCCTACTCATGCTAGACTTAATGGTCTAGAGTGGAGTGGTTACCAGGACTATCTGGCTCAAAAATTTTGGTTGGTTATTACTTCTTAGAGCTCCCTAATATGAATTGTTCCTAAAGGGTAGTCTTCCTCGGTAATTATGAGGGGAGGCCTTAGAGATGTCACTTGTTGGCACTTTATGTTGACAAGATCATTATAAATAGTCCTTATTAAATTTTTAATGTTGTTCATCTTTGCAGCTAGAAAAAGGAACTCGATGTGCTCACTTGTGTACTAGGCTACACATAAATTGATGGTAGAAGTGTAGAAGATGTATTGGTTCTACCTCTTCTTATTTTCTAAAAATAATCGCATTGGCAGTCGAGGTTGAAGTTTCCCAGCATCTATCAAACTATTTTCCGCTCTTACGGCCAAATCGTATGAATCAGGGAGAGTGTCACCTCCAAGTGACTGTACCATGACTTTGATATCATAATTAAAGGATTTAGGTAAAACATGAATACCATGGCTAGTGAAGGTTTGGACAACATGGGAATCCTTTGCCAGGTTTTGTAGAACCTAGTGTGCAAATCCATCATGGTCTCTTAAGGCACTCTTTTGATTGGTATTAACTATTGTAATAGATATGAATGGTTTGATTTTTTTGTAAAGCACTCAAAGAGTTTACCTCCACAATTGTCCCAAGTGTTGATAGTATTAGAAGGAAAAGACCTATACTAGTCTTGATCCTTCCCTTTGAATGATGTAGCCAATAGTCTGAGAGCTACATTTTTTTCTATAATATTATGGATTATGCAAACATCCACCACGACTAGGAGATTCTTTTATGATGTCTTGAATTCCTCTCTAGTAAACTTTGGAACTACCTTTAGAGCATTAACAAGGATAGTAGGCCACACATCTAGAGGGGTAGGAGGACCAAGTGGTCTACAACTATCCCATGTCACAAAATTTCTTGGGGGCTAGAGAGTTGTTGAGAACTTACCTCTATGGACATGAAAAATAGGTATTCTAATATGAAAAGATCTACCAACTAGTGGATTAGATAGACCTCTAGATTGAGGGATTATACTTCTGACTCTATTTCTCCTAATAGGCAATACATAAATTGTAGTGTGTCTCCTTCAAGGAGAAAAAGATGATAGTTGAGAGTATTGGAAGTTACCTTTACAAGACTCCCTTCTTTGGATCCTAGGCATGAGTCTACTATTTTAGTCGGTAATGGCTTCTAATGTCTTATTCAAATGCCTCTTTAAGGCTACAAATGAGATGATATGTAGGATCTTCATATCCCACTAGGTGTACTAAAAAAAGAACTATTGATCATAAAAGCTTGTGCCTCTCTTAACAGCCCTATGGGAAATTCAATAGATGTGGGACCAATTGTTCTCTACTAAATGACCTTTGATCTTTTTAAAGAAGTCAACTCTTCCTTTCCTTTTGGGAAAATGGAGAAAGAAATGAAAAAACTAAGACTAACTATGTTGATGCACTAAAAGCTTTTAAAACATTTCAAAAACCCTAATGGCTTCTCAATTCTAATAAAATAAATGCTTGATGCCATATACCCTTCATTGTTGAAAGGAGAACAAACAACTAAGGCTTATACAACCACAAAGAAATCATTTAGATCCTTTTGTCCCAAGCAACCATCAAGATTTAATAGAAAATAGTATTCTCAAAATTAAATGCAATGCTTCAAACCCTTATAGAATAATTTTTCCCCAATAGTATAATACAAGATCTAACACAACTTTAAACAGGGAATGAAAGATTTTAAGAACATGATCCAATTCACTATAAACCTGGGTTAGAAAACACAAAATCTAGAACTAACAAGAATCAATCATCAATACTACATTCAAAAGATGGAAATGACATAGAGCATTAATATGTGCGAATAGAGAATAAAATGTAAGATAAAGGTTAACTAAGCACAATCTAATACATTATTTCCTTCTATTATTTGATATGAGAAAACAATACAAAATATGCTAAGGTTGAATGACCAGTTTGGAATTTTATCTTGAAATCTATTACAACTAATACAAACAACAAAACTTTTGTAAGAAATCTTCCAGACTAAGGAGAGGCTCATAAATTCTATTTTATAGGAGAAGGAAAGCACACAAGCATAAAGCACTCTCCACCAACTAAAACCAAAAGCCTAATAAGTGGCAAAGAAATGTAGCCCTACGATCTTGAAAAAAGATCAATTTTTTGTTAGTGTGAATGGGGTTATTTACTAACTAATTATTAGTGAGGACCTATTCAAATTATTATAAGTTTACTTAGGAGTTAAGTTTCCTAGGTGTCATTTCTAGAAACTAGTTATAATGGGACCATGTCTCATTAATTAGCTTATAGTTATCTAGGCATTTTATATTTCACTTATGCATTTAAAATTATATATTAGACATTTAATATTTGCATCCAAGGTAGTTATCCTACCTCCTCTCACCTTACCTATATAAACAAGGTGCTTGTACATTTGTAAATCATCTCATGATATCTCACATATCTCATCATATTCTAGAGATTCTAGATCAATTCATCATAGACCATCATTTGATCAAATTGTCTTCTTGCTCATGTTCAACACTTTCTTGTTCATGTGGATGGTGTCTTTCTTTGTTTGATCCTATGAAGCATGTGCAACCTCATTTGGGTTATTGTTCATTCATATTTCCAACATGGCATCAAAGCAGAGGCCATGTAAAGTCCATCTCAAATTGGAAAGTTGAGTTGAGGAGATTTTTATTACATATTGGAGAGTTTGCATTTCGAACTAATTGCTATCATCTAGAAGGTAGCTGATTTCTAGAGCAGATTAGGCCAAATCCGACCCTTCCATTGTGTATGGAAGGCCCAAAACCCCCCATTTTCATATAAAAAAGTTCATTTTCATATAAAATACTTCATTTTTTGAAGTAAATATATTTTTTGGTTATTTTTCAAAAAAATTAGGCGACTATCCTAAATTTGATGACTAAAAGACCATCATAGAAGCCCCCTCATGTCTTAATTAGGCAGTTTTCTTAAAATCATCATAACTTTTGACTCAGGTATCAATTTTTTGAAAATGAGATATCATTGGAAAGTTGGTTTCGAGCACTTTATGATGGTATAAGTATCATTATCAAATTTTACTCTTGGAATATTCTTTTTCAGCTTGAAGTGAAGATTCTCTTTTGGACTCCTAAGCTCGTATCTTTTCACCAATTTTTTCTAATTTTTGACATTCCAGTGGCATTGTGAAGGTGATTAAGAGTTCTATCATTTTATCAATCTACTTTTTCATATTCTACTCCAAGTATATTCTATTGATTTTTTGCAATATGAGGCATTTACTTGATAACTTAGACATACTATAATTTTGAGAAGGTTTATTTGTATTGGAAGGCTTCAATTTTAGTTGTACATCATATTTGGGAGTTTATAATTGTTGTTGAAGGTTAATATCTTTGTATTTATGGATATGTATCATAGTTCATTTTGACACGAAAAAAGTAACCCTTCTACTTTTTCTTCCTGTTTAGGACCTCCTTGTGATTTTGGCTTAATTTTGCCTTGATTTAATGATGTGAGGTGTTTTACATGTCCACATTAGCTATTGGATCCTAAAAAAATGAATAAAATACATGTCTTGTAAAGGTGTTGTAAAGTGTTGTAAATGACTTTCATGCTTTTCGAGACTTTTATTAAGCATCTAAGTCTAATAGACGTATCTTTCCCCTAATTCAATGTTATAAAATGTATTCTCACACTAATATAGAAGGCTTGTAAATTAAACCTAATTATAATCTAGTGTTGTAATGTATCTTACACATTCACATTAGATGTTGTACCTTTCTAGGCTATGTGGACCTCATTTTAATATTGTAAAGTGTATTTAATCATACTTTCACATTGAACTTTGAGTCCCTAGCCCTAATTACCCTTTACATCATCATTAATAGGCCCCTATGGCCCCATATTATGCATCCCGAGGCATAGTTTGATCAAAGACCCAACTAGAAAAACATAAAAACTAAAATTCTTCATTCCTCGACAATCCAGCTGGCAAAAGAGCCCCTATGGGAACAAGTTGCTCATCTGGGAAAATTAGTTGCATTCAGGTGGGACTAAGTCACCTAGCTTGGTGACTTAGTCCCATTTGGGCTATTTTTGAGGTTCAAGTGAGAAAAAATAGATTTTAAGTTTAATTTTCCTTCATATCAGCCTTGGGGATCAAATTAACAAGAAAATTAGGTGGATTTCCTATAAATACAAGCTTCTAAACCCTAATTAATAATCACTTTCAATATTCATTCATCATTCATCATTCATCATGTTCTCAAGTCAAGCAAGCTAGGGTTTTAGCATTCTAAGTCATCAAGATAGATTTCTAAGGCATTCAAGGGTTGATTCTTCATCCATTGCTACAAAAATTCAAGATCTATGATCATGGAAAGTTTCTAATCCCTTCATTTCATGTTCATGCTTCATCTTATTTCTTCATTTGGTTTAATTACCTAAAAAGGGTTTGACCAAGGCAAACCCCCATGCCCTAACTTTCAACATTTCTCTCTCTCATTGTGTGTTTGTAGATTTAGGTGTCTTGAAGGCTTGGAGATCATTGAAGAATAGGTTGCAAATTTTTTGAATAAATCTTCTTGTTGGCTAGGTCAAAATATCCATAAAAAGTCACTATAGCCTAGGAAATCAAAGTTTCAGAACCAGACACTTGGAGGAGCATAAAGTACAGACCGAGAACTTCTGTTTCCACTTTCAGAACTATTGAAAATCCAAAGTGGACTAAGTCACCAACAGTCGTGAATTAGTCCCACTATACCTATTTTTCATAAGTTTTTGTAGATTTCGATACCCATTTGGCTAAAACGGGCTTTGGTGCAATTTTCTAGATTTGGGACTAAGTCGCCTAGAATGGCATAAGTGTCCCAGTAGGTCAAAATTTCAAAATCATTAGCATTTGTAGTCTTCATTCTAGTCTGCAACATATTCCTAGGTGCACCTCTTTAGTTTCATTCATTTTTATTATTGTTTGTTTGTATTTCTAGGTCTTTTTGCATATCATAATGTGTTTTCAAACATCTTGCATTTCTTTAGTTTTCATGCAATAATAGATCTATTTTATCAATTTTCTACATTTAGGGCATTACATTTAGGCATATTTCATTCATACTTGCATTATTTTTGAGTGGGGACATTTCCCATTTTGGCCTACCTCTCTCCTTTTAGGTGGAAAACCCTAGAAGTGTTAGAGACTCTTGTGGTGCCAAAATCTTTGTCCACATTTTGGTGAAATTTCCTTTAGAATTCTTTCTTTTCTTATTTTGGAGTCCTTCATCATCGTAGAATTAGCTTATATTAACATTGCATTGCATTTTGAATTAGTTAAATGGAATTTTAGGGTTTCAAATTTTGCATTAGTGAAAGTGCATATAGGTTGCATTTGTGCATCTTAAATCATTGAATTTTTTTCAAATTCTGCATTGGCATCTTAGGTCTACATCATAGAACACATAAAACATCAAAATCAATAATTTTTTTTTGAAAACTCTAAAAAAAATCCCCACTAGGACTCATTTGCCACTTTGGGCGACTTAGTCCCTTTATGCCCCTAAAACTACCTTTTACAGAACTGAAAACCCTATTTTTAAGATTTTTTTTTCTGCCATTACCTATCTGTATAAGTTGTCTAAGTTTTTGTAACATGCATTTCACTAAATCTAGCTTAATTTGGCTCATTTCATGCACTGCTTAATTTCAATTTTGCATTCACAACATTTCATTTTCAAATCATTGCAATGTGTAACCAAAAAATTAACTTGCTTGAAAACTAAAAATTGCATTTCATTTTACATCCTGACATTGCATTTAAAGTTTGCAAATGTTAGTCTCTATCTTCTCTAAGTTTTTAAAGAAAAATTAGTTAATAAGCATGTTGGTCATTCATTCAATGCATTCCCTAGTTACGAGAGTCTCTTAGTGCAAGAGAGTGACAATGGTAATACTTGCCTTAAACTTACACCCCCTCTTATCTCTCCTATTTGTGAGAATGATGTGATAGAAGAGAATATAAACATGGATAACTATGATGATCATAATTGTACTTCTCTCAATACCTCTCCTTTAAGTGAGGAAGGTATCTTCGTGAAAGAAGGTACACTCGTTGAGAATCATGAAGGTATTGTTTGTCCTTCTCCTCATTCTCCTTGGGAAGATAGTATAACAATAGAATATGAATTCATTTCCAATACTTTACTTAGTCTCCATTTATCTCCTAACACCTCTCCGCTTTGTTAAACTTCTTTAGTGAATAAGGACACAATCATGAACAGTCATGAAAAATACATTTGTGAGGAGGATACACCAATGATTGAGAATTCTACTATTCTTTCTCTCCTTCCTAATGTTCCTAACATTTGGGAGGGCCTATTTGACAAAGAGGATCCAATCATTGGCACACATGAAACTCATAGTTTTCCTTCTCTTGATACCTCCCCTATTAGTGATGAAGCTACTTTACAATATCTAACCATGGAATGTGATGAACATCTTACAAGCTCTCCTCCTAGGGTAGATAATATGGAACAAGAGAATGAGACCTTCCTGAAAATAGATAATCAAATAGAGCCTTCTCCTAGTATCACCACTATTGATAAACAATAAAATCCAACCATTGATCATCCCCCTATGTGCGATGAAGTTATTTTGGAAGTACCAACCCTTGAATGCCAAGAGCATTTGGATTGTAGTTCTCCTAAAAACTCTCCTCCTAGGGAAGATATCATGGTGCAACAAAAGGAAAGCATTGACCATAATGATATTATGCCCTTAGAAGAAGATTATGAGGCAACATTAGACTCTCCCTCAATAAGGGTTGTTAATATTATTCAACATCAACTCATCCTTTACCCCCCTTCACGCAAACCTCAACCTCAAAACAAACTTGAACTTGTCCTTTACCCACCCAAGAACAATGTTTCACAGCAAACTGATTCATAATATCATTGTTCATACATATAACACCAGAAACAATCCGCAACTGCCACAACCCACCCCAAGACTCTTACCATTTCCTAATTCCATATTTCCTAAAGGTCCTCGATTAAATTCACACATTAAGGAGTATGATCTTGTTGAACAACTTAAGAATACTCCTACAAAGATATCCCTATGAGATTTAATTCAAAGTTCACCTAACTACCACACTATGCTTCAAACGGCCTTACAACAAGTTCATATCCCTTCTAATACACAATTGAATGAAATAACAACCATGATCCAAGGAATAAATGCTAACATTGTTTTCCACCAAAGTAAACTCCCCTCTTTGGAAGTGCAAAAAAAATAATGATGCTTTCATTATCATAGCTCAATATAAAAGAATAGGGATATAAAGTGAACCCTTGTTGATAATGGCTTTGCCCTTAATGTGTGTATCATAAACCTTTTGGATAGGCTTCATGTGGATAAATAAAAAATTCAACCAGACTCTTTATCTATTAAGGGATTTGACAATGTAGGAAAACAACCACTAGGTGTGATCACTTTTCCTATAACAGTTGGAATGACCACATTAGAAACATTGATCCATGTTATGCCTCATGATCTTTCATATAATCTTCTTTTAGGTAGACCATGGATTCAAGCAATGAATGGAGTTCCTTCTACTCTTCATTGTAAAATGAAATACATCTACAAAAATAAAGTGTACACACTTGAAGCAAACCCTAACCCAAACAATTGTTTACACATTGAGAAAAATAGGGAGAATCCTTTAGCAACACTAGCACCAACTACACAAGTTGAACCCATGCAATAGCATGACAAAGACAAATAAATTGAAGATGTCATGAAGCTATTAGATGATGATTTGGGTTCCTTATATTTCACACCAACATTCATGGGAGAATACAAGATCATACACAAAGACTCTACCACGGGAAGAGGATCAACAGTAATGTCAACAAAAAATTTGGAAGACCCTTTGAAAGCCTCCACCTCAACCACTTTAGAACCATACACAAAAAATCACACAACAACCTTTGAAAAATCTGATTACAAACAACCACCCAATCCAAAAGAGATGAAAAAGATTTATGGAAAAGGTTATGAACTTATGAAACAACTTGGCTATAGTGGCAAAGGATGTGGTGCTAGAGAATAAGGTATTCATGTCACCATAGAGCCAAACATGCAAGAAATGACTCATGGTCTTGGATATTGTCCTTTGATAGAAATAAACAAGCCTTCACTCAACATCAACACTATCACCAAACATCTTTCTAAGCCAACCTTAACAGTAGTGCATCCTAAACTATTCGACACAAGTGGTATGGATTGTTCTCATTTACAAGCAATGAAATGAACAAAGACATCCTCGCTTAATGTAAATGGCATCTCGCACAACACTAATGATTTGAATTTGTTATATTTTACACCGTCCTATAAAGGAGAGAATAAAATCTTACAATCTAAAGAATCTTGCATAGATATTACATCTTGTACATCTAAGCAAGAGATATATTTGTTACAAACTCTAGAAACACCTTCTACCATTGATCAAGAGGGTATCTTGTTGAGACTCTTCCAAGATCACTTGATATCCCTTCCTTCGAGAACTCGAAAGAAATTTTATTACAAAAAAATTCATTATGTGCATATCATAGAGTTCACAGTCATGCTACTAATGAATGTAATGCTTTGAGTAGTAAAATCCAACATCTTAAGGAGATTGGTTGTCTCCCATATGTGGGGGCACCTAATTCCTCTAATTGATACTGATTTTCACTCTAGCATACATCTTATAAATCATTTTGTCTCACGATTGTGCTGTACTAAGTGGGGGCAAGGGATTAGGTAGCCTTGTCCTCATATGTCACTTATCATTTCCTCTTTTGGCCAACCGTTAACCTTTCATGAACATATAAGAGCAAGCTTTGGATGTGGACGAAATGCCTTAAGTTGGATCGCATGTGACATACTACCTTTTTCATGACATAGTTTATTGGAAACATATGACTTGGCACAGGGTTTTCTAAGTAAGCTCTCATGTCTTATTCTTCTACTTTAAAGAAATTTCTCATAGTAATGGTGTTAACAACTTCTTTAAATTGGGGGCATACATTTACACTCATATTTCAATGTGAGATTTTCTTTGTTCTTACGATTTCCTCTCTTGGAAACAATTGGTACAATGTTGCCCAGGATGAGACCTTGCACTTTTCCTCTCTTGGAAACAAGATGATACTATTTGCACCTTTCTTCTCTTGGAGACATTAGGCATGATGTTCCCTAAGAAGAGACCTTGCATGAACTAAGAAAAATATCTTTGAACATTCCTTGTACTATCTTGCATTTACAATGTCTATGAATTTCAAGAATACAAAGTTTTTCTTGCCTCATGGAGCTCAAAGATCATTTTTGTGTGGCACCTTATTAATGTTATCAGGAGGTATAAATTTGGTATGGTTGAGCGGGAATCCCACTCTGAGGCATGAACTTCCACATAGACACTCTCCTGTATGTGAGCACATATCAATCATATGTGTCTAACCTTTTAGGACTTCTCACCCGACGGATAGCCAAAAGTTTCATCGCCTCAGAGTGTGTATGCATTTTTGGACAAATAGCCTAGATCTAATCCAAAACATGTTGGACAAATGGTCGAAGCTTGATCCACCTTTTTATTTTCCCTCTTTTTTTCCTTCTAGTTATTGCCATTGCATGATCACGTATCTTGTTTTGTTGCAAATCATTCACCTTGTGCGTGTCTATTTAAGCTTATATTGGTTTGACTTAGGATCTTAGATCCTAGGGGCTTTGTTACCTCATTCATCTTTTTCATCCTAGACCATCTGCATTGGTACAATTGAACTCTTCTTGAATTTCTACTTTAGTGTGAGTTTGAAGCAAGTTCATCCTCTCACTAAAGTGGGGGCTAAATATTGACACACAAAAAGTAACCCTTCTACTTTTTCTTCATGTTTAGGCCCTCGTGATTTTGGCTTAATTTTTCCTTGATTTAATGATGTGAGGTGTTTTAAACGTCCACATTAGGTCTTGGACCCTAGAAAAATGAATAAAATACATTTCTTGTAAAGTGTTGTAAATGACTTTCATGCTTTTCTAGACTTTTATTAAGCATTTAAGTCTAATGGACCTATCTTTCCCCTAATTCAATGTTATAAAATGTATTCTCACACTAATATAGAAGGCTTGTAAATTAAACCTAATTCTAATCTAGTGTTGTAATGTGTCTTACACATTCACATTGGATGTAGTGCCTTTCTAGGCTATGTGGACCTCATTTTAATATTTTAAAGTGTATTTAATCACACTTTCACATTGAAATTTGTGTCCCTAGCCCTAATTACCCTTTACATCATCATTAATAGGTCCCTATGGCCCCATATTGTGCATCTCGAGGCATAATTTGATCAAATACCCAACTAGAACAACGTAAAAACTAAAATTCTTCATTCCCCGACAATCTAGCTGGCAAAAGAACCCCTATGGAACCAAGTTTCCCATATGGGTGAATTAGTACCATCTAGGTGGGACTAAGTCGCCCAACTTGGTGACATAGTCCCATTTGGGCTATTTTTGAGGTTTGAGAGAGAAAAATTGGATTTTAAGTTTAATTTTCCTTCATGTCGGCCTTGGGGATCAAATTAATGGGAAAAATAGGTGGATTTTCTATAAATACAAGCTTTTAAACCCTAATTCATAAACACTTTCATTATTCATTCATCATTCATCATGTTCTCAAGTCAAGCAAGCTAGGGTTTTAGCATTCTAACTCATCAAGATAGAATTCTAAGGCATTCAAGGGATAATTCTTCGTCCATTGCTACAGAAATTCAAGATATATCATCATGGAAAGCTTCTAATCCCTTCAATTCATGATCATGCTTCATCTTATTTCTTCATTTGGTTTAATTACCTAAAATGGGTTTGACCAAGGCAAACCCCCATGCCCTAACCTTCAACATTTCTCTCTCATTGAGTGTTTGCAGATTTGGGTATATTGAAGGCTTGGAGATCATTGAAGAATAGGTTAAAAACTTGTTGAAGGCATATCCTTGTTGGCTAGGTCAAAATATCCATAAAAAGGTCACTTATAGCCTTGAAAATTAGAGTTTCAAAACCGGACACCTGGAGGAGCAAAAAGTGCAGACTGAGAGCTTTTGTTTCCACTTTTAGATTTTTAGAAAAGCCAAAGTGGACTAAGTTGCCAACAGTGGTGAATTACTCCCACTGTACCTATTTTTCATAAGCTTCTATAGATTTGGATACCCATTTGGATGAAACTGGCTCTGGTGCAATTTTCCAGATCTGGGACTAAGTCATTCAAAATGGCGTAAGTTTCCCAATAGGTCAAAATTTTAGATTAAGTATCATTTCCAATCTACAACATATTCCCAGGTGCACCTCTTCAGTTTCATTCATTTTTGTTATTGTTTGTTTGCATTTCTAGGTCTTTTTGCATATCACAATGTGTTTTCAAACATCTTGCATTTATTTGGTTTTCATGAAATAATAGATCTATTTTATCAAATTTCTACATTTAGGAAATTACATTTAGGCATATTTCTTTCATACTTGCATTAGTTTTGAGTGGGTACATTGCCCATTTTGGCCTACCTCTCTCCTTTTAGGTGGAAAACCCTAGAAGTATTAGAGAATCTTGTGGTGCTAAAATATTTGTCCACAGTTCATTATGGGGTTTTCATTTAATCCCTCTTTGATTATGTTGAAAAGGGGAAGCTATAAAAAATAAAGCTATTACATCATAAAACATCTTTGATGGCTTCATTTGTTCCACATTTGTATGATCTTGTCCCCCCTCGTACTAATAATAAGAAATTTGCTTGGAATTGCAAAAGGGATCACATGTCTTAGGAGTTATTGCAATGCATATTGATGTTGCCACTTTGAATGTTATTGATCATTTTGAGTTTCCTCATACTCTTTGGACTAAAATTTGAGAGACACATGGAGATCCCAATACTTAGCCATTCCCAGATGATCTTGTTTCAGATTGTCTTGTGCCTCTTCATTTTTTAGATAGGATACCCTATGATGGTAATACTATTTGGGAGTTTGATTATTTGGAGTACTTTGAATCTTTAGATGAGGATGACAAGGTTTCTTTAGATACTCCTTCTCCATCAGAGATAGTTGATGTACCTTCATCTTCATTGATTCATTGTGCAAATTCATTGATTGAGTCTCTCATCATTCCTATTCAGTAGGACCATTCACTTTATGTTGGTGATTCATTACAATAAGTATCTCCTTTTCTTCCTAATTGGGATTCTTATTTATCAAGCATTTCATCCTTGTTTGTGGAGTCTCACATTTTAGATTTGGAGGACACATTTGATAGGGTATATCTCCTCTTTGATGACAACCATTGCACAACTATTTTCGAACCATATTTGTCTTTGGATCTTTTTCAACATTAGTTTCCACATAGTCCAGGTTTTTCACCTTCTTATTTGATTAGGCATGTACCTGATTTGATTATGGCATCTTTATCTTCCTTGGGAAAGGAGACACATGAGTAGCTTTTAGAGACACCATCATCATCCATATTCATCCATCCTTCCTTCAATTCCTATTTGGAATGGTAAGCATTCCTACATTTGTACTTAGTTTCATTTCTTCCAAAATGGAGACAAGTTGTTTGTCAACATTGTATCATGTTTTGTCTTCAGAAACTTACCATTTTTGTAGGTGATTATCCATTATGGGGGGCTATATACTCTCTCTATTTCTCTCTTATGGGGGGATATGGATTGTGTTATATTCTTGTAATGGATGTATCTCTTGGGGTGTATTGATGTTGAGACCTCCATACATCACTTCTATCACTTGTACATCATTTGCATTGTATCTCCTTTTTAGAGAGTAGTTTTGTCCCATGAGGTTTTCTCCTTCTCCATTTGTGAGAGATTATTTGTATTGATTAGTTGTACATGGGTACCTAACATGTTCTTTTTGTCGAGAACCATATTGCATTTACATCATATGCATAATAACCCCACTCCCTAGGTTGCACTTATGGGGGTGTTAGTGTGAATGGGGTTATTTTGTAACTAGTTCTTAGTGAGGACCTATTCACATTATTATAAGCTTATTTAGGAGTTAATTTTCCTAGGTTTCATTTCTAGAAACTAGTTATAATGGGACTATGTCTCATTAATTAACTTATAGTTATCTACGCATTTAATATTTCACTTATGCATTTAAAATTATGCATTAGGAATTTAATGTTTGCTTCCAAGGTAGTTATCCTACCTCCTCTCACCTTTCCTGTATAAACAAGGTGCTTGAAAATTTCTAAATCATCTCATGATATCTCATGATATCACATCATATTCTAGATATTCTAGACCAATTCATCATAGATCATCATTTGATCAAATTGTCTTCTTGCTCATGTTACAACACTTTCTTGTTCATGTGCATGGTGTCTTTCTTGGTTTGATCCTTTGAAGTGTGCACAACTTCATTTGGGATATTTTTCATTCATATTTCAAACAATTTTATCCAAAAGATCTAAGTAATAAAATTTGAGATGCTTTATCATGATAACTGTGTAACAACTATTGAGTTGGAAACCTAAGAGTAGCCAAAAATAACCCCTGTCAAAGGAAGAATGCGGTGCCACAAAAGAAATTGAGGAAAAATATGATTTGATCATCTACAAGCATCGGTGAGTGATATGAAGAGGGCACTGACATTTGTGATTCTTGGAGAGGACCAAAATGCTTAGACCTCACAATGCACTACAAATATTTCATTCTCAACACCGCAGGATCTTACCTAATGAAATTTGGGCTACATGGCACAGTGGTAGGATTTTCCTCAAAACCTTTTGGAGTAGCTTGGTGATAACCTATGGAGTGGCCACGTGTCTCCCCCTGCTCCTGAAAGTGATACAATTTGTAGAAGTCACGCAGCCACTACATGGCATATTTTGCACACTTTTGGAAAAAAAGTTAATTGCGACCTCTAGGAAAGTGCATTGATATGACACATGTTAGGGGTTGATAGTGAAAAAATTGAAGATAATGAAAACAAAAAAAACCCATGAGGCTAAAAGCTAAAGAAAACATATTAAAATATTTAGAGCGCGAGAAGGCTCTACACCAAAGAAGCAAAGGAAGAAAGAATGGTAGGTGAAAAACCTACCTACATTGTGGTAACTATGGGAGTTTGTGAAATTAATCCCACCTCTTCATCATAGTTTTCCTTGGACTTCCTGACATCTAATGCTTGGGTTCTCCTTCTCTTCATGGGTGGCTTGTTTGTTTCCATAAATTCTTCCACCACTAATCCTAACAAACTTTGAGCTCCTTGAGTAGTCAGGGTCATCCTTGTAGACCTTGAGGTATGTATTGACCTTGTTGAAGCACTAGTGGATGATTATGGTTGTTTCTCTCTAGGTTGTGATGGCTCCTTCTCCTTGTGGTTTCTAACATCTTGCAAAGGCAGCAAGTCAAACCCTTCACCAAAAACTAATCCTACCTCTGCATAATATATTTCCTCAAAAACATCTTCAATAGGGATGGCCTCATGCAAGGCGCTTAACTATTTGATCTCCTATTGGTACTTCTAGAACTCAGTCATCTTCCACTCCAACCAATTTTTCTTCTTCAATTGGAGGCCCAAATTTTTATCAATGGGGGCCTCCAGATCAATCTCCTTTAGAATTTGATAAAAACAAGATGACATGTAAAGCTTTTGTGTCCTTTGGTGGGTTTTTCTTTCCTTCCCAATATGGATGTTGTGAGCAAGAGAATCTGTAGCTTCTAACAATAGATAAAATATTCCAAGTTAGCCATTGTTAGAACTCAAATAAACTACTCCCTATAAAATTCATTTGAACAAAAGAATAATGGAAACAAAGCACAAAAAACAAGCAAAACACAATGAATCATTATTCAAATGATCAAACCAGCATCTTATAGGGGGATTGGTGCTATTTTGATGTGGAAAATAGCCCTTTCCCAACCCCTTTTTGATAAGCTCCAAATATGATGAAGATGCAAGATGATAAGTGATCAAGTTGTGGAGGAGTAATACAATAGAGGAGGCCTCTATTTATAACCAAGAAGGATGGAAGAATGTAAAACATGGAGGATGTGGGACAAAACATGATCCAATGACAAGATGCCACTTGTCAAGATGTGAGAGGATGATGGTTGTGCACATTTTGATCAATGTGCCAAAGAGGGGGAGATTTGAAATTCAAAAGATGGCTTGTTGTAGGGAGAAGAAAGAGTCTTAAATGCCAAGTGGGAGACATGTAAGAGGATTTAATGCCATGTTGGAGGACAAGACATTTGGAGGGATTTTAAAACTTGGAGGAATATTCCTTTTTTGATATCATTTTAAAAGTAATTAGGGAAATATTAAATTAAAGAAATGATTTATTGGTGCAAGTTATAAAATCTAGAGGATTCAGGTGATTAGAATTAAATTAATCAGGATTTGATTAATTTAATAGGAGATTAGATTATTTTGACTTTTGACTTAGATTTTAGGATTTAAATAAATCAAAATGAGAAGAAAATGATATTAGATTTAATTAAATAAAGATTTGATTTATTTAATCAAAGAGGATGATGTTAGTGTTAAATCAAATAAAGATGAATTTATTTAATTAAAATGGATGACTTTAGGAGATTAATCAAATAAACTCGATTTATTTAATTGATGGATGAATATGAAAATATGAGGAATGCATGATGTCAATTTTGCATGTCTACATTTTTCCCCTCTTTGAAGCAATGTACTTGTTGTGTTGGTTCAAAGAATAAACTTTCCGTGATCAAAATTAAAAAAAAATAATTTTTTTTCAAATGCCCTAGCAGAAAGAAGTATACTGGTACATTGCCCCCTTAAGAGATTGAGTGAAAAGTTTTATTTGAGAGTCGATCTTGTGACAAAGAGGTTCAAGATGGATGAATGGATGGTTATGATGATGATGAAAATTTGATGGTTTTAAGATGCTTAGAATAACCAATCTATATTATCCTAAACAACTTAAAATGATGATGCATTGCATGTGAGATGGATGAGATGAATGATGCCTATATGGTTATGCAATGGTTGTTTTATGTAAATGTATGGTCTATGAGATGCTTAGACTAACAGATCTATATTATGTGATAATGAAAATGCAATGAATGCAAATGATATATAGCTTACTGATAGTTTGTGGATGCAGGATGGATGCATTGGTGATGATGATCAACTATTCTAGCATGATGTTAGCGCTGAAAAGAAGAAATGAGATGATAACAAGAAGATTCAACAAGCCAAATTTATTAAAGATGATGATGAGAGATGGATGATTTGCTTATCAGGAATTGGGACTTTAAAAGGGTTACTTACCTTATGTTTGATAACACCCATAGATACGATGCATCAAGGTATAAAGAACTAGGATGACATTGTACCTAGTGTGATGGACTTTGACTCAACAAATAGATAGGAGTATTCTTGTTCACACTTGACATACGAAAACCTTGCTAGGATGCACCTAACAAAGAAAGTATTCACAAAGTTATATTACAAGAAAGTCCAACAAGCACAACAGACAAAAAGATAATGATCGATGCCCCGTTCTTTTATCTCTAAATCACTTTGATTAGATATCATCGAGAGGTCATTGGAATGGGTGCAATAAGATAAATCAAAAAGAAAAGATCAAGCACACAAACAAGTCAATGTTCTTCATACCTCTAGGCAAAGGGATTTGTTTTGATTAGGATAAGTATCCAAAGTGATATCTAAAATGATGCCCATTGTCGGAACGATATATCCTAGGACATGCATTGTATAGGATGATGATGGGTTGATAAGTTGTTTGATAGGATATTGATATAAGGTTGATTGACATGTTTGAAAATGACCAGGATTTTGATTTTGCATTTAAAAGTTTGAAGTTTTCTTTTGATTTTATGTTTTGAAGCTTGCTTCTGTTGATTGTTGTGGTTGTTTATGTTTGTTTTGCCAAAGGATGAAGGTGATGATTGATTTATTATGGGTGACTGATTATTGCGGGTGAAAGTGAAATGAGACAGATGGATGTTTTCAAATATTTGGATGTTTTTGGAGTTTTGAAAAAAATTTGAGGTTGTTTTTGGTATTTTCAAGATTTTACAAATGTTTTGGTTTTCCAAATTTTCAAATGTTTTTGGGTTTTATGAGATTTTATGAATGTTTTTGGATTTTTGTCTCGAGGGTTGATCAAAGATTAGGCTTGCCTACGTTTAAGCTCAAAGAAGACGTAGTTCAGATTCCATATTTTTGAAGTTTTTCTGACTTTTTGAGATTTTGATATGTTTTGGATCTTTTTGGATTTTTTGATTTTGTGAATGTTTTTGGATTTTTGCATGATGTTGATGATTTGGATATGGATATGCATGATGATATCAGTGCTTTATTTTGGGATTTTGTTGAAAACCAAGCTAAGGTTGATTGATCAGATCAATGGATTGATGATGATAACATTGTTGAGGACACACAACAATGCTAGGATAGTGTTTAGCAGCACAAGGATTAGGATGGATATCCCAAGATGATGATGGATTGATTGGATTTGATTGATTAGGATTTTGAAGGTTGATTTTGGAACAAAATTGTTTTGAATGATTTGATGTGATGTTTGAAGTACGTGTTAGATGCAACTGATATTGATTGTTTGGATTGATGTTCGATGAAAGATGAAGCTTGATAAGGAACATCTTCTTGTCAAAATATGCCATGGGCTAGTGATTTGGATTTTGGCTCACAAATGCTTTGACCAATTTGATTTTACGTTTTCCAATGTTCGGATCACCACATAAGTTGGAGGATATAGATAAAGATTTATTCCCGAAGCAAGATGTAAATATTTACCCCCAGTGTCTAGCAATGTATGGAGTGTCATGGGTGGATGCTTGGATAGGTGTGTGGACAAATGGATATGGTAAGCCTACAAAGGATTCCAAGGATTATCTTGTGATAAGATAAGGTGTTTGAACAGAGGAATGCTTCATTGGATAATGCTTCATGGCTCAGCTAATGCTACATAGGATAGGATTAATGAAAATGACCCATGTCAAGATGTTTACCATAAGCAAGAATAAAGTGTGCATCAAACTTTGTCAAGATCAAGATAACTCGAACTATGGATGCAAATGGATGAAAATGGATTGGATAAATGGTTCATGGATGAATGGATTTATTATGGATAAGATGGATGAAATTTTGGATTTATTATGGATGGGATGAGATGCTTCCACCTGAATTGGTGCACGTAGATGCTCAATTCTACACATGACACCTATTTTCCAGGTTTTCATCATGGTACCTATCCAAAGCGCCACCATAGTGGTTTTCACTGGAGGATGATTTTTTATTTTTTTATCCTTTTTCTATTTATTTTTTTGGATTTTTGTATTTTTTGTATTTTTTTGGTTTTTTGAAAGATTTTAAGCTCATGTTGAACCACCTAATGGTGCTGAAATAGATGCTTCCATCATAATGTGCCATCGATATCCTACCTGAAGAAGTTGTTTTTCCAAGATACATGCACTTGAATACAACTTTTGAGATTCTTGATCTACTTCATTGATACCGAAGTTAACTCTATCTTTGTGCTCACATTGCAATAGGCTTCCTTCTGAATCCTTATGATGAAGGGTGGTTGCCAATACATGGTCAATTTGAGAATTGGATATCATGCGTGGAGGCATGGATGGAGTGTGTTTAGGAATAAAAGATGGATTGGTTAATAGTTTGGAACTTTGACTCTCCAAACTTGGGAAGATGAGCAATGATGGGTGGATACAGAAGTGTGCATGGAATTAGGACCAACTGCTCAATATACTTTGTACGTTGCTTGGGAAGCTTTCTTTTTCTTGTGTAGACATCTTTGATGGATACTCTTCCCTTCTTTATTTTTCCCCATAGTTTCTTTGACTAATGGATTTTGATAGGGATAATCTTTCTTTGTATTTTTTCGTATCCATGTGTATTTGATTTGTCCATTATGCTTCTTATCTTCTCTTGCTTTGATAACATTATTTGTGATTTGATTCAAATATTTCTTTTGATGTTGGTCCTAATTTGTGGATGGGGTGATGGGTGGATGAAGATTCATGACGTGGCTAGTTGTAGTATTGGAATCAATTTCATCATAAGGACTCTTTGTGCTCCCTATATTGATGTTTGCTTGAGACATAGTTGCCCCCAGTATGGTGGTAGTAGCACTTTCGTGATTTGATTCTTCCTATTTTGAGAGCTCTTTTTTAGAATGCATCCTCTAATAAATGACCACTGCATATGATGTTATTGAATTTGTTGCTCTGCTGACTTCAGAATATCTTGTTTTGTCTGACCTATTTCCTTGAGTGGATAATGTTGGATATCTTTATTCATGATTTTCTTAGTTTGAATTTGGGATATATCTGATCCTAATGTTGACAACTCAGTTTGACTATGGGAATTTGATAACCTGCTCTTTTTGTGTAATAATGTCAGGAGTAAAGGAATCCTATTCTGAATGAAGATCATCTGTGTGTCCATCCACAGAAAGCATCTCATGGGTAGATGAAGGAGTATGTGTTATGTGGATGTGATCATTATTTGCGACATCTTGTATAGATAGGAGAGTGTTCATTAGATCATTGTAGTATCTTGGAGATACAAATTATTGATCTTGATTGATTTTGAAATTACTTTTGACATGCTTGGGATCAAGTTCTTAACATGGGGCAGTTTCAAAGGATGGATTTCTTATAAAGGGTTCTTGGATATCTTCATTAGGAATGAGAAGTGGCTCAATATCCTTTTGATCTTTGAGTGGACTTGGATCAAATGTTGAGTTGAGGATCCCTTCTATAACCATGAGGTCAAAGGATGTCAATATGTCTTGGGAAGGACCATTGCTAGACTTTGGTGAAAGATGTTGATCATGCTTTCAAATAAATCCTTGAGATATGTCCTCTAACTCATTAGATAATGTAGAGACATTTTCAACATGATCATTGGTCGATGGATCATGGATTATGTCAATGGGATCAAATAATTCTAACACTTATTGAAATAGATGACTAAAAAGTGGCTCTTGATGTATGGTAAGTTGATCATCGGATGGGGTAGGAACATCTTCAATGTGCTCATTAATGGAGAGATCTTGAACATTGTTTTCAACAATTATGGTAGAGAGATTGTCAATGTCTTCAACCATAGGGTCAAGTGATGTTGACATTTCTTGAATTGGATCATTGTTGGGTATTGTTGGTGGATTTTGATCATGATTGAGAAGTGACTCTTGATATATGTTGATTTGATCTTCGAATGAGGTAGAAATATCCTCAATGTGCTCATTGATGGATAGATCTTGATCATTGTTTTCAACAATTGTGGTGGGGAGATTTTGAATGCTATCGCTAGTGGTTGATTCTTGATTATCATCCCCAATAGTTATTATTTTTTGATCAATCAGGTCTTGGATGAGATTTTTTAGTCAAATACAATTTTATGTTCTGTGTCTCTTGATTTTATGGAAATCACAAAGGTGATTTTCATTATACCATGGCGGTTTCACTAAGGGCTCTTGATAATTTTCATAGGTGGGAATTGTGATGAGTTTTTCCTGTACCAACTATTGCATGATTGATTTGATTAGTTTCCCAAGTGGTATGTATTTTCATTTGTTACCTTGTGGTGATTGATTTTGGAGATGTGGTGATTGATCTTTGAGACGTGGTGATTGGGTTTGTTGATTTGGTTGATCTTGACATCTAACTTCTTGACATTGGAGATATTGTTCTTGATGTGGTTGTGGACACAACTCAATGCTTTGATGACATGGTTTAACCAATGGAAGAGTGTATTAATTTTTGGGTGGAGATGTCCCATGTTGCAATGCTTCAATTATTTTGGCAAGTGAAGCAATTTGATCTAGAAAACTTTGGTCTTGATTTTGTTCTTGACTCCCTTGACATAGTTGATTTGGCTTTTGTTCAACCAGATTTGGAATGTACTCTTGTGGTGTTTGCATGGGATCATGGACAAATTGATTTTGGACAATGTTCTGACTTGGGATGATGCTTATATTTGGCATGATAGGTTGAAATTGAACATTGTTGTGTTTGGGAATCACATTGCCTTGATTTTTCATGGTGTTATCTTGACTTGGGTCAATACATGGAGTCATTAACATCTTGTTTGGATTTTGAACAACATTTGTATGATTTGCAAACATATTTATCCCAAAGTTTACCAAGTTTGGTTTAGAAATGTTCATGTTTAGTAAACTTGTACTTGGTATATTCACATTTGGCATGTATGGATTTGGTGGGATAATGTTGCTTTGTTGAAGACTCATGCATTGATTGCTTGGTTGATAGATTTGTAGGTTTGGACTTTGATTTAAATCTACCATAGGGAAAGGTATTCCAACATTTAGACTGGGCATATTCACATTTGTTGTACCATTGAGGTTTGTAGGAGATAATTATCTCATGTATTGATTGTATAAATGTGAGTGTTGATAATCAATTGGCATTGTAAGGCTTTGACAGTTTGGTTGGTTTAGACCAGTCATGATGTATGGATCAAGTTTATATTCCATTTTCTTCTTGTGTTTTGATGTTGTTGCAAAAGTAAACCTCTAAGGAATTTAGGACCAATGATGAGATGAAGGATGAAAGGGGTGAATGATATGGGTGTCAAACTTTTTAGGAACTTTGGATCAATGCTAGACTTTAGGATTTTATTTTGATTGTTTTGATTGGATAGTGAACTTGTAAACCCTAAGATGTTGGATGTGACCTTAGGATAATTTTTTTCAAAGAGGTGATAATTTAACTAAAGGATTCATCCACACACACCTAACTAAACAGATGATTTTGATTTGGTTTAAGGGTGTACCCAAGTATAGATAATGATGTTTCCAAAGCTCTAAAGTTGTTTGTGAGATGGGATGATAAATGTTTGGGATGGATGAAGTTTTTGATTTGTTCCTAAATGAACCTAAGAATAACTTTGTTTACAAGACCAAGATATTGAAGAACATACTTTTCCCTAAGAGTAGTTCAAATCAAAAGACCAATGTTTGCATGGGAAACCATATGACCAAAAGATAACAAGCACTCATGTGGGGTTAAATTGATTTAATCTTTGCTTAATGGATTCTTTTTTATCACAAACACTTTCTTGATGTAGCTTTTGAAACTAGATGTCCAATGTCCTAATTCTCTTTCATCCCACAAAGTGCATTATGTGGAAATCAAGGAAATAAGGATACGAATCCCAAGGGCAAGCAATAGCATGTGAATTTGTTCAAGGGTATTTGCTTCTCCTAAAGGGTTTGAAATTTGGCGTTCATGTTGAATGTTTGTTTTTACAATGTTTTTGAACAAGCAAAGTGTTTTGATTTTAAGAATATGTACAAACCTATGGATATTTGAGGCAATATTTGTTGAGTCCCCACTTGGACAAGTCCAGCTATGCCTACTTCTAGCGAATGGTTAGATGTTTGACCACACAGGCTCCCCCTTATAGTGCACTCGCTTCTTGGGTCAGTCAAGCATCAGTACCCATGAATCTCCCATGGCATACTTTCCATTTAGAACTAAAAGCCATAAAACTGTAGGGTAGCTTTAGAATGACCGTTCTTGCACCAACAAATAGATCAAGGATTTTGGCCTTTTCTTAACAAGGGTTTTAATGCAAGCATTTCATTCGTGGGGGACCATCCATGTGGCAAGAGACCATTGCTACCCTTCTCGTCGGAATAATCCTCATGATACTCTCCTTTCCTCAAGTACCCACACTTATATATCGATTGGAAGTCGCTTGGCTTTAGCGTGTTCCTGGTTGGGTCGTTCCCTTGGGTGATTACTTTTTCCCACAAGGCAGGCCCTCTAAGATAAAACAAAAGAAAGCAAACATATCTGTAGTTTGATCAATCTTTGTTAAGAAACAAAGAGAGAACACATGCAATATGCTCCACTCACACTCGCAAGATTTTTTCAATTTTAAACCCAAATCGAAATGTGGAGGCAATCTTCTTTTACAACTTAATATCACAAAAATACTTTTGATTCTCACGATCATCGTGAGGCGCGAGAGAAGCGCATATGTCTTTTAGATGGTATCACTTTGTGAAAAATATTACAAAACACCAAATGCACTTGTTCATTTTAATTTCCAAAGGCAGAATTTGAGTTCTTTTTAAGCACAAACTTTGAAGTGTGAGATTTGTTTGTCAAATTTTAGACCAAATCGAAAAGCTTAGTGAGTTTCTAATGTTCAGTTTTAGCCCAACTTTAAAAAAAAATCAATCAATGATTAATTTTAAATCCAAATTGAAAGTGAGTTGTCCTAAAACAGAAAACAAAAGTAGGAAATGGATGCCTCAAGTTATTACAATAAGCATTAAAAAATGCTTTTTAAAGTTCACGTTCCAATTCACCAACTCAAATATACTTTTTGTTTAATTCTCATGTGAAAGCAAACCACCATTGTTTCTTGATGCCAACCTACAAATGATGACAATGATTCCAAATTTTTGACAATGATTCTAAATCTATTTGTGAATATCATTCAGTCACCATGAATCCAAATCTATAGAAATTCATGATATAAGTTGCACAAAGAAATATGTTAAGCACAAAAACAAATGAATCTTTGAAAAGATAAAACAATATTGAAATCGAAAACCTTTATTGTGGAATTTGCATGATAGTTAAGATATTTGCATGATTTGTATATGAGATAATGATGCAAATGAGATAGTTATGACTTTTGCATGATTTCCAAACTCGAGATTACTATACAAATTCTAATGTTTTAAAAAAAAACAAATCAAAATTATGAGTTCTCACAGATGGCATAAGCACAATATTAAAATATTATGCTGACTCAACAAATAATCTTTACTACACCTCAATTTTGCATAGCCATTAATGAAGACAACAAGATTAAAATACAAAGAAAGCCAATAGTAATGAGGAACATCGATATCAATGAGAGAAGCGTAGACAAAGTACGTTACCTACTATTTGAAATGATGCCTCAGTAAGGAATGGAACTGTTTGATATGATGATTCACCTTTATCTTACACATAGCATCCTTATGCATAGCTCTATCTGTTATGTCACCTCAACACTGACTTTCTACTTTGTTTCACGTACCATTTTGCTGCACACACTACCACACAACGTCTCTTGGTGATTCCCTGTCTTATCCTTCCACTTTGTCACTTGCTACTATCAGACTCTCCACACAGCCTTGGGACAATCATTGCAACAAGTACTTGCAGCTCATAAAAAATCTCTCACAATTTTTTTTGGATGGTGATATTTCATTAAATGCATTTTATTGAATTACTATCAGCATATGGACAGGTTTTCAAAGAACAGAAAAAAGATAAATCACGTTAATATTTGACAGAAAATCTCTAAGAAATGTGTACTCGAGTAATGCATCTAAAAGTAATACGCCAGAGAATGCAAAGTTATCTAATGAATTATGAGAAGTCATGGTTGTCCATATGCTCACTTAAAATAACGACTTGTGCTAATGAATCCCATACTTTGTATACATCTATTCCAGCCAAATGTACTTCATGAATGATTCACACCTTAAAAGAGCTTAAGGTCTCCCACCAACTTTTTTTTGTTAGAAACCAAGATCAGACATGCAAACCAAAAAACCTTTCACATAAGAGAAAATCAAAAAAATCAAAGCTATTGCAAAAAGATGTGCAAATAATATTATTCAGGAATTCATAATTACATGAAATGATTTGCTTTATAAAAGAAAAGTATGCATAACCCTAATCTTATCTTGATCAACAAGATAGCTCAACAAGATAAGGATGATAATAATTAACCTAGGAATTAAAATATTACCTAAGTAAAGTTATGCAAGTGTAATTAAATATTAATTACACTAACACCCCCCCATAAGTGCAACTTAGGGAGACTAAAAAAGCATGCACCTAAAACTAAGATGAATGCAAGAAAGCATGAATGGGTCCCAGAAACAAGGTCTGATCAGGTACCCATGTACAAATGCAATAATGAGGTAGAGAAGGAAAACCCAGTGGGACAAAACCCCCCTACAATGAGATGATTGTTACAAAGAAGCACTAGAAGAACATTGTGCAGTAACAATGGAACCGAAATCCGACAAGCAAGGAAAGATACTTTTTTCTACAAGAAACCAAAGTGCAATCATAATAATGTGACAGTAGACCCAATTCCACAGAACACTGGAAAACTCACAAACTGGAACAACCCTGGAATCTGTGAAGCAATAGTAGATGAAATGATGACAGAATCTGGAAACCATGTATCTCAATGTCGATGCCAAACTGAGACTAAAAATCTTCCATGGGAACAAGTACCATAAATACTCTGGAACATTAACCATAAAAACATGGCCCTCAAATTGAGATGGATCCAATGCGGATCATTAAGCATAGGCTCTCAATCTAAAGTGTGAGCCGATGTGAATCTAATATGTGTCAAGCAAGAGAAAGATGTGGCCAAAAGAAACTAAGAAACTAGATATAACCCATGCGAGCTGTCAAAAAATAAAGATGAATATGGAGATCAAAGTGTATGCACACTTTAATCATATTATTATGCAAGAAACCCCCTTGATGGAACTTTATCTCAGTTCATTTATTACAATAACCCAACTATCGTAAAAGGAGAGAATGCAATTGTGCATAAATAGAAAATAAAAATAGACCTCAGATTTGTGTAGAGGATGGAACCAACTTTCCAATGCCGCAAGAATGGCGAAAAACGTATCACCGAGTCAAAAGATATGCCCTCCAAAGAAAAGAAAAAAACTTCATCTAAGTTCAAGTACCTGTAAAATAAGTTTGGAGAAAAATATGGTAAAAAAACCTTCACTAGATCGGCATCAGAATTATCTTTCCAACAGTATCTCATTTGCAAAAAATAGACATCATACGCAAAAAATACACCTGATTTAGTGAAAGTTGCTCCAAAAGGCCCAATAAGCCCTGCAAGCAGCCCAAGGGGCTAAAAAAATAAGCCCCTAGTCATGTGTGTAACCAGGGGCTGGCAGACTGGGGGCTGGGGCGGAGCCCTTCGTCATGCATATGACCAGCCCTTGCGCTAGAAGGTCGTCGAGGGCTGGGCGTGCGTCCTTGGTCCTCCATAGGACATCGACCTTGCAGAAGGGGCCCGACGAGGGCTGGATGGGGGAGCCATTGGAGGCTTCCTGGTGGCCATCTGGTGGTCGCTGGGTGGCGAGATTGATCTATGCGGTCGACGCAACTTTTTCAAAGAAATTTCAAAAAAATTTAAATTTTTTTCAAAAAATGTGCATTGGAATGCGTGCTGGGGAGGCCGTACGGCCTCCCTAGCAAAAACATTTTTTGCCCCAGAATCAACTTTCACCAAAATCAACGAAACGAAGGGAAATCTTAGGGTTTTTGGCCACTGTGAACACAATGGTCACCTTCGTTTGTGCCCAAACTGCTCTGAAAAATCAGCTACCTCCAGAGCTTGCAAAAAATCTCTCAGCTTGAAACCCTCATGGATCTGGCAAACAATGGCCAAAATCAAAAAAATAAAAGTCAATCTTGACTTTTTCCAGTGCTCTGAATCCAATGGTGAAGCCCGATCTGATCCAAAACACTGCATAGATGAACTCAAGGCATGATACCCTCAAGGAATCCTGAATGAACTCTGCAATGATTTTCTCCAAAAATTTGAGAAGGGGTTGCAAATCAAGGCTTTGATACCATGATAGAAACCAAGATTTGAAATTCAAACCAAAAATTAATCTTCCACAGAAGAGAAAAAAAAAAAAGAAAAGCTTTGCATAAAGATGTACAAAATAATATTATTTAGGAATTCATAATTACATGAAATGATTTGCTTTATAAAAGCAAAGTATGCATAACCCTAATCTTATCTTGAGCAAAAAGATAGCTCAACAAGATAAGGATGAGAATAATTAACCTAGCAATTAAAATATTACCTAAGTAAAGTTATGCAAGTGTAATTAAATATTAATTACACTAACATTTTTTGTTTCTTTTCACATCCAACACCTTAATCTTCCTCTAAGTCAGTTTTGAAAATGTAAGCCTTCCTTACATGTATGTGATGCTCATAAGGGAATGGTTGTTGGTTGTGGACTGTTGTGTCGGCCTTTTCAATTGTTGACCTGTTTTGCCATGTCCCCTCTCAATCTTCTAGCTTTCTATCTCATTTTCCTAGGAAACAAGCCTATTAATCTTAGTGTTAGTAGGGCGCTCAATATCAAGAAAATGATGACATATGTCATAAATATCCCCATTAAATGACATATGAGAAAAATTAGTATGCTCTAGTAGCGAATGAGTCGGGAGCAGACTCATGCAGCTATTCGCTAGCTATCGGATTCGATGTTGACACTATCTCCTTACCAACTAAAGGTAGAAAAACAAAAATAACTTCATTTCCAAATTCGGGTTTCAATAGACAATATCAAATCTCAAATTCTCAAAATGACAGAAAGCATAATGTTGGCATGGTAATTTGAGAAGGATCGCTCACTGGTGTAAGAGCTACAGGAAAAGTTGTCTGTGGGATCCAAGAACCTAGCACAGTGAACATTCTTGCCTACACCAAAAATGGAGGCATAGAGAAGGGATGTGAACTATTTGACAGAATGTGCCTAAAGAAACATGATTTCAGGGAATGTCGTGATTGCAGAATATGTGCAAAATGGTTTTCTTTGAAAGGCTTTTTTTATTAGGAGGAAAATGATATTTATGAGAATCAAAAACTAGTCAAATTAAAACTGACCAGCTATGTACGTCCCTTTAATGGATCAAACTATTGAAATAACTATCTTCTGGTTGCTAGATAAGCAGTAAATGGTGATATGATTGTGAGCAAGACTCATGTGTACTCATCACAAAATCTAGTTGAGGAGGCGCAAATAGATTTGGTTACACAAATGCTTACATTCTCAGCAAAGGCAATTTCATCACGACGATGGAGGTACGGTAGCAAGAGTCACCCCTTATTTGAGGAAAAAGGTGGTCGTGCCTACTCCTCACAAAGTTTTGTGAACAAAGTACAAAGACAACAACTAATTCAAACCAAATCATGGGCTAAGTAAACCTCCCAGTCACCAGCATCTCCCAAGTCTTCATTAGCGATTATCAAATAATAGACTAGCTAGAATTCAGTGTGAAGTACCAAACTCAAAAGATATAACGCATATGAACAAAATCTTAGATATAAACTTGAAAGATATATATGTTGATCCAAGGGATTGCAATAAGGATAAATTCCAAACTCAAAAGATGTATAGACACAACACATGAAAAATATGAATAAAGATATGAATCTTTAGAGATACAACGCAACATCAATTTGCAATTAATGAAACCGATATAAAGAGATAAAGATGAAATCTTGTGAATGATCGGTCGTCGCCCCAAGCATTATGATGGCCTGTTCACATTACATCAATAAATAATATGTTCAAGAAAAGGCGCAACAAAGATATGTGAGCAAATAGGATGCTCAGATAAGTCACATGAACTCCATCTTTATAGAAAAATTGCTATCTATTTCAATTTATGAGTATATTCAAAACGTTAACATTTGCAGTGATTTATATTGATAAAGAGATTGGGGCGCGTGCCCCCTTTTTTTCTTATTTGCAGTCAAACAGTCACTGCATTACCTGACATGCACTATCAACAAATCCGCATGGGGATACTTTCAGATATTTTAGATTTCCTTGAAATCACCTTCACATGTTGTGAATGGAGATATCTCGCCTTTAATTTCTAGTTGACTTTTTTTTTTAATAAATCTTCCTCTCTTCCTTGACTATTCATCATTCATACAATTATCCCATATACACAACATATGACCATCATTGTGCAATCTGATCTCGAACAAAAAAAGTCAGTATTGTCCATAAAAAAAAAATAAAGAAAGAATTGACAGTGCTCAGACCCCACACCTAGAGCTTTTAAAGACATTCTTTGGCTATCAAAAAATGGGAAGTGGTTTCAGTGAATACAATGGGTGCCAAATCTAGCTACCCAACATTTTGTACCAACATCTTGCAATGTAAGCCAAAATGGTTGCTTTCGAACTAATTATCCCTTATTAAACATGTGCATGAAAAATAAAAGAGGCATGATATTATTGCAAGTCTACACAAAGTGGACTTATTTGAATAGGATTTAGAAACTTTAAACAAAAGCAAATGGCAGGTGTGAACCAAAGTCCACGACCTATGTTAGCATGCAACCTAAATAGGGTATGACATCCCTCAAAACATACTACCACAATACGCATATACAGTGGTCAGAAAAAATAAAAAATGACAAATTTATAGTATAAATATTTGTTTTAGCGGAGAAGACCAAATATATGTCAGTATCAATAGTAAACAAGCACCACAGTGAACCCAATATGATCAGAACATTGGTCAATAATTTTTATTTGTTCACGCAATGAATGGAGTATGATGGGTGGAGATGGCTAAGAACAACCTTGCCTTACAACCAAAAAAAAAATTATTAACAAATTTCTAATAGAAATTAAAAACCACAAGTTTTCAAATGGAACTGTTTTGACATAGAAATGGTATTAGATAAAAAATAACACATATATGTAAAACCAACAAAGAGGGAAACTTTAAGAGTGATAATAGCTATCATGGAGGAGCTCAAAAAGCCCACGGTGGGCACCAAAATGTGAGAAGGAGAATCTACAGCTTCTAACAATAGATAAAATATTCCAAGTTAGCCATTATTAGAACTCAAATAAACCACTCCCTATAAAATTCATTTGAATAAAAGAATAATGGAAACAAAGCATGAAAAACAAGAAAAACACTATGAATCATTATTAAAATGATCAAACCAGCATCTTATAGGGGGATTGGTGCTATTTTGATGTGGAAAATAGCCCTTTCCCAACCCTTTTTTGATAAGCTCCAATATGATGAAGATGCAAGATGATAAGTGATAAAGTTGTGGAGTAATACAATAGAAGAGGCCTCTATTTATAACCAAGAAGGATGGAAGAATGCAAAACATGGAGGATGTGGGACAAAACATGAGCCAATGACAAGATGCCACTTGTCAAGATGTGAGAGGATGATGGTTGTGCACATTTTGATCAATGTGCCAAAGAGGGGGAGATTTGAAATTCAAAAGATGGCTTGTTGTAGGGAGAAGAAAGAGTCTTAAATGCCAAGTGGGAGACATGTAAGAGGATTTAATGCCATGTTGGAGGACAAGACATTTGGAGGGATTTTCAAACTTGGAGGAATATTCCCTTTTTGATGTCATTTTAAAAGTAATTAGGGAAATATTAAATCAAAGAAATGATTTATTGGTGCAAGTTGCAAAATCTAGAGGATTCAGGTGATTAGAATTAAATTAATAAGATTTGATTAATTTAATAGGAGATTAGATGATTTTGACTTTTGACTTAGATTTTAGGATTAAAATAAATTAAAATGAGAAGAAAATGATTTTAGATTTAATTAAATAAAGATTTGATTTATTTAATCAAAGAGGATGATGTTAGTGTTAAATCAAATAAAAATTAATTTATTTAATTTAAATGGATGACTTTAGGAGATTAATCAAATAAACTTGATTTATTTAATTGATGGATGAATATGAAAATATGAGGAATGCATGATGTAAATTTTGCATGTCTACAGATGTGGTTCATGCCTTAAAGGCATGCACTCATCCGAATCATACTTCCACTTATAAAAAATGAGGCAAAGGCCAAGATGGGATAACTTACTAGCCAATACCTTCTATGCCTCTCTTTTCTCAAGTACTACAATACATGTACCCAATGTGATAGGGGGCTTATAAAGACATGCATTTTTTATTCTCACCCCATAGATGTCATCTGCAATTGACAACTATTGGAGCATTTCAAGGGCAAGATTCTTGTCCATCACACAAGTAGGCAACCTAAAAGGCTCCTTTGTAAACCCATGCATTCTTACAAAATTAAAATTTGGCCCAAAAAAGTAGTCAAATGGAGGTCGATGCTCACTCATCCAAGTACGATTCTCATATGAAAACTCAATAGGACAGTATAAATGACACAAATATCAAAGGATAGGTGACAAGAAATAGTAATAAAATGCATAATAATCTTGTATGCTTACAATCACAAGTCCATACAAAAATTGGGTTCACTCTACCTGAAGTATCCTTAGTATCCAAAGCCATATGCCTTCTAAAAAATATAGGGTTCTAATGTAAAATCAAATGTGCAAGAAAAGAGGAATACCTGAACTTGTAAGTATTTTTGTATTCCCTTATCTAGTTGAGCATTTTCTCTATGATAATATCCACAAAGTCATATCTGAAAAGCCCTTTTCTACTTCCTAAGTCTGGAAACCGCACCCATCTAGAATTGTACATCATCATTGTAATCTAGGCTGAAAATAAGAGCTAACATCGAGAGGACATCCAACAAGTCTGAGTTAAATTCATTGTATGTCAAGGGGAAAGGAGGTACCATGATCTATTTCTCACAGTTCATCTTATGATTGTAAAAACTTAACTAGTCCTTGTGCTCGGCCCAGTATTGATCCATTCGACTTCTTGAGAAAAAAATATTGTGGGGTCAGAAAGGATGCATAACATATCTTTAATAGTTGCTTCATTAATGATGACCTTGATCTTTTTACCTCTAATAACACCAACATCTTTATCCAATTTTTTTGCACAGATATCCACTAATTCAGGACATACATGCACCTAAGGCACTATTTACTGTGGAAGTCCATAATTCCAGAGCCTAACGCTAAGAGATTTGATATCTCTACTTTTTAACTTAGCTACCTTCCTTTGGAAAGCTCCCTCTCTAAGGCTTTTAGGGTTTGCATGCAATCAAGAATCGTAGATATTGTCAATAAAATACTTGACCAGTTTTGGGTCGATGGGGTGACCATGCTTTATGAATTTGGTGTTTAATAAACATCATGGATTTGGTATGAGCGCATTGGCGTAGGAATTTTATTTGAAAAACATAGACATAGCCCGAAGTGGACAAAGATATTTTGATGCTCCTACTAGATGATGATGCTTTCACTACCATTTTTTTGATTACTAGAAAACCCTTGCTTGAAAACTGCTTCTGCACAAAAATACCTTAACTTATGATTTTAGATTACAAAATTGGAAAAATTATCATTTTTCACCACTCAATTATTACCCACCTCTCACTAAAGACATACTTGGAATAAATGCAGATACCAACATGGTGTAGGGGCACCATTAATCAAGAATTGTCAATTCAAGTTGCTTAGGTCTAGGCTTTAGATTTTGGGAGATTTTGTCTAAATAAGGTCAATATGACCAGTTTTATGTTAAATAAGTCATTTGAGTCATGTTTAGGTGTCTAAGGAGTCATTACTGTTAATTTTGTAAAGGTTGCATTTTGTTGCAAAATTGTCAAATATTAAAGTTGCAAAATTGCATTCTAAGGGAATATCAACAATCAAGTTATTTCAAAGGGAAGTTAGGCCATTGTAGGAGGTTGTTTTGGAGGGAAATGTGTTTAAAAAGGATGAGAAACCCATTGTATGGTTGTTGAAGAATTTTGTAAGAGAATATCAAGCAATAAAACTCTATTTTCTTCCATTTTTTGTAGTTTTAACTGTGCAGTGAGTTAGCATTGGATTGTACAGTCCATACATCAACTTCTTGATTCAAATTTGTTGTGGAATCTATGTTATATTGTTTCTTCTTTCATTTGAATCTATTTTGAATGTTTTTCATTAGGTTTGGTGCATTTTATTGTCAATTCTTCTACACCGGCTTGAACTTGCACATTTGAAGGTTTATGAGTCAATAAAATGGAAAATCGACCCATTCCTCATACTGTGATCACTGTGTCTTGAGTAATGGGTCTACACCATCATTAAATAATTGTGGGAATGATGATTTTGTGTAGGGGAGGTCAAGAAATGTGTTGGGCATAAAGCCCTAGGTCTAAAAATTGGTGTTTTCCAAGTGGAATTTGGAGGTTTTGATGTGTCAACTTGAGTTTTGTGTTGGGGAAGCATTATTTTATGTTGAATTAAGTTTTAGTAGACTATTTTAGACCTGTTTGGGGTGGCAATAAGTTTTGGAAATATTGGGAATTGTATTTTTCAATAAACCCTAGGTTTTGTGAAGGAAAAAGAGGGTTTTGTGAATAGGCATATGGGTGAGTGAAATTTTGACTAAAGATTGTGGAATCCTTAGTTTTAACACCTAAGAATTTATTCCCAATTTATTTTTCATAGTTTGGGAAAGATTAGTGAGTAGTTACTTTGCAAAAGAGGGCTAATGTAAGCCCTAAACGACGTTAAAAGCCTGATTTGAGTAAGTTGAGTCAAAACAAACTTTGGTGATTTGTTGATATGTTATTGTTTGGAAAATTGGGTCCCTGAAATTGGTCAGGTCTTGAACTGAAAAGAAGTGATTGTGAAATTATACTCGATTGAGTGGTTTCCCTATGCTATAAGGGAAAGAGTGGATTTTGATGAAGTGATAAGATTTTGATGAGATTGTGATCTGATAGTTGTGGTTGCAGGTTGGAATTGTGTTTTGTTGATTGTAGTACCTCCCCTAATTGCACCACAAAATAATTAGCCTTTTGATATGCTTCCAACTAGGTTATATGTTTGAATTAATTGCCTACCTTTTGGGGAATGCCAACCTCCTCTTTGCAAAGGAGTGAAGGTACAATCAACATACTATCATTTTGAAGGAATGAGGTATCAAGAAAAGGGTGGTGTAATTTTAACAAAATGTTAGCATTTACATAAGAAGGAGGTGGCATATTAAAGGTCACTTTACACGATGATGTCATACAATAAGCCAGGAAGTGGTAGGACACATGGTGAAAAGACACACAATTTGCATAAATACCAGCACTTCAATTGAATACCAAGCGCCTCTAAATCCAACTTTGTATGATTTTATCTTACATCAAATTTTCAACTTGCTATTTCTCTCATTGTCTTTCCGTCAGAGAAAATATTTTCCGTTTGTGAATTTTTGGCTTCATTTTTCTATAAATTATGCTCAGTCTTAATGTAAAAAAACTTCTCATTTTCTCTAGCAAATTGTCTATTCTATAGTTTTAGGTGACATTGCTACCCCTATTAGGATTCTCAATAATAAGAATGAACTAGATTTTGTAGGTGAGGTCTATGATGAGAGGATCAAGCGGTTGATCAAAACCAAGTGTTGCTTGACTGTAATTGCCTTCAAATGGGTTTTGGGGTGGATTGGTTGAAAATGGATATTGTGTCATGATTTGTGGCATTGCGGTTGGACTTGAATGTGTCTAAACCTTATGTCGTAAAGCTTTCCAAGCATCTGTTCTATAGATACTATCTTGTGGGACTTGAGGAGATTATCGATGTGGCAATTTGTTGGTTCAGTATACCCGGGGTCATTGACCTTCGACATCATGTCGACAATGGTGAGTTGGTGCCTTAGCTTCATTTGCTTTCAAATTTTTGAATGATGTCACTGGAAAGGAATTTCTATAAGGCGAGGCCTTCCAGTTCCTTTTTTCTTTGGGTGATGAACATGGAGCCTATTTACGACATATAGTGGTACATAGATTTTCATGACCTATTCTATCTTCCTCAACTAGGGATAGTTGAGGATGTTGTCGAAGAATGACTCACTATCAGATTCTTCAGAGTTGCACCCTTTTTCTTCAACCAAAGCTTTGTGTAATGTATCTTGAATTTTGAGGTTGTTGTCATATTGAGTCTTCACCACAACCTGTGTGCCATGACTTATATTTTTTGAGTTGATTCCTTTAACAACTTTTGGTTTTTTTTGTAAGAAAGTACTCTGTGACATCTTGTGTATCCAAATCTTTCAAATCTATCTTAAAAGAAAAGACCTAAGCGCTTTGATGCTTTATGTAAATGATGTTCATATAATAAAATATAGTCTTTTCCTTCCAGCTTTTGTGGGTTCATCACAAAATATCATAATTTACAATTTTGTACAAATAGTACATAATGTATAATTTTACAAGAATATGGGTTGCACAATTTAACTAAAAAGTTTTAGATGGATTCCATTCAAAGAGATTCCAATGTTGTTTCCCTCCATGTATTCTAAATTGAAAGTATTACTTTCTTTGCATTTTATGATACAAAGGTCCCCCTCCATAAGGAGTTTAATTTAGCATATTGGCTTGGCTTGGTGGCACTCTCATCATACTTTAGAACTAAGTCTCCTTTGAAGCCTCAGTCAAATGCCTTTTTGTAAAACCATTTTTTAACCACCTATCGATGGTTGATCATGGCATAAAAATACTTTTCATGGGCATCCTATATGCATAGAAGCTCAGCTAATATTACCTCCATGCTACCATTCTCCTTAACTTTCAGAGACTTGAGAATTTGCAATGTAGGTATCTCCATGGAGACAGGCAAGGAAACTTCCTTTCTATATACTACTTCATATAGGGAAGCCTTGAGGATTTTCTTCAAAGTAATACGGTCCACTCATAAAGCCACCCACAAGTGTTTATGCCAGTCTCTTTGATTTTTTGAATCAATCCGCTTTATTAGCCGAATCAAGTTTTTATTTGTGGACTCTGCGAGTCCATTTCCATATGAGTAATAGTTAGATGAAGTCTTGAGATAGAATTTGTTCCTTAAGGTGAAATCCAACATTCCAATCCCCACAAAATCCCACGTGTTATCAGAAATCAAGGTTTTCAAGGAGTCAAATCTTGCTACTAGCTCTTCAAGAAAATTGACTATTTCAGCCTCAATAGCATTCTTTAATGGGGCCGCCTCCATCCACCTAGTGAAATAGTCTATCGCTATTAATATCCATTTGTGCCCTGAGTTGGAGATAGGATTAATCATACCTATTAAGTCGAGGCCCCATGAGCAAAGGGTTCATCCACCATAATTTGTTGTAAAGGCATAGCTGAATTCCTCTACTTGCTTACAAAATATTAACATTGTGAGCACCTTTTAACTAGGTTATGACATTATGAGAATAGGGTAGGCAAGTAATAACCTGCCCATATTATCTGAAGATCAATAGTTTTAGTAAAAAAATTCCCCCTATAGGACTATTATGGAATTTTCTTAGAACCCTTTCAACCTTCTGCCAATCCACGTAGTAGAGGAGGATGCCATCAAAATTTCTTATAAAAAGGATACCTTCAAATAGGATGTCTCTGACTCCCTGCAACTTGTAGAATCTTCTCTTATGTGGGGGAATGCTAGCTTGGTACCTTCTTATCTACATAAAACTTATCCTGTCGAACACCCAAGACTCTTCTGATTCAAATTGGTTAGCAAAAACTTCATTCGTAGATGCTTTTTCTATCTGGGGTTGAAGATCCCCAACAAGGTATTCACCTAAGCCTCTTCCTTTAACCAACTTTGCCAGTTGGAATTCTATGTCATACACTAGGATCTTGGTGATCCAATTTTCTCTTTTGTCAATGGTTTCTCATTCCATAATGTATTGCCTCACGTTGGGGTGGGCTACTAGGACCATAATTTTTTTCACCATTATCAGGTGTCAACAATTTTTAAGACCTTTGACGATGGAAAATGTTCATTTATCAATAAAGCTATACTTTGTCTCATACCCTTTGAGGGTTCTCGAGTGGAAAGAAAAGGGATGCTCTCCCTTTTATTCTTTTTCCTTTTACATGAGTACGATAGCAATGTTGTGCTCATTGTTGTAGATGTATGATCCAGAGCAGTCCAAAGGTGACATAACTAAAAAAACAAAAAATCCAAATTTTCATATTTTTTTGATATTTTCTAGGTTCAAATAAATCACATTTTCTGAGGTCTTCAGAGTGGAATTTAGGTTTGAAACTTGCGTGGATCCCTAAAAAGCGGCTACCAAAGGCACAATTTTTTATGGACTAAAATAGTACTCTTGGAGACCTTTCCAATTATGTAAAAGGTTTTGAATTCTGAGCACCAAGCAAAAGATTATGACCCCACCAAGTTGGGGTAAATAAATTCCTAGTTCTTTTGTTTGTATTTTCTCACAGCCAGTTATTCAATTTGAATTCCTAGGGCTGTGGTGACTTTTGGCATTCTCCAATTTGTATATACTTCATCTATTTTGAATAAAAATATTGATTTGGAATGCATATAGCTCTTTTCACGAGTTTTCAATTTTATTCAAATTAAACACAATATCTCTAGTTCCTTTTATGCCAAATATTGTTAACTAAATCCTTACCTTAATTTAGATCAATGTACATGGTAAATCTCTTGGAAAATTTTGGGTTTTCTAACACTGGAGCTATGGAAATGGCTTCTTTTATCTTTTCAAACGCATCTCTTCTCTCTAGGGCCCATTTAAAAGTCAAATCCTTCTTCAACATGGGTGTAATAGGCCTTGCAAGCCCGACGAAGTTGGAAATGAATCTACTGAGAAAATTAATCTTTCCTAAGAAAGATTGAACCCCTTTCTTATTAACTGGTAAGGGTAAATCCCTTATGGATTTTATTCTCTTAGTATTGATAGAGATCCCCTCTTTAGAGACCACATAGCTAAATATTTTTCCATATGGAACTCTGAATACACATTTCTTGATTTTTAAAGAAATCCCATACTCTTGACACTTATGGAAGACCTTTTCTAAATGATCAAAATGATCATTCTTCAATTTATAGAAAATATTCAAGTCACCCAAATAGATAAGGATGATCTTACTGGTCAAATCCTTGAAAGTGATGTCCATCACACATTGGAAAGTAGCCCCTACATTAGATAGGCCAAAAGGAATCTTTGCATATGCAAACATTCCCCAATTAGTGGTGAATGTTGTCTTGTGTTGGTCTTCAGCCTTGACATCGACTTGCTTATAGCCCAAAAAACTATCTAGTAAGTAGAACATCTCTGTTCCGGCCACAGTCTATAATATTTGTTCCATTGGCCACAAAGGATAATGGTCCTTCAGGGATGCCTTATTTAAATCCCAAAAATCTACATAGAGTTGAATGTTGTAATATTTCTTTTGAATCAATACTAGACTGGATATACAAGTAGAATGCTTAATTGGGTAGATGATTCTTGACTCAATCAAATCCTTCAATTATTGTGCCATCAGGGACTCTACTTTTGGCTTGACAAGCCTTTACTTTTGCTAGATTGGCTTGGCTCCTTCGGCTAGGTCATTGGTATGTTGGATGACACTGGGGTTGTAACCCTTTAACTCATCATTAATCAAGGTTATCACTCCATCATATCTAGTGAAAAAAGATCTTAGCCTATCCATATCTTCTTGTGGGACATCCTTCCCTACTTTTATTTTTCAACCTCTTTTGACATCTAAGTTAGATTAGTATCCTTAGTTGGTCATTGTTGCCATCATTTTTATCCCTCTCCCCTCAAAATATCCTTCAAATTTTTTTGGAAAATTAAACAGTTATGTTTGTCGGTCTTTAATTTTTTTTCAAACCCATGTTGGTCATCTACTCAATTTTCAAACCTGCATGTTCCTTGACAAGCTTAACTTTGGAACTTTACAGGTTAGTCTTGGGACCTAAAAGATCATAAGGCACTTTGTAATCAAAGAAGAGAATCACATAAGAAAATATCAAAGGTTTGGCGGAACTTTGTAAAGTGTTAAAACCTTTTTCGGTCACGATAAGGTTCTCAAAATTTCTTCATCCCCATTGAGGTTTTAAGATAAGTTGTAATTATTCTCTAAGTGATTTACATAAAAGACTAATGGGAAAATTTAAAATTTAAAATTTATTCTATATGGCGACATAAAGATAGGTTTCTACAACTACGGTGGACTCCAAAACATTTCCAAAACTTACCCAGAAACAATTAACCAGTGTATTTGAGGACAAAATCATTTCATTACTAAGGATGTATTTACAAAAAAATAATATTTCTTACAAGAAAATGCAGTGTTCCATTCATTCCACATGACCATAAAATTAAAAGTTACAAATAGTAAATGCAAAGTAGACAAAGATCTCCATAACACAAAGTAATTTAGAAAGCCAAAAAGATATATATGTATTGATAAAATTTTCATATTACAATGCCAAAAAGAGGGTGGTTTCACAACAGAGGAATTTTCAAACACAAAGGGTGAACATGAGGAATCTAATAGCCTCAATCACCTCTTATATTTGCTCTATCTATGTGGGAGAGAAAAGGTTTTCTCTTGTATTTGACGTAGTGAGTGAATTTCTCCATATTTTTGCTTTCAAGGCCAACACGTAGCAGGGTAAAGGATTGACCAACCCTCTTATTATGCAATGCACAAGTGATGCAGATTGCATCACAAATCAAACCCACACATGGATGAATGAAAAACTCCCCCTTAGGGAATCTTCATCATATTGCAGATATCATGTGTGAACTAGACGCTCAACAACCCACAAAGCTCATTCAAAAGGATCAAAAGTGCACACAATATTGTATATAAAGCGCTCAAATAGATTGGAGTTGTGAACATTCAATTGTGACATGAAGTTCTCACCAATAATCTTGTGGATGACTTCTTCTTCCATATCACTATGGATGAGGAAGACCTCCCTCAATTGATCCAGCACAAACCTATGAACAACACTGCATTTGATGCCTTCTATGACTAGGAAATCACCCTCCATGACTACTTCGCTCAATGAGGTTGACATACTTGAAGAATTAATTAGCATTGTGTAGAATGAATAGTGGTGAAGAGGATTTATAGAGCGATAGAGACAAGTTGGCAAATCTTATTTGAAGAAATTAATGTTTAACTACATACAAAATTCTTTAAACTTAATTAATTCAAGCAAGGCAATGTGATGTAGATCTTGTGAGTTAGATTCAAGCGATCCTCAACATTTAAAGAACTATGAGAAAAAATCTTAGGTGGCATATCAACATTCACTAAAAAATGAAGGTGGAAAACATCTTACATGGGAGAAGGCCATGTGGTTTGCTTACAGTAAGTGATGATTCATCCTCCTATCATACCAATCAGGAGATGGGATGTAATCATTACAATACCTAAAAACAATAATTAATGAAGGATTTTTCATAATCTTACAAGGTTAGTAAGTTTTCGACCAACGTTTTATTCGGCCAAACAATAGCTAGCATCCAAGAAATAGTTTCAAGAAATCTTAATTGTCACAAGTGTTAAAGTTTAAATATTCAGTTGTAAGATGTTGCAAGGGTCCAATATTTTGATCCCCCTTGCATTGTGATGCATGAGTGAGAATTGATCTTAATAAAGAATCAAGTTTTGTAGTTTTAATTAATTTTTATGTAAACGTTATTGTCTATGTGAAGTAATTATGAACTATATGTTAATGTTTGTGAGTGATTATGTGAGCTTTGACAAGCATTTGAATATTCCTTCCCTTTGACGATGTGTTATTTAGTGAAATTTAATTCATTCTATTTGCAGTAAGTGATTGAAATTTTATTGAATCGAGTCATCAAGCATTAGTAATCTGATATGTGAGTCATGATATTGATCATTTTCTAGTCCATTTCATTCAACATAGTAATTTAATTTTAAAAATTTCCCTTCGTGCTTGTATCATGGCTATGAGAAAGTGTTAGTTTTCCTTTTCTATTTTATTGTCAAAAGCATACCCCTAATTTTATATATTTGAAAAATACAAAATTATATTAGAAGAGGGAGTTGTACCTCAATCAAAATTATGAGGAAGATTACCGATACAATGGTAATCTCTCTAACTTTTGTGAATTGATGTGTCCTTACGTATCATAGATTCATTCGTATTCAATTTGTTAAAGGACAAATCTATTCATTAATAGTTGTAAATATCCACTTTCTATTTTTCACATAATCACAATTGAACAATTTTTTTAGGGTGATTAACCCTTTTAGAAGTTTGTTACTCTTTAGTTGGATGAGATGGCCCTCGTAAGCCTCCTTAATTTTTGGCTAGAGTTGATTCGCAAAATCGCTCGATTGTTGTATGAAGGTGGAAATTTGAGCATCATTCTCAAAGACTTTTCAATTATTTTTATTATTAGGGATCATGGATTGGACCTTGACTTGCACTGCATGCTAGTTTTCTATGAGATTGGTCACTAGCTTGATTTGGGAGCCGATCGAATCCATCCTATCTGCTATGACATTTCATGACCTTAGAACCACTTGTATATTGAAAGAATGAAATCCTTCAATCGGGTCCTATACCCTATATCAGTAAGATCAATTTTTCACATTCTTTATGGTTGATTTCCCTTTCATCTACTTGACCACTAGTTTTGAATCCCTAAAAACTTGCAGTTTTTTCATGCTTAAGCCCTCAACTAGATATAAACTATGGATCAAGCCTTTGTGTTCTACCTCATTTTTTTGCATGGAAATAGGAAATAGAAAGCTCTAAGAGTCTATGTTCTAATATGGATAATAGGCAGATCCTTGCTCTTGATCTATCTCTACATCTCGCACCATTGAAGTGCAGTGTCCATAAGCCCTTTTCATGGTCTTAATCCTCCTTTTGAGCCTCTTTATCTTTGGAAAATTTCAGAATGACTTGTTCCTCGTCACAGATCACATCTATTCCTATACCAGTAGTACAAAATTTGTTGAAAGGGTTAGACTCTAGGAATTAATTCAACAAGACGTCTTTCTTCATAATTCAATCACCCATGGCTTCCTCATCTTTTAGCATCTCAACATAGTACATTTCATTTTTATAGATAGATGTATTTGTAGCCTCAAATATCATTACCACATCTTCCACAATATTCTCAACATGTAGGGGCTCAGATAATATCTTCATTTTTCCACCATGCTTAGTTCTCAATATCAATTGAGACCAGTCAAGAGCTAGGTACCTCCTGATCTTGGTAATGAAGTCTCTTAATAGGGACATCCCAAAAATGGGAGGAATATCAATTATGACCACCTCTTGGGTGACCATATGAATTGGACATGAATATGGGGTCAAGGGGAGGCTTTTGATTAGACCTATGGTTGGAACCTTTTTCCCATCTAACTATATAGTTCCTTTGTCTAGGGTTTCATATTTCAAATTCAGGGCTTCAACCACCAATTTCGGCATCACTGTGGTACTAGTGTCAAAATCTATCATGTTATTATGCAATAATTTGTCTCGTTTAATGAGGGTTAAGAAAAAGGGGGTTTTCTTTAGTTTGCATACCTCTTTCCATCTTGTTTTTCTTTGATATTTATGAATGTTGCAGCTTTTGGAGACTGAGGCTCTTGATTGGACTTTTTCCTCTCTCTTGGTTGTGCATCAATATTGAGCCTAGTTGCAAGGGTTGCTCCTCTTTACTTAAATAATTTTGTAATAAATTATTTTGCTTTGGAATATCTAGAATTTCCCATAAGGAAACGTTGGCAGGAGGCCTCTTTAGTTGTTCAACTACATTGAGTGATTGGATTCATGGTACCTTAGGTTTTAGAGGGGGTGTTTCTCTTGATTTCAAAAAAGTTTGTCTTATTACAAACGAACTAACTACTTTTTCCATGACTTTCTATTGTGGTTTTTGGGCTTGCAACCATGAATATTGCTATGATTGATGTTCTTGCAACACATACTCCCCAATGATTCTTCATTTTGAGTGGGTATTATAATTTGATTGAACACATGGAGCTCCTGATGTTAGAAATTCATTCACAAACACAAGGTATTCTCCCTCCATCTAAGAGAAAAGTGTTTGGTCGGGGGTAATTTCTTATTCTTGTTCTAGATACATACCCTGCATCTAAGCACTAAGTCTAGCACTTTCAATCCTAGGAGATTGATAGGTTACCACATTCAAAGAGATGCCCTAGCTCCTTTGTTATGCTACCCTTTGTTGGAGATTACCTTTCAGACAGTTTTGATACATGTGGGCATCATTGCATACAAAACACCGAGCATTCACATATTCTGGTCATGGACTAAGTCCTTGCTTGTGACAGTCGTCATGGTCTAAAGTGGAGTGGGCACTAGAACTATTTTACTTGATGATTGTGACTAATTATTTCCTCTTGGAGTTTTCAAATATGAATTGGGCTGGAAAGGTGGTCTACCTCCCTTGGTAATTCTAAGGATGAGTCTTTGGAGGTGTCATTTTTTGGTGCTTTATGTTGACAAACTCATTTGAGACTATCCTCAATATATTCTTTATGTCATTCATCTTTGCGGCTGATGAGGAAGAGCTCAAATTCCTTATTTGTGTATTAGTCCTAATACATTTACATTGATGGTGGAGGTGTAGTGGATATACTAGTAACTACTTCTTCTTGCGTTCAAGCATATATCTCTACAAACATTGGCATCAATGGCCTAGGTGGGAGCTTCTCGACATCTATCAAGCTATTTTATGCTCTCATTGTAGGTCATATGCATCTAAAAGAATGCTACCTCTAAGTGACTATACAATGACCACAATATCTAACTTAAAATCCTTCAAGTAAAACATGAATGCCATCATTGGTAGGGATCTGGTTGTCGTGAGAATTCTTTGCTAGGTCTTATGGAACCTAGTGTTAAAATCCATCATGGCGTCTTGAGGAGCCCTCTTGATTGTTATTAGCTACTATAGTAGGGATGAGCAGTCTCCCTTTTCTAAAAAGTGATCAAATATTTTGTATCCAAGCTCATCCCAAATACAGATGGAATCGAAAGCCAAAGACCTATACCAATCCTGAGCCTTTCCCTTAAAGGATGCGAAAAACAACCTAAGGGCCACATTTTGTTCTGTAATATTGTGAACCATACAAACATCAACAACATCTTGGAGATGTTTTGATGGTGTGTTTAAATATTCTTTGGTGAAATTTTCTAGTGGTTTTAGAGCATTTACAGGGATATGAGGCAATACATCCAGAGGGATAGGAGGAACAAGCGGACTACCATTGTTCTAGGACACAAAATTCCTTGGGGCTTGAAGAGCCATGGGGAATAGGCCTCTATGAATACAAAAAATAGGTATTCTAATCTAGAAAGATCTATCAATTGGAAGAGTAGATAAACCTCTAAATGTGGGGCTTGTACTTCTAACCCTCTTTCTCCTAATAGATGATACAAAACTTGTACTGTTTCTTCTTCGAGGATCAAAAAATGGTAGTTCAAAGTATCAAAAATTACCTTTAGAAGATGCTCTTGTGTGGACTCTTGGAATAAATGCATGAGTTCATTATATAACAACCTCTACTAATCTAATTCAAGTGCCTCTTTAGGGCTGAGCATCAGACATCATGAAACATCACTTGGTCCCATTGGGTGTGCCAGAAAAAAATTGTTGATCATAAAATCTTACACCTCTCTGAACAACCTTATTGGAAATTTAGTAGACGGGGAACCTATTGCACTCCAACAAATGACCTCCAAGATTTTAGAAGCTAGTTCTTCATTCTTTATTTGGGAAAAGGGGAGAAGAAATGGAAGAAATAAAACTAAGTATGGTGATGTGTTGAAATTTTTTACAACATTTAAAATACCCTACTGGGATATCAACTATGATAAAATAAAATGCATAGTGCCACAAACCCTTCATTATTGAGGAGAGAATGAACTACTAAGTTTTATGCAAAGATAGATTAAAAATTTGGATCCTCTCATAGAAAGCACCCACTAAGGTTTGACAAAAATTTGATGAACACAAGGAAATAGGGTGCTCCACCTTTTAGGTGATGAATCACATAAAGGGGGAAAAGGTTCCCTTCCTATTTCACTCTAGTTCATTCAAGGAAACCTTAGAGATCTCAATATAATGGTTCAATTGAGAGAAGGGGTTGCTATAAGGTGTCCTTGGGTGTGATTAAAGAAAGAAGGGGGTTCACCACTAAGAAAAGGCTTAGAAAGAAGGAAATGTAAATGATATACAAATCTAGCTATGTAAACTAGGAAATTAAGCTCAAAATCAAAATAATGAACTGAGAATGAATAGAGGTGCACTTGGAAAATAGACGATTCCTTAAACAAGGTTTGCAATCTTGAAATTATCACTTTTGATGCACATTGGGACTCATACACTAGGTTGGGAGATTTAGTACTAGTTTAGGGTTTCAGGTTGAATCTGAAATATGCAACTACTAAACTAGGATCTACAAAAAAAGTCTAAAAATGGTATATTGGGACTCATACGCCCAAGGTGGTGATTTAGTCCCAGTATTAGGGTTTTTTTGAAACTCTAGTATCCTCTAGTGATCTTTTGTAGCCTCTCTCTTGTTCGATCTTTGAGTCTGAAACTCTGAATTCTGGCCTATAGGTGACTTTTTGTGATGATGACAGTTCTTAACAAATTTGACAACCTTCTTCAATCTTGCAACTTTTTCTTCAAAGGATCTTCAAGCTCCAAAACACCTAGATCTATAAATACACATGTAGAGGAGAGAAAGAATGTTGTTTTGTTATTGGATAGGGGTTTGCCTTGGTCAAACCCCTTTTTGGTAATCAAACCTTGAAATGAATAAAAACATGAAGGGAATGATGAATAAACAATATGCAATGTTGCAACTCACCAAACCCTTGATATAAAGGTTGCAATATTGTATGAAATGGCTATCATGAATGTGGATCTTGACTCTTGATTGTATGTTGTGAATCTTGACTTGAATGCTTGCTTGAATCATGAAAACCTACATTACAAATGTTAGCTCAAAAACACACATGATGCATGATGACTTTGGCATGATGCTTGAATCTTGAATATGGCTCCAAAATGCTTGATAATCAGCTCTTGAATGCTCTTGAATGCTCTTTTGGTCATAAATTTGGTAGGATACTTGCTCATAAAAGTTGCTAGGAGAAAATATGTGAAATAACCCTGTATTTATACTTGTTTATGCTAAATTTCCCGAAATTACAACACTACAAGCTGACATCAAATCTAGGAGAATAAAATCCCACCAAGAATTGAATTCAAAATAGGTCCAAGCTAATGCGAGACTCATACACAAATTGGGGCATATGAGTAATAGTAGCCTAGGCTTCGGGCATAAATTTCAAGAAAAGTTAAGTTCTATGCAAAATTCAAGATCAAGCCCCAAAACTTAGGTGGGACCGATACGTCCAAGATGATGTATGAGTCCCAGATCACTAAATATGGGACACACAATGCAAAAACATTAAATTATGATTGGTCAATAGTTAAGTGTCAGGATTATCCTTGGAGAAATGCATTAAATAAGGCTTGTGGATGCAAAATAGGACCAAATAAGGCATAAAGAAGCCCAATTTTAGCAAGGAGGGCCCAAACAAGTGTGAAAATGTAGAGGGATACATTTTTCTACACTACAGTTGATAAACCAAAGAGCAATTGTTTGTGCTTCAAACTCTCACAAAAATTCCCTTGCTTATGAGCATAATATGAGATCCAACATGATTCTCACAAAAAATGAAAGAGTTATAAAAACATGATCCGGTTTACCATAAATTGGAGTTAAGAAAACATAAAATCTAGAAATAAAGAATGATAAATTATCAAAGATATGCTCGATAATAAGAATGACACAAAGCAAAAATTTATATGTAAGCAGAGAATAAGACACATGATAAAGTCCAAATAGGCATAGTCCTTGTATTTACTTTATCTCAAAAAATAATACAAAAAACTAAGGTCTGAGATCTGAATGGGACACAATCAAAAAAATTGATCAACATATTATTACAGGACTAATAATCGATCCTCCACATGGTGAGAGGCACAAAAATTCACTTTTATATCAGAATCTATCTTTGCTATGCTTTTGAAACTTGACATGGAAAAGGCATATGATAGGGTTAATTGGTATTTTTTTCTTTTGGTTCTTTGTAGTTTTGGTTTTTGTGAGAAATGGTGCAAATGGATCAATGTCTATATATCTAGGGCAAGATTCTTGATCCTGGTGAATGGGTCTCCTTGTGGTTTTTTCTCATCTTCCAAGGGCATTAGGCAAGGTGATCTCCTCTTGTCATTCTTGTTTACTTTGATGGTTGAAGCTTTGTGTAGGGTAATCAAAGCATCTCATTTTTATTCTTTTTGGAAAGGGATTAATAATTCCTCTTTTCCTAAGGCTTTCACTCATTTCCTTTTTGTGGATGAAACTCTTCTATTTGTGAAAGAAAACATGAAGGAAGCAGTTTCCATTCATAAAATTCTTGTAGATTACTCTTCTTCTTCCAAACAACTGATTAATAAAGACAAGTCTAAAATATTTTTCCTAAATGTGCCTCCCCTAGTTCAACAAAGATTGACTAATTTCAAGGGTTTCTCATTTGAATATCTCCCTTGCAAGTACTTAGGATTACCCTTCTTTTCGGGTAAGGAGAAACATAATTTGTGGGAGAAAGTCATTTCCACTGTCTGCTCAAGAATCCTCACATGGAAATTCAAATGGCTCACTTTACTAGGAAAATTAACAATGATAAAATCTATGTTAAGTGCAATACCAATTTATTTAATTTTAGTCCTTTATATGCCTAGGGCTGAAATGAAAGATCTCCAAAAGGTTTTAAAATCCTTTTTATGGTCAAATAACGTTGATGGAAAGGAAAAAATCTCTTTGTTAGCTTGGGACAAGGTTTTTCATCCAAAGGACTTGGGAGGTGCAAGTATCAGGAATTTGAATATGCAAAATACGACTCTTGGTGCCAAAATGATTTGGAGAATCTCTACAAACCCCTCATCTAGATGGCGCAAACTACTAAAGAGAAAATATCTGGATAATATGGATAGAGAAATAATTTTTACCCTTAGAGATTTTCCTTCAGGTTCTAAGATGTGGAACTTTATGTATTATTGTAGGGATGTCCTTCTAGATTTGGCATCGGTAATCCATAATGGGGAAAAAGATCACTTTTGGGATGATGCTTGGAATTGCCACATGCCACTTCATTCTTTGGGAAATTGGTTGATGCAATCAAGGTAGGAGGATCCAATTAAGGACTGTCCCACCTTGTAGCCTAAATTACTAACTTTTTGATCACAACAAATATGCAACATAAATTAATAGCTAATCCACATAAAGATAAAAGATATTCATGAACACCGAACACAAGATATATCCTAGGAAAACCCTAACAGGGAAAAACCCAACCTTCAAAACTCATTCCTTATTATATTGTAATCTAAAAACACATTACATATGCCTCTCGGGCTTAACATATTCTAGGCCGTAGCCCAGGGATTACAAATAACTTAAATGATAACAATCTTCATCAACTCCTTTGGCTCTGCTCCATACTCATCCTCCTCTGAGATCCTTTTAGATCAGAATACTTCATCACCATGCTTCATACTTCACACTATCAAGCAAATTATTAATCCATCCTTCCTCCTCCTTCCTTTGTAACAAATCCTCTCTCTTCTATTTATATCATTTGTAAATCATCTAAACCTTAACATGTCGGCCTAAATACAATAGTGTGCAAACTCAAATAGGTCGGCCTCAAACAATAAACAATTTACAATGCGACCCAACCAACATTAGCCACAATAAAGAAAGGACCCAAAACAACATCCTTGAATAGGAAACACCTTCAAAAGTTATTCCTCGAAGATCCACAATACACTACAAAACCCTGTCAATGAAGAACATGGAAAACATGACCTCACAAAAAAAATCACCAATTGTGAGCACAACATTCAATGTGGACCAACAACACACAATTTAGAAACATCCACAAGCATCATGAATCACCTCAGAAACATCCACAACAAATCAAATTACCAGAATCACCTCATCTTCTTTTAGGTTCACCAACTAGAACGATTGAACAACTATCAGAACATAGATATTCTCAACTCGACCAAATATTCATGTGGACCTCTAAAAATTAATATGGAAACACTAAACATACTCGACAACAAACCATTTAATCCATGGCCTCTAGCAATCAAATGCAATAATCCAGTACTCTGCAACTTCACTATCAACTGCCTCAATTTTTTGAATGCTTCCAGATGCCCCTGCATCATTGGTTGTTAACTGAACTTATTCTCAAATAGATTTGGGGCTCCATAGTAAGTAATTACCTATCTATAAATGCTTCCTCCTTCCCTTACCAAGTTAAATGGAGGTCAATCAAATTCCTACCAGTTCCTAGCAACATGGAGCTCGCTTTGAAGAAGGAACTTTCTAAAAGGTTTATTACCTTCTCTAAGAAAGAGGATGAAATCATCTAGACTAAGTCATCTTCTAGTTGTTACACTATCAAAGGGGGTTATGACAGTCTCATTACAAGGGATGAACTTGAAAACTAGCCTACCAAGCTATTTTGGGGCTCCTAATATCTTCTAAAAGTTGGAAGCTTTGTTTGGCTTGCTATTAAGGACAAAATTCTAATAGGTATGTGACTCGATAGAACTGGTATTACCCCTTTATTTTCTTGTCTTATGCGTAAATGCTTTAGAGAGCGTGGATCATCTTTTTCTCAACTATCCTTTTGCACAACAATGTTTGAATGGAACTCCCCACTTCATCATACTCTCCTCGAGCAATTTTAGTGTTGGCCCCATCTTTAAAAAGCTTCAACTTTTGCAAGTATCTGGGAACTTACCCCTTCCATTTTAATATGGAACATTTGGATTGAGAGGAACAATATAATTTTTAGGAAGTCCTCTTCCTTGGATTTGAGGGTCATCTCCATCATTGAGAAGTCCATTTTTGAAGTCACAATGTCTCAGGTTGCAAGGAACAGTAACTCAAAATCATTTTTTTCTTCATGGGATGCAGATCTACTAAAGAGATGGAAGGCCTTAAAGCCCCCTCCTTCTAAGGGGTATATTCCACAACAAGTCTTGAGACTAATTTTCCTACAAGATAAATTGCCCCCCTCCTTAGAATTGGGTTAAATTAAACTTTGATGGCACCTTGCATGGTAACCCTAGTATTTTGAGAATTGGTGTTATTTTTAGGGATGTCTCTGGCATGGTTTTAAAGGTAGCTTGTAAAGTTCTTCCTATTGGTACTAATAATTTGGAATAACTTTTGGCTCTTAGTTTTGGTTTATTACTAGCAATCAACTATGGCTTCAAAAGTATTCATATTGAAGTAGACTCAATGGTCACAATCCAATCAGTCATAAACAAATCAGTTTCCTCTTGGAGGCTAAAATACATTTGTCACCAAATTCTTTCTCTCTTAATTTTTTTTGATCAATTCCAACTCTCACATTGTTATTGTGAAGCAAATGTTTGTGGAGATGCTTTAGGTAACAAAGAAATTGATGAAGGTACCATTTTTAAAGTCTTGTCTAACAAGGACTTTCTCAGTGATCCAGTTCTAGGAGCTAGGTGGGAATCAAATTAACCTCAGTTAATTAGCTGAGGTGCCTTGTGATTGATCTAGAATTTCACTATTCTCTCCTCTCACCTGTTTCTTCCTTTAAGTTTAGTTGGTGTCTCATGCTTGGTGTTTTGTTCATTCTCAAAAACAAAATATTGCATTTTTTATTTGGTCATTTGTTGTGTCTTATCTTTCTTTTTGTGTTTGGTTCTTTGTTTTAAAGGGCTTGGGTGGGTTAGAGAAATCAAACATGCAAAACCAAACAAAAGGATCAAGGTCTCTCACCCACTAACTGAAGCTCAGTCTTGGCGTCCTATCCCTTCAAATTTACGGTAAGAGATCTTCAATCAAATGTTATGTTTGTTTAGTTTTGGGGCAGAGATGTACCTATTTTAGTTTTACACAAGTGGGTCTCACTGAATTGGTATGCATATTAATACTTCCATCTTCTATCTTTAGATAGTTTTTTGGTCATTTTTGAAATTAATGCAGAAAAAAATGATTTTAGGAAAAACTTTCTATTGGTTTGACCTTTTTCTCTTGGTTGTTCAACCCTGGAAGGCTCATTCTACCTTGCCTATGGATTTCCCAACCCTCCCTTCATGGTTTCCTCTTCCAAATCTCCCTTTGGAGTTTACAGATCCAACCATTCTTAACAAGATCGGTGAAATTTATTTCCTTCCTCAAGTTTCAAGATCAGTCTCCTGGGGTTGTGCTTCTCTACAATTGGTAATATCCAACAGCAGTGTCCTCCTATGGTTGGATCCACGTTTCAATGTCTTCTGACATTTTAAATTTTGGGAAATATTTTTTTTCTTTATGTTCAGTGTCCTAATGCGGTATTAGTGACATCATATGTGTTTAGCTATAGGTAGTTTACTTGGCCCTCCCTTTTGAAGTTGATTTTTCATCAAAATATGGATCTTGTAGCAAAGCATATACTGTCAAATTCCATTCATTCCCAAATTAATACCTTTATGGAAGGATTCAATGAATTGATACCAAGGCATATTATATCAATTTTCATTGATTTAGACTATGTTCTTCTATTTAGTGGCCTTCCTGAAATTGATCTTGATGATCTAAATTTTAGCATACTATTCACCGGTTACACTTCAGCTTCTCCAATGTTTCAATGGTTTGGGATGTTGTGCAAGGATTTGTCCTGGAGGGTGTGGCACGCTTGTTGCAGTTTGTAACAAGAACCTCTTTGGTTACTTTGGAAGGGTTTAATGCTCTTCAGGGCATTTCATGTCCTCAAACATTTTTGATTCTTAAGGCATATGAAGTTTTAGATTGTCTACCTTCAGCTCACACATGCTTTAGATTTTAATTTACTTTAATATTTGTTTTTTTTTGTACTTATTTGCATTACTCTATAATATTTCTTCTTTGTTTTTAATAAAGTGGTTTTTAGTGGCCCTGCCACTTTTATCCAAAAAAAATCACACAATGAAGCTCAAAATCTTGGCTTATAGGTGAATAACAAACAAACTCATAATAGAAAATACCTTGATTTGCTCCATTGTGGTTGTCTCTTCAAAGTAACAATAACAATTAAAGAACAATAATGATAAAATGATTGAAGATAAATCATACCTAATTCTTAATAATGACAAATGATAAGGATAGCTTGCTTGATATAGCTTGATAGTGATAGATTGATAATAGTGATACTTGATAATGTGGCTTTAATAATAATGTAGGATATCTAGGAGATTAATAATAATAATGATATAGGAGAAATGAATGAATGAAGGATTTTTATTTATATGCTTCACTCGATATTTGATTAATGGTGGAGATTAATTGGAAAAATCAAGATAGGGTAAGATCTATAATACCAATTTTATGGAGGAAAAGGTAAAAGAATTAAATAAACAGATTTATTTGATTGAAAATGATAGTGGGGGAAACAAATAAAATATTAAATTTCAACCATTGATTAAAAATGGAGCGTTTGAGAGCAGTGTTAGGCAGGGAACGAGTGGGAATTTGTAGTTTGAATTCTATAGACAATGAAGGAAGCAATGAGGATGAAGATCTGGATGGAGGATTTCCCTATTCTACTTTTGTCCTTGGAATGCAAGATGGGAACGACTGTGGTATTGGTTTTGTGCTCTCTGTAGAAGGACCTAAAGATGCTACTATGGATGGTGATGGGTACCAGCCTGTAATGCAGATACCCATTGGGTTCCTTCTGATGGTGTATCTTGTTGTGGACTTGTTGGTTGGTGATGGGTGTTGGCCTACTTTATAGTCTCCCTTTGTGTCAGAGGGTGTTGAAAACCTTTTGGTGGATTTTCCTGCTGAGGATTTTGCATTGATCTGTCTTGGATGGTGCAGCCTTTCTTTGTGTGTGGAGTGCTCTAGGGAATTTGTCTCTCAGTTGATTCATTCCATAAGACTGCATTTTGGATTCCAAAGGAAGGAGTAGCTTCAGTTTTGTGTCATTGATCTTGTTCTAGCGCCACTACTTTTTTGTGCTTTTGGGAGCCCTATTCCTGGCTTTCCTTCCTGTATTTTGTGGGGCTTGTGAGTGGGAAGTCGTTTGGAGTTTCTCTAGGGCATCCTTCTTTGTTGAGGGTGTGGTTTTTTTCACTCTCTCCATTTTTTTGGGGCTTCTCTCATGGTTTTCTAGGTGGTTAGAAGGATCCTCTTACTTTCTCTACTACTTTTGGTGACTGTGGAGAGGTTGTTGGTGCAGTTTTGTGGTGCCTTTTGGTCCCATTTGAGGTTTGGAGCTTCTTTGATCATTTTTTTCCATTGCTTTGTTGTCCTGCTTTGGAGGGTAAAGCTTCTTGGTTCCAGTCCCCTAGGTCTGCTTGTTTTTTTGAGGCTTTCTATGCTATATTTTCCTTTTCTCTTGATTCTCCTGTTGAGGAGGTCTAGTGTAGTGCTTGTTACTTCCTTGTCATTGCTTGGAGGACTTCAGTGGTGTGTGGTTGTCAAGATTCCCGTAAGGTGGATTGGTTGGAGGATTGGCTTATTCTTGGTCCTATTCAGTGTAATGGGATGGCTTGGGGGCTTTCTATGCTAGCTTTTTTTCTAACTGGTTCCTTTTGGGTCTCCCTTAGCCCTCTTCTAATGTCATTTTGGTGGTATTGTGGTGGTATTTCTTGCCTTGGATGTGTAGTGGGTGCTCCTAGTTTCCCTTTTTTGGACTGGTGGTGCTTCCCTTGGGTTGGCTCTGTGGAGATTTGGCCTATCTTTGGCTTTGACCAGTGTGTTGTGGTAGCTTGGAGGCTTTATTGGTTGTCTCTCAGTGTCCTTGTTGGAGCTCCCTTGTCCCTCTTGGGCTTGGTCTACTTCTGTTATCCTTGGGCTTGGATCGCTACTCAATATGGCTCTTTGGTGTGCAGATTTTGGTTTATATGCGGTTGGTTGGGTTATGCTTATGGTGTTATCTTTGGGCCTAGCTAAGTGCTTTGTTTGAAGAGTTCCCTGCTTCCTCTTTCTTGTATCTGATACTTGGGATACCTTGGGATGTGGTGTTTTCCCTCCCTTCTGATTTCACTTTCTACTGGGATCTACAACTTGACTCTTCTATTGAGGGGGAGATTGTTCCTTTTGAGGTGGATCCTTCTTCTATTGAGGTGGTGTTGGAAGCCGTAGTGGTGCTCGGTAGATCTTCTCCTTTATGCTAGCTCTTATTAAGGTGTTGCTTGTGTAAGGAGGAGAGTTGTGTTTTTAGAGGTTTTGGGTCTCATTTCATCCTATCTTTTGGTTGTGATCCCCCTCCTTTTGAGGTGGAGGTTGGGTTGGCATCCCTAGTGGGAAGGTGATGTTGGGAGGCTACTATTTACAGTTTGGTGGGGTGTTGTTGCAAAAAAGATGTTTGTATGGGGATGTTTTCTTCACTGGCTCATCCTTGTTCTTCTCATATTGAGGTTGATAATTTGGACAAGCCGTTTGCTTTGATTGGAAACTTTGGTTTCCCTTATTTTAAAGGTTTAGATGCAAGTTGGAGTTGTATCAGTGATGTCTTTCCTGAGCAGATGGTTTGTTGTTGTTTGGCTAGTGCAAGTGGGTTCAATGTTTACTTATGGTTTACAGGTCCTAGTTAAAAGTTGGTTGTGTTGGGATCTTGTCCCTCTCTTGTTATTTGATGCAACTTGTGTAGTCATGTCTTCTTGTTAACTATAGTTGTTGTTTTGCTACTAATTGTATGTGATTTATCTTTTATGTAGCTCGCCTGCCTTTGACAGGGTTACAGAGCCCTTCAAAACTAGTTGTATTGGGTTTCGGGACCCCATCAAAACCTATTTTACCTCTAATAAAAAACAAATAAAATATTAATTTTATTTGTTTATTTAGAGAAATCTATTTAATTTAAATTTAAATAAATAAATTTAATGTATTTAATTTAAGAGAGGAGAATTAGCTAATTAAATAATTAATGAAAATTATTCAATTATAATAGACCAAAGATAATTTTAAATTTGATTTTAATTAATGTTGGAGGGAAAATGATAAACGATGAATTAAATACATAATTAAAAATTATTTAATTAATTTAGATATGCTAAAAAGATTAAGATAATTAAAAATTATTTAATTTTTATGGATATAGGAAGGAAGAAATATTAACTTAATTAAAAATTTTAAAAAAATTAGTTAATATAGATAGAATAATTGATGAGGGTAATGATAACATGATAAGATTAAAATGCATTAGTCATTTTTAGGTGTCTATAACTATATCTAGTTTGCATGACAACACTGTCGTCATGGTTTCTAGTATTATAGTTATAGCTTGTTGTGGCAATGTAGTCATCATTTATGTCATTAATGTTTATTGTATTTCTAGTTATTGTTTTTACCATTGTAGTGTTTATAATTTATTATAATCTTATCAAAGTATGAAATAATTTGTAACCTATTTTGCATCGGGCCCAATTTATAACATAGGTAATATGCATTAAAACTTTAATCATGTTTTATGATTTGGGTTTGGGTTAGATTCTTTTAAATTTAAATAAATTTAAAATCTCTTTATTGGGTTTACTAGATTAGGGTCAAATATTTAAATCTATAGCCTACCTTCTAATTAGTTTCCCTTCTAGTTATGAACCCGACCAATAATTATTAGGGTTTAATAATATGTGTGAATGTGAAGATAATTTTTTTGGTTAGTCCTAGATTCAATTGAAGTGTTAAATATTTTTTTTTTCATATTAAGTCAAACAAGTGACGGTAAATTTAAGGTTTTACATGTTTTAATTCAAATATTAAATCTGCATTGTATTTTCTCAAAATGTGAAGGGAAAATTTCTAGGTTTTTGCAAGGGTGTGGTAGAATATTTGAAATAAAAAAATTAGTTTTCCCTAAATTATTTTCCCAAGAAATTAAAAAACTCTATGTAATTTTTGAAGCTTTTGTTCAATATCAATACCATGATTTCTATGTGTAGTTACATTTTCAAGAGATGGAACAAGCTCTAAAATAATGTGTGTGTAGTTTCATCTAGGCTCTTTGCTTTGTAATGTTTCTTTTGTTATCTATACCTCACATTTGTAGATATATGATAAGTAATTTTTTTTATGTTCAATGATAAGGTCCTGGTCAATGATGGTTTTTCTTGTGAGTTTATGAATCTTTATGTAATGCAATTGGTCCTAAATTATTTCATGTTTATAACATAGAATTTTCTATATATTCTAAAGGATATATAATAAGTAAAGGAAACATCAAATCCATACTAAGAGCTAATGATCTCGAAGATATTCACATTGGTAGATGATCACTCTCCAACAATTTTTATCAAGATTGAGCTTTTTGAACTTTATGATTGATTGAGTGACTTTTCATTTTGGCCATGCTTTAGGCAATAATTGTTTTCCCCAATTTACTTCGATTAGTTTAATTTGGCCATTGTGGGATTTGTCCATTTGATTACCATGCAATTTATTAATGAAGAACAAAGGGTATTTTTCTCCCTAATACTTCATGTTAACTTGTTAGTGGTCACTTTGTTGATGATTTGTTTTAATATTTTGGAGGAACAAAATAATGTTGATTAGGCCTTACAATGTTTGAATAACTTGTGCCTTGCCTTTGTTATTGAGTGAGAAAATGTGATGTTACAACTAGTCTTTTTTATCCAAACCCACATGTCTAGATACTTATGGCTACGAGTGGATCGTGGCTAAGATATTTCCTAAGTCCTTATTACCATCGACATCTAATATTCCTCTTTTTAGGCCCCATCCACAAATTACTATAAATTTTTTGAATAACTACTCAAATATATCTTTGGGTCCCTTTAGGTCAAGGAAAATGATTTCATAGAGTTTTATTTAAATTCTCTTGTCTTCTATAAGGCTCTGGTGGGCTTGGATTAATTTATACTTATAGTGATGGGTTCCCTTTGGGTGCGAAATAGATCATTTACACCCTAGAATGAAATGAAATGTGCAAAATTTTACATTGACACTATATTACTTCTAGTGTCCTTAATATAAATCTTTGTTTGGCTTCGGTTTTCATATGATTGTCATCATGAGGGAGCTTGTGCACACTCGGGGCACTCTTGTTACTAAAATAATTTGGCATGCTTGGGAGGTAACCAAGCCACAACTTAATTGGAATGGGGATAATCTTAGAATTGTGATTTATTTCAATCGACATTATTGATGGTGGTCTACTATGATAACTTTTTAGGATAGAAATCATTCCAACATTCTCTAGGTCCATGCTTTCAAACTTTACAAATGTATTGCTTTTATTATTTTAGTCAGTTTCTCTAGAAACACCAATAAATGGCTCTCTTGGATAGATTTTAAACCTAAATTTAATGTTGGGAACAAATATCTAGATTCTTTCAAAACTATCTTTGATTTGGTTCCCCCTACTATCATTCATAAGGCTAAAATTTCAAGTACAAAACCATAGTGGAAGGATCGGAAGTGGTACCTAGATACTCCTTTTTAGAGTTACAAGCCTTGTAAGGTATTTTCTTGGCTTTCTCCCCATTTGCAAATGGTTCCTAAGCTTAATATGGGATGGAATATCAAGGCCTTTACTTCATAATGGTGATGTAGATTTAAAAAAAAATCATTTATTTTGGTGAAACCAATATTCAATCACATTGCTATGTGTCTTCTATACTAGGGTCTCCCATGGGATCTAATCTTTCTAATTTAGGAGCGACAACTCCCATTCAACCTTTCAATGGAAATACAAAAAACATTAAGCATTTATCCTACTTTTTTCCACATTCCCAAATTATTTAGCAATTGATCCATGCTTTTTTAAGCCATTCAAACTAAAACCTTTTTTTCGTGCATACGATACTTTTAAGAGATTGTCCAAAATTTCAACAAGATACACCTATATTTGACATGCTTTTAGAGTGGAGATACTTTTCTCAATTTGGAAAGGTATAAATTTTACCATTTTTGTTGGATCAACTATGGATAAGTATCTCTATATATAGTTGAAAAGAAGAAAAATATGTGGGCTCTCTTTCACTTCCAGGGTGTTGGACCTAAAAGGAGAGAGGCTATTTTCTTACTCTTCACTCAAGAACAAACCCTTGATATTTCAATGCAAAGTAGATTGAAATCTTGCAAAGGATTGTCCTAGAGGCTTAATGATATATCGAATGAGGGGTTCACCACCAAGTGTAAACTTGGAAAAGACAATGAAATGGAAAACACAATGTGAAATTCAAAATAACTCTAAATGACCTAAGAAAGTGAGCAAAACGTAACAGAAAGTTATGAAACTAAAAGTGTTCACCTAGAAGACTATAGAAGACAAAATGGAGGTTTGTATCACTAAAAAATTTGTTATTGATGCTAACTGGGACTCATTGGCTATTCAAGGTGAATTAGTCCATTTTTTTGGGAAAATGTGCAGGAATAGGTTTCATCCAAAAGGGTATCCAGATCTATAAAAATATCTGTTAGGACTCTATAGTGGGACTCATTCACCAATAGTGGCAAATCAATCCACTTCTAGTTAACTAGAAGTTCTAAACTGGATTCTATGCCTCTCCATCTGCTCAACTCTTTTTGATTGGTTTCTAGATCTGAAACTTCAAATTGCCACCTATAGACCTTCTCCAAGCTTCTCCAAGGCTTGATGACAACTTTGAAAACTTTGGGAATTTGATAACTTTTCTCCAACTTGGCTTCTTGGTAAATATGCAACCTAGACCTAAAAATCACATAGAAGAAGAGGGAAAATGTTGTGGGGGGTTAGTGAATAGGGGTTTTCCTTGGTCAAACCCCTTGTTGGTAATTAAACCTTGAAATGAAAGAAAATATAAAAGGAGAATGATGAATGAACAAAAGATAATGGTGCAACTCACCAAGCCCTTGCAATAAGATGTTGCAATTATGCTTGAAATGGCTACAATGGATGTGGTTCTTTACTCTTGCTTGAATGATGTTTATCTTGCTTGAAGAACTTGCTTGGATCATGACCTCTATATCACAAATGTTAGCACAATAACAAACACAAAGAATGCAATCTTTGGCATGATGATTGGAACCTGAAGAATGCTCTTGAATGCTTGATAATCTACCCTTGAAATTCCTTAAGATCTCGTGTAAATTCTCAAATTCTCTTGTGAATTCTCTTGAATGCTAAGTATGAATATGAGTGAAAGAACCTTGTATTTATACTTAATTATGAAAGAATTCCTGAAATTACAACACTACAAGTCGACACCAGATATAGGAGAATGCAATCCTGCTAGAAATTTGATTTAAATTTGAATTTTGGTCACACGAGACTCATTCATCCAAGGTGGCGAATGAGTCCCACAACACATAATGTATGGGACCAAAAATGGAAAATGCCTGGAAATGTGTGAAACCTACATCGGGGCCAAAAATAACTAGGTGGGACTCATTCGCCCAAGGTGGTGAATGAGTCCTAAACACGAAATCTAGGCCACACAAGCCAGGAACACCTGAATTATGATTGGTTATTGATTGGTGTCGGGATTATCCTCGAAAAGATGCACTATATGAGGCTTATGGATGAAAAATAGGGCCAATTAAAGCATAAGAAAGCCCAATTATTAATGACAAGCCTAGAGGAATGTGAAAGTGTGTTACAACACTTTACAACACTCAAATTAACTCAAGATTAATGTTGATTATGATTAAAATTATGTTTATTATGCTTAGTTAATTGATAAAACCCTAGAAAAGTGTGAAAGTGTGTTACAACACTTCACAACACTTTTACAAGGCACCATTAAATTCCATTAGTTCACAAGGGCCCAAGACCTAATGTGAATGTCATTACAACACTAAATCAGGGCGACATTAAGCCAAAATCCACAAGGAGTACCCAAACGAGTGTGAAAATGTCAAAGGACCATTTTTTGACACTTTATTTAGCCCCCACTTTAGTGAGAGGATGAACCTGCTTCAAAATCACACTAAAATAGACAAACAAGCACCAAGAGGGGTTCCAATGAACCAATGCTAGCAAGATGAGATGACAACAATAAACAGGGGTGATCAAGCCCCCAAGATCAAGATCCCATAGCAAACCAACATAAGTATAAAGGAACGAACATGAAAATGATATAGAGAACAATGACAAGGCTAAGCATACACTACCAAAGATGAAAATTAGAAAAATGAATAAAAGAATCGGATCAAGATTTGACCGTTTGTCCATAATGATGTGGATCAAATCAAGGTTGTTTCTCTGAAAAATGCATACTCACTCTAAGGCGATGGAACTCATGTTTGTCCATTGGGTGAGAAGTCCTAAAAGGTGACAAACATACACTCATGGCTGGCATGCACTCACACACATGCAAGTGGCTATGGGGAAAGTCATGCCTTGGATTGCGCTTCTCGCTCAACCATGCCAAAGTTATACCTCCTAATAACTTTAATAAGGGGCCACACAAAAATGATTTTTCAGCTTCATGAGGCAAGCAAAACTTCATATGCTTGGAGCTCATGAACAAATAGGATGGCTCTACAAGCATGTAGGTTGTGTTATTCAAAGTGGCCATATAACAACAAATGCAACATGCAAAGAATGCTCAAGGGAGTCTTGCTTAGTTCATGCAAGATCTTTAACTTAGGGAACGTTGTGCCTAATGTCTCCAAGAGAGGACCAATCAGAGAATAGAGAATTTGCAACTTAGGGGATGCAGTGCGTCACATCAAGCTGCTAAGAGGAATGCAATATGCTAAGATAGATCACACTCCTAAAGGAAATTACATCTGATGTCATCCACAAAGCGACAAACACATCGTATGAAGTAAGAAGGTTGCACTAGGAACCAAGAAAAAAGGAAAATGCAAAAGAATAATGCCAATGTATGCCCCCTCTTTAAAGGAATTGCTAAATGCCATGCTGTGAGAAATTACTTTAAATTAGCAAATGAAAATTGCAAATAAGAAGGAAGACATGAGAGCCAACTTGGAAAGCCCTATGCCAAGTCATATGTTTCTGAGTAAAGTTGCATCATGCAAGAGAAAAAGAAAAGAGAGGGGTTTCCCCCCAAAATGAAAACACCAAACACATAAGAGATCTATGGATTTGGCATCAATATGTTCTTTGCTACATTTTTTTTAGAGAGCTTGGAACTGTCAACATCCCCCAAATTCAAATAGAATTGGAAGAATGACACAAAGAGAGCAAAAATAAAGAAAAACCTTTCAGGTCTACAGATGTTAAATCTACAAGTGCTTAAAATTTGACATATATTAGCATTGTTAGTCAGTTTGAACAAACAAAATCAAACATCCCTATGAGATATTCAAACATAATTAATAATACAAAAAAAACAACAAAAGATGAAAGAAACCAATTGCAAGCATATAGAAAGCATATGCAAACCTTATCCCATAGTGGGAGTGGTGCTCCTTTGATGTGGAAAGGATTCCCTTTCCCACCCCCTTGATAAGCTTCTAATGATGAAGATGCAAAGATGCAAGTGATGGAGATGAAAGTGCCTATAGTGCAAATGCTAAGATTGTGGATGATTTTCAAGTAGAAGTTCCCTCTATTTATAGATTGAAGGGTTGAAGAATGGAGAGATGGGAGGAATGTGGGACTAAAGGAGATTCAATAAGATTTTGACACTTTGGAGAATGTGCATAGTTAATGCATATGGTTGAGGATTTCAGAGATTGTAAGAATGATTAATGCATGTGTAAGAGGCATTAAATGAATATGGTTGAGATATTTTGGACAGAAATTATTTTGGAAAGAAATTCAAATAAATGGAGTTAATGAAGGAATATTCCCTTAGAAGATGCCTTTGTGAGGGAAAATGAGATAATTGGTTAATTAAAAGAATTGATTTTCATGTGCAAGTGGGTGGGTTAGTCAAGGTTTTAGGTTTGACCCAGGTTCAGTCAAAAGCTAGAGAATGGATAATTAGGATTAGGAGTTAATTAATCTAAAATTAATTAACTTGGAGGGATTTAGGGGATTTTACATTTGATTTAAATGATTTGATTTATTAAACTAGATGAGAAGACTTTAGGGATTTGATTAAATAAATTGATTTATTTAAATCAACCTGATGAACACTAGTGAATAAATTGAATAAATTGCTTTATTTGATTAACAAAAGAAATGTTGTTAATTTGAGCATCTACATTTTTCCCCTCTTTGAAGCAATGTACTAGTTGTGTTGGTTCAAAGAATAACACTGTCGAGATCAAAATTCAAAAAAAATCTAATTTTTTTTAATGCCCCATTGTTTCCCCAACATAAAGAATTACGCTGGTACACTACCCCCTCAAGAGATTAGGCGAAAAGTTCGATTTTAGGGTCAATCACATGACAAAGAGGTTCAAGATGGATGTATGGATGGTTAAACTAACACATCTATATGATAATGATGATGCATATGTATGAGTATGCAAGATGGGTATGTTGACATTTTATGAATGTGGGATGGATGCATATCATGATAGCATGTTAGTGTGAAAGAGGATAGAAGAATAAGATGGATTAACCCTTGATTCTGAGAAGATGTAGAAGTCCAACAAGTCTATGAGTCATCGATACTTTATTAGATGTGATGATGAATGATGATGATGTATTGCTTATCCAGGGATTTGGGATGTAAAGAGCATAACTTTCCTTATTTTTTATCACACACATAAATGCGATGCATCAAGGTATAGAAAACCAGGATGGCATTTTACCTAGTGAGATGGAATTTGACTTGACAATCAAATAGGAGTATCCCTATTCACACCTGGCATACAAATCCTTATTAGGATGTACTTCAGATATTTCAAACATCTCGGACCAAAACATAGGAAGGAAAAACCTTCCCATGTAATAGTCAACAAGACATCTAAAACACCCTCCCTACAAACCAAACAAAGTAAGCATGACCAAGTTATATTACAAGAATATCCAACAAGCAAAAAAGAAAAAAGATAATGATCAATGCCCCATTCCTTTTTCTCTAAATAAGATAAATCACAAGAAAAATATCAATTAAACAAACAAGCCAATGTTCTTCATACCTCTAGTCAAGACTAAACTAAGGTGATGTATGATGTCAATGTTTATTGTAGGAAGGATGCATCCTAGGCGATGATGTTATCAAATGATTTTGAGAATAATGGGATGATAGGCTATTGATACCAAGAGTTGATCAATCTTTTTTACTTACTAACCTAGACTTGAGACCTTTGACATTTAAGTTTTCACTTTCAATTCACTAAACTTGTTTTCGATTGTTTCACCAAAGGTTGAGGAAGATGATCATTTATTATGAGTGGATGTTTATTGCGGATGAGCGTTGTAGTGGGATGGATGATTTTGGGTTTTTTGAATGTTTTTGGTATTTTGAAATGTTTTGAAACTATTTTTTGTATTTTCAAGATGTTTTACAAATTTTTTGATTTTCAATTTTTTTTTTTTGGTGTTTTCTGAGATTTTGACCAAGAACCTAACCTAAGGATCTATCCTAGGGGCCTCGGGGGCTGATCAAAGATGAGCCTTTCCTACATTATACACACAAAGACCATGTAGTTCGACTGACACAAACTTGTTTATTGATGAGATATGAACATGTGTGGATTGTCAGTTTATTATGACAGACTCCTAAAGGACTAACCTAATGTGTCTTGAGGGCACATCAATGATGGCCTTTCCTACATTCAAGCTTAGAGACTCGTAGTTTGACTTGAAGTCTCTATTTTTTTGACTTTTTGACCTATTTTTTTGGATTTTCAACATGTTTTGGATGTTTTTGGGTTTTTTGATTTTCTGATGTTTTTTGATTTTTTGATTTTATGAATGTTTTTGGTTTTTTTCATTTTCAGGAAGATTTCAAGAATATACATGGATCCGACCTAATGTAGGTATAAGAAAATTCCCCCAGCATGATGTGATAGACTACTCTGATATAGGCAAGACAAACTGATGCAATACAGAGGAAGGAAACAACTTATCCCAATTTCATTTGTCTAAACTCAAAACATCTCAGTATGATTACTCATCACTATTACATTTTCCCTTTCACAAATCACTTGATCCAATACATCAAAACATAATTATGAGTTTAAGTTTCCTCCATGATATTCAAAACTACTTTAACATCATGGAATGACTAATTTAAATCAACTAGGTTCCTTAAAACATTAACCCATAACTATTTTACTTACTATTGTCCTCAATTACCAACAAGGCACTTATAAACCACCAAACTCCAAGCTTTACCTTCCAAGACACAAGTCACTATTTCAACACTTTAGATGCCTTCATTTGAGCTGAAATAACAAGACCAACCCTTTTCTAAATCCCACAATGCAGACCATTCACATTTTCATCACTTCATTATAAATTGTCCTAATTCCTTGTAGCATACCTAATACATACTGTCAGAATTATCTCTTGAACCAAGGCCCATTTTTAGACTATGATCATCATTTTGAATACTCTTTATAGGGTTATAAAACATAACTAAAAATCAATATAAGTTTCTTTGGAGAATTTAGTTCAAATTTGACTGTACTCGTCAAACAAACCTAATTAGGTCTCATCACATTAGGGATTTATTGAATATACAAGATCCACAACCAATTTATCCTATCTAACACTTGGAACATGTTAATTTAGACCTTATCAAGCTTTAAAAAATGCCAAAAGTCTATTTAACAAGATATTTATACAACCCTTAAATCTTTGCTCTCTTAACTACCCTGTTTCTGGACTGAGACATATAATACTATTAGAATTATAATCCCACTCACTTTACCTGTAACACTTTTCTCCAAAGCCTTTAGAAAATGGAATAATATTTTCCAAATATTTTCCTTACCAAAAATCAATATATTTCAATGTTAAAAATGAGAGTAACATAATATTTCATGTCTCTGGTTACCCTAGAATAGGGTTTTATTTGTTTATAGTAAAAACTCAATATCTCTTTCAAAACTGCATAAATTTGTATGAAACAAAAAGTGTGTGGAATTTTATTGGGTACACTACCATCTACAACCATTCAAACTTTCCTTCATGTCCGTATAGGGCTGTACTAAGGCCTAAAACAATGATTTTCTATAGAAATATGTAAGAAACAATAATTTTATTCATCTAATTTCTTTCCACCAACCACCCACGAGTTACAAAATGGTTCCAAAGCCTCTTTAAAGGCATTACATCATGAATTTTGAACTTCCAACTACCTCCAACTGCCTAAAATTGTAAGTGACCTTTAATATTCCTTGTTACATCATTTTTTTGCATATTGACAATTTTTGCAATTTTTGGACAACTTTTGCATTTACTCAAATTTTGACACCAAACTTAAAACTTGACCTCCTAAGGACTTTAGTACATTGAAAATGACTTGAATTACCCTTGGGAAATGTGAAACAACAAAATTTCAATGAAATCATGTCAATTTCAAGGTGCTTCTACACCACAAACTGGCCTTAGGAATGTGCCAAGTAGTTCTAAGATGGAACATGATACAAACACAAGATCAAGCCATAATGTAGATGCAAATGGGTGTCAGAAGGGTCAATGGAATGCGATGGATGAATGATGTAGAACAAGTGTAGAGATCATAGTGGATGGAAAGTTCTTATTTACATGAGTTGCCTGTTTACCAGGTTTTCACTAAGGTACTTTCCCAAAGCGCCACCGAAGTGGTTTTCACTAGAGGATGATTTTTTTCTTTATTGTTTTCAATCCTTTTTTCTTTTTTTTTTGGATTTTTATATTTTTTATATTTTTTTGATTTTTTGGATTTATACCTTGCAAGTTTAGGCATAAATTTTTTTGAGATGAGAGCTATTGATAGGCTCCTGCAAAGGCTCACCTTCAGGTGTAGATAGTTGATATGCTCCTAATTTATAATTTGTTGTGATGATGAAGGGTCCCAACCAATTGGGTTCAAATTTTCCCTTACTGTCTGGATTTGCTACATTCTTCTGATTTTCTTTTAACACAAGCTCTCCAACTTTAAATGATTGAATCTCGATCTTCTTATTATAGCTCCTTTTGAGACGGTTTTGATAGACCTACAGGTGGTTCAAAGCATCCATGTGTTTCTCATCCAGTAGTTCTAGCTCGTTCAACCATGGCACCCGATATTCTTCATCAGTAATGAGATTTTGCAATGATATTCTTAAGGATGGGAGCTCAATCTCAATGGGAAGGATGACTTCTAATCTGTAGACCAGGGAGAAAGGGGTTGCACTTGTAGGTGTGTAGATACTCATTCGGTAGGCCCATAAGGTTGGATTTAGCTATAAGTTCCAGTCATGACCAACTTCATTGACTGTTTTCTTTAGGATTTTCAAGATGGTTTTATTGGTAGCCTCAACTTGGTCATTACCTTGGGGGTAATATGGGGTGGAGAAGCGATGTTGGATATTGAATTTTTGGCATAGCTCTCAAACATCCTGGTTCTTGAAAGGTGTCTTGTTATCTGAAATAAGGGCTTGTGGGACACCGTAGTAGCAAATGAGGTAGTCCAAGATGGATTTGGAGATCTTCTTCCCTATGATGTAGGTCATTGGGATGGCCTCTACCCACTTTGTAAAGTACTTTTTTGAGGCGATAATGAACTTGTGTCCATTAGATGAGGTGGGGGTGATTTTTCCAATGAGATCAAGCCCCCATTGTGAAAAGGGCCAAGGTGTTATAATTGGTTGGAGCTCGTGAGCTAGTGCATGGATGAGGTCCCCATGTTGTTGACATTACAAACATCTTCAGACATAATCATGAGCTTCCTTCTCCATTGTAGGGCAGTAATACTCAGTCCTCAATAGTTTCTTGGCCAAGGTCATACCACTAGAATGCAAACTAAAAATACCATCATGTCCCTCAGTTAAAGCAGTCAAATCTTCCTTGGGTTTAAGGCATTGTAAAAGGGTTCCTCTGATACTTCTATGGTACAAGGTGTCACCTAAAATAATGAAACAGGTTGACTTCTTAATAAAGGTTCTTTTGAGGTTTGGGGTGATATCAGTGGGGAGGACTTCTATTTTCAAGTAAGTGAATATATCATGGTTCTAAGGATCACCGGGACCAACGATTTCACACATGAACTCAAAATATAGTACCTTAAAAGCTGGTACGATAAGCTACTCTACCACGAATTCATGTTTATGGATGTTGTGTGGGATATCTAGTAATGATTTGATTGTTTCCATAACATCAACTGCTCCATTGTTTTCCCTTGGTATTTGCTCAAATGTGATGTTGATAAAGAATTCCTTGAGACTCTCCACCATTTTCTTATACGGGGTAAGCTTTTCATCATTTTTTTGGTATTCATCATTGATTGATGATTAGCTATGAGTCCCCATAGACCTTAAGTGCCATAATTTTCCACTATACTACAACTTTGAGTCCTATGACAAGGGCCTCGTACTCAGAAATATTATTGATGCATGAAAAAGATAGATTATATGACTTTGGGATGCAATCTTCTTGTGGTGTGATGGAGAAGACTCCTACTCTAGACCCATGCTAAGTATACAACCCGTCAAAGTATACCTTCCAATGATTTGCTGCACTAAGATTGAAAATGGACTCATCTGGAAATTTTGATACTAGTGGGTTCTCTGAATATATAGGCGCCTTTGCTAATTGATCTACAATGACTTGTCCCTTGATGGCTTTCCATTCTACGTATTCAATGTTGTATTCTGTTAAGATCATGACCCACTTAGTCATTCGCCATGTGAGTGTTGCTTTAGAAAGTAGATATTTTAGAGGGTCTATCTTGGCGATGAGATTTATTTGATGAGAAAGCATGTAGTGTCTAAATTTTTGTGCAAGAAACACTACTGCAAACAAGATTTTTCAATGAATGTATAGTTTAACTCGTGTCCCACCGTGGTTCTACTAATATAGTAAATGGCTCTTTCCTTCCCTATTTCATCATGTTGAGCTCAAAGAGCTCCAAGTATTGCTATTATTGCTAATATGTAAAGGATGAGTGGTTTGTTCTAGATCGGTGGCATGAGAACTGGTGGTGTTAGCAAGTATTCTTTGATTTTATTGAATTCCTAATAACACTTCTCATCCCATTTGTATGCTACCTCCTTGTGGAGTAGATGATAATATGGGATGCTTTTATCTGCTAATTGTGCTATGAATTTGTGACTAGATTGAAGTCTTCCCTGCAGACCCCTTAACTGTTTCAGTGTTCTTGGTGCTTCCATGTCAAGGATTGTTTTGACTTTTGCAGGGTCTATCTCAATTCCCCTCATTGATACAATATACCCTAGAAGTTTTCCTAATTGCACACCGAAGACATATTTCTTAGGATTGAGTCATAACTTATATTCTTCTAGTATGTCAAAGATAGATCCTAGAGCTACTATGTGTTCTTGAGGCTTTCTTGATTTGGCTAGTATGTCATCCACATAGTCTTCTACAAATTTATGAATCATGTCATGGAAAATCAGCCTCATAGCTCTTTGGTATGTAGCTCCAACATTCTTTAACCCGAATAGCATCATGTTCCAATAGTAAGTGCCCCGTGGAGAAGTAAAGGTTGTCTTATGTTGATCATCCTTGGCTATCATAATTTGATTGTACCCTAAAAATCCATCCATAAATGATAGAATTTTGTGCCTTGTTGTTAGATCTAAAATCATGTCTATGTTGGGAAGAGGAAAATCATCCTTAGAGCATGATTTTTTTAGGTCCCTAAAATTTGTGCAGATGCGGATGCCCCCAATGGGCTTAGAAATAGGTACAAGGTTGGAAACCCATTCAGCATAGTCAATGGGTCATATGAAGCCAACGTTAAGGAGTTTCTACAATTCATGTTTGACTAATAATGTAATCTGTGGGTGCATCTTTCTTAGCTTCTGTTTTACTGGTTTTGCCCCTAGATAGACCGCTAGATGATGAACCACTGCCTTTGGATCAAGACCAGGCATGTCAACATAAGTCCATGCAAAATTTACTTTCCTTTGAAAAATGCAACCAGAATTTCCTGTTCCTCGGTCAAAAGTGACTTTGCATAGAAAGTGATATGTGGTGTCTCTTCAGTTCCTAGATTGACCCGCTAATTTTTTTTGATGGATAACACTAAAGGGAATATTGAATCCCTCATCCTTTGGTGCCTTAGAGAGGTTTTCACCATTGGATACCTCCTTTATTTTTACTATTTTGTGATCAGAAAGTGCCACAAGGTGGTTTTCACTTAAAGACCTAGATGTTACTCTTAAATTTTAAATTTTATGACTAAGAGATTCAATCATTTCCCCATAGTACACATGTGTGTCCAACTTAATATCAAAACCTGCTTTATGATCTCCATATGGTAGAGTATCTCATAGTCCCATGAATTCTGAGAGAGCCTCATCATTTTTGAATGTGTCTAAGATTGATGGTCCTCATTGGTCACAATCTATTAGTTGAGGGTAGACAAGCTTTAATTCAGTGGTTTGGTTACTCGGCTCAAAAGACATGGTAGTGATCATAAAAAGTGAGGAATCCTCAAATGACATAGGTAGGTTAGTGATGGGATCCTCATCACACACATCAGTTATATCAAAGGTATAGTTATCTAGAGGTAGACTCGTGGATACCGGTAGGTGAGGAGGAGCTTTGACTTTTTTAATAGGGGTACCTTTGCCAAGAATGGTTATCTTTGCAACGGTACATCCAAGGCCGATATTCTTCATGCGCTTCTCAGGAATAATAGGTTCTAATAGGCTATTGTCATTTTTCCCAAGCTTCTCATTTTTGTTGTAGCCCCATCCACGCATTAATTGAAGACCTTTGTTGCTTTCCTCCATGGGCAGATCTAGTACAGGTCTTTCATCTTGATACAAAAATTTTGATACATCTTTCTCATCTACCACCTCTTTACTTAGGTCTCCCCATTTTCTGAAGGTGGTAGGTTCTACTTTGAAGGTCTGAGATGTTGTGTCGATTGGTTGTGGCTTTGTTGATGGTGTTTTCTGCACAGCAACAACTCAGACAGAATGCAATATTCTATCTCTCTTGAAAGGTTATTTCCAATAATAAATCACTGGAATCACCCCAAGGTCTCTCGGGTGTTAAGTCATAACAATGCATAAACAACTCAGATAATATGTGAAAATGCTGGTAATCACAATCGGACCTTACTACAAGCAAACTGTATCTTTCCACTTATCAGATCTTGCAATTTGATGATCTTAAATCCTAGAACTAACCAGATAATAAAGAAATAGCAAAAGATAAGGGTGCAAGGATATGATAAGATCTAGACTATACCTAGAATGAGTAATGCAAATGACAGATATTTGGAATGGACCAATCTCAAATAACCAATTCCTGCTTAACCCACAATGCAATCTTACAAGAACGGTGCAATCTTCTAAGGTATATAGATTTTCAAATCATAGACATTCATCTACAATCGAACTTAAGCACACATAAATGAATATAAGGTCCAGGTTCACTTCACCAGCCTACTACAATCAGATAGTTACTGGGAGTATAGACCAGAGATTGCTACAAACATTCCAAATATGAAATCATGAACACCATTCACCAAACTAAAACTAATCTAATTATGAACACTAAACCCTAAATCTTCAAGCAATTTGAAAGATAGAACAATAAGAACCATGCAAGATAAAATAACACAAGAGATTTCACCAGGAAAACCACAATGTCTTCAATTGTATTAAATCACCAAAATGCTGCAACAATTCAACTGTTCTGATTACAATACTTGCTTCCAGAAATTGAATACTACTCCTACTACAAAATACTCTAGCTCTTCAGTCTTACTTATCTCTATTATCTTCTAGCTAACCTTTACAATGAGGCAAGAATGCCCATTTATAGCAAATCTCAAGACATGTCGGCCCAGCCAAACATTTTTACAAAATAAGAATAACCACCCAAAACAAGTTGGCCAAGGAAGAATCAAAACTAAGGCACACATTAAATGCCATTCACCATCAAGGTTGGCCTTAAAACAGTCCCCAATGTAGTCCGGTCCAATGCATGCCCTATGATAATAGGGAAGTACAAATCTCAAAATAGGCATTAACTGCCACCCCCCTTATCCTCTCTCTGAATCGACGACCCTTGGACCCTCAAAAATGTTCCATCCATCTCGGCGACAGGTGGCAAAGGCAAAACCCTAAGTCTGCATTTAATAGCATCAATCTCCTCCTTGGACCGCCCAACAGTCTTATCCAAATCCTCCTTGTTGGCCTGATATCTATCCATCACTGCCAGGTATATGGCTGCATCATCTAACTGGTGGCCCGTTACCACACTTTCAGAATCTGGGGCGTAAACTTCATGCCACCATTCTTTGAGTTGCTCCAGACTCAGATATTTTAGGGCAATCTTCTTCCTGCCGGTCATGACCTCGAAGAAGGAAATGCATCCATCATACACACTAGTTAAATCAGTATCAATTGATTTCCTTCATTTCTGGATCTTCCTCATTGCCTTCTGCCTAATCTGTAGAGCCTCAAACCACTCCCAGGGTTCATCCAATCTGGAAGAAGGAAGAATTCCATCTGCAAGCAATTGATCCCTACCATGTCCCAGGATGACCCTGGATTTCTACAACAAGAGGTCAATGTCCTCCTTGTCTTGAGACATCACATGCTCCAACAACTCCCTGGTTCGGACTGCATCCTTTCCAACTGATAAGATTTCCCTGATTGTATCATCTCCCTTTGTTTGCACATTCTTGAGCCAATCCACTGCAGTATGAGCTGAGGCTTTCATTTTCTCTATTCCGGAGATTATTTCCTTGGGCAGAAAGCCAGGAGAAACTGAAGAAGAAGGGTGGAAGGACTGCAAGGGTTTCATTACCTCCTCCATGCATTTCTTAAGTCTTTCATTCTCTTTCCTTAGCTCATGTTTGGTCTGGGTCTCCCTCCTCAATCTATCGACGATCACAGCACTGGACCCCTCATATTCCTCAATGTCCTACTCCATGGATGCTGGTCCAAGGTTGATAGTTTGCACATTGTAATCTTGACCAGTGACCTCTTCTCTTGTCTTGTCCGCGACAGGAGTGGCAATGTGGATGACCCTGTTATTTGCCTCATCTCTTTCCACCTTGGACACCACCTTAGCTGCCTTCTTTTTCTTCCCCTTGCCAATCTTAGACAACATTTCATCCCAATCCAATGGAGTATCTTCGACTACCACCTGTTTCTTTCTTGCAATCTCCTTCTCAAGCCAGTCCGGGGCTACAGGCTCTACCCGGATTTCTTTTGTTCTTGTTTCTTCTGGCTGTTCTGTCATTTTCTCTTCTACCTCTGCAGTTACTTTATCCTCCTCCTTCTTAGGGAGCTGCTCACCTTGATCAATTTCTTCAAGCTCCACCTCTGGCTGTACCGGTGATGGGGTTTTAGCAGGAGTGTCCTTCTTTTCAGGTGATCCGCGGCTTCTGTCACTTTCTGAGGAGTCTTCATATTGTACCAAAGGAGAAGTGTGCCTTTCCTCCTCTTCAACTTCAAGTTCAGCTGCCTCACCAAAGAGTGCTCCCTCCTTGAATGGCTCTGCCTCCCCACTTGTCTCATGTTCTTCCGGAGCCTCTTGCTCATGTACACTTGGTGGAGGAGAAGCAACCCTGGGTGGTTCCATGACTGGTGATTTTGGCGGGGGATCTGCCTTTGGCACAGTGTCCCTTGGAGAGGGAGTCCTGGATCTCCTCATGTAAAATTTTGCTTTCTCCCCTCCTGAACTCTCCACATCAACAGTAGGAGGCTCATCTTTTGATGCATCTTGATTCTTCTTTTTTGTAGCCCTTGTTGTTCTTGCCTTCTTCGGTGGTGGAGGAGCATCTTCCTCTTCTACTTTTTTTGACCCTTCCTCATCAGAGGACTTACTAATCGTTAAAGTCTTCCATCTCCTCTTTCCTTTTGGCTTCCTTTTTGTTTCGGGCTCACTTTCCTTGGGGCCTCTAATCTTTATCTTGAAAGGAGAGCTCTTTGTAGTTTTCCCTTTGGGGTCATCTTCCCCGGATTCCTCTAAAGTAGACATGGGATTGAGGTCTCCCATCAAATTGAAGGTACAAGTTACCTTCTCACTCTCTAGCTCCCAAATCTTGTGCTTCAACCAAGAGGAGGTGAATTTCATGACTGGGGCCATTAGGTCCTCCAATTCTGTGACCTCATCATCATTCCAGCCGATGTCCCCGATCGACCTATCCTTCACAGCTTCATAGGCATGATCCTGCACTAGGTTTCCATCATCTTCTGGTTGATCTGGGATCAACTTGACATTGTACTGTCTTATTGCCTCCACAGGGAGCCTGTAGTACCTCTTCTTTCTGGCCTCAAGATCATCCTTGATGTTGGCCCAATAATCTTCCAGGTCATCTTTATGCCGGTACTCCCTCGTGGCTTTCTTCTGTGCCTCTCCTGTGATATCAAAGTTCATCCTTTTGGAGTGGAAAGAGAAACAATATGCCACCAATTCCTCTCCTGCAGTGTGGGCTGATTGGATGGAAGGGCACATTTCTGCTACACCAATCTCGAGAGGGAAATCTCCACCGAAGCCTGTCTTATGCTTTTCTTTCTTCACAACGACATCAAACTCACAAATCTGCCTCACAACCTCCAACAAAACAATGTGATCTGTGGGATACCTAGGCAGCCTGTATGGAGCAACTAGACATCCATCAATTCTGAGGTGGGTGAAGGTGGGGAATTGAATGAACCAGGCTCTGTAGTTCTTTATTAGCCCCTTGGCTCCATCTGACAATCTCATGTGCTCAGCATTCTGCAACATCTGGGCAATATGCATTGTGAATGCATCATTAGCCCTTCTGTAATCATTATGTCCAAGATGCAACTCCGGATAGACCTCATAGACTATATCTTGTCCAAGCATCCCTCGTGGATTCAGACCCTTATAAGGATAGAACCTGGCTAACACATACATGACATAAGAGGACATAGTGAACCTCTTAGTCTCCAGAACATTCCTCAGCTGTTTGTCAATTTCAGAACTAATAAGCCTTGCCCAGTGGTAGTTAGTTCCTTGCTCAATCTTGGTGATCACGTGGACCATCCAACTCTCTAGCACTCTAGCGGTCTTCAAACCGGTTACCCTGCTCAAAAAAGTGATGGCATCATAAACATCCGACCTAAACTTTAACCCTGTACAACTGCTTGGGCAATTTAGAATGGTGGGACTTTGGTTTCTCTAGCCATTAATTGATTATCTGGTGAACCTTGACTGGATCATTCTCATAGTATGTCTTAGAGGTGTCTATGTTCAGAGCACATACTGAAGGTAGATCAGGCATGTCGAAGGCTTGTGCAATAGAGACAGGACTGAAATTTTCCAAGACCCTTCCCTCGGTGCTGGCAACCCTTTGCATGTCGAAGTCATATTGCCTAGCACATTCCAGAATTACCTCATAACACTGGATCGCTAGAGGAAACCCAGCCACATGCACAAGTCTGGACTTCATCATTCCCTGCCTTAAGGCTGACAGATCCTTCTCAGTTGTCCTCTACCTGAATTCTTCATATCTCCAGGCCCCAACATTGGTGTCAGACACCTCAGACCATACAGAGGATATCCTTCTCTCAGGAAGCTGACTCTTGACGTCCAATCTTAATTGTTCTGCCTCATAAATGGATGACCCCTCCATGCCACCCTTAGATTTTCCGACAATAGCCTTGCTTGATTCGGCCTACACTCACAAAAGACATCATTAGTATTCAATTATTATACATATTCCAACCCAAAGATTAGCCTAAAATCATATAAAGCAATCAAAATCCATCGCAAACTTCTAATCCTTGAGGATCCGGAGAAATAAAGCAGTCCTGGAAAATCATGCAAACCGGGAAAATCCGGTCTGGGCGGAATTTTGGAGAAATCCGACCCAGACGGATTTTCGCTGCCAAAGCATCACTAATCAAATAAATCATTAATACAGCCAAAAAAAATATTAGATTATCGTGAGATTCATTTATTTGCAACAAGAAATAAGCATTCACCATTTCTTCCATCAATCCTATCTTTGAAAAATCAAAAAGTATAAGATCAGACAGGCAAATCAGAAAAATCCGGATGGGACAGATTTTCGCAGACAGGTAGAAGCGTTTCGAAAATTACTCCAGTCCGCAGAAATAGCCTAAACCGGGAAAGTCCGGGTGCGCAGAAATTCCGCGGACACCACGGGAACCCGACGAAGGAAAACCCGCAAACTGGCGATTAAATGATCACGCAATCTTTTCTACCTGAGTTCTAATGGTCTCAAAACTGATGCTAATCAACAAAATTCAGGTTGCACATGATCTCAAACTCTCAAAGTTCTCAAATGATGAGTCCACATGGTGAAATGGCGATGCCCTAATTCCAATAACCAGACCCCCGCCATTAAAGCTCGGGTAAGCTCAAGGTTTGGAAAACTATCCCTAAAGACGAATCTAGATTCCTCTGAGTCGTCACGAGGTAGGGGCTAATTCAATACAGGCGGCAAACTGACAAATCATAAAGAATTCATTATTCTGAGCCGAGCACCGAAAACCCTAACCTTATTCAATATGGCAAAACACACACTTAGGGGACACAAAAATGACCCAGGACATCATCCAAACGGATTCACCCATCCTCTAATGAATAAATACGAGCAAACACAGAAGGCACGGGTGATGGGGTATCACAGAAGGATGGGTCAAACCCCAATTTGGTAAAACAAACTCGTGACCAAGTATGGCCGACCCAGAACGACCACCATTCAGCACAGGAAAACTCAATCATTATGCAAAATAAATAGAGGGCCAACGAAAACCTACCATGGATCAATCCAGTCGAAAACTCAGTGTCGAAGAAGCAACCACGAAGAAAACACGTCCTGGCAACGCAAATCTAGATACCGACACCCAGCAATCCACACACAAGCAGCTTGAAATCAATCCTCAAAGCTCAAATGAAACTCTCAATCGCCAGAGCAATCAGCAAGTGAATGGATGAGATCAAAATGACGTTTGAAATGCCCTAAATCCGCCCATATACTCATCTAAGAAAAGGTACTTCGGTCATTAATGAGTGACAAGATGCGTCTGACAAGTCCAGAAACTCGAGCCCAGAACGGAATTTTGAAAAATCACAGGACACGCGGAAATCCGGATGCACAAAAATTTCACGGAAATGCATAAATCGTGGAAATGACGAAGTTCGGGATTTTGGCACAATCCGAGAAAATCCGCAAGAACTGTAAAATCCTGAGATCAAGCAAAAACCTGGATTCAGAGAATCCAGCCAGAAACGAACAAGTAACCAGGGCCCGGAAAAATTCGCCAAAGCAGGAAAGTCCCAGAGTCAGGTGAAAACCCGGATTTTGCCTAAAACTCAATTTCAAGCAATTCAAGCCTCAAGGCAAGGTCAAGGCTAGCAAGACCAACATGTCAAGACCTCACGATGATAATTCCAATAAAACCAAAGGTCAAAAAATACCAAAAAGAGGGTCCCTACTCCAAGTGGGGCGTGTGTGCAAAAACTGCACAACAAATGGCGACTCTGCTGGGGAAATGCTCCTGAGCATTTCGATGAAAAACTGGAATAAAAAACCTAGAACTTATGGTTTCAACTCAAATACCTGGCCACCACCTCAATGTCGAAACAAAGAAGCTCCTAGTCATTCAAAGTTTCCTATACTAGGGTCAAAGTGTGTGCATATGCATTCATTACCTACCCTTAGTTGCACCAGGAGCCAAACTTGGTATGAACAAGTTACGTAAAGATTCATACTCTAAAAGTAACCTGGATAGAGCCTCGCTGCCAGTCAGGCATCCATAGCCCCGATGAGGTTATCGCTATGATTCTCCTGAACATAGCTCTACTGCCAGCCAGGCGTCTATAGCCCCAGTAGAGTTATTCAGATTCCCCTGATGAATTGAATTCAAGCCTCGTAATTTTTAATATTTTCTCCTTTTTCTTGTTCTACTGATATATCTTTTCTTTTTCACTCATTTTATTCAACCTGTGAACAGTGAAGTCCACACTCAGGGCTGAGAACCACAGTGGCACTAGAGCAAAAAAGGATTTTTCACCTGTTCAGACCTCATAAGGGCCTTCTGCAACTTCAGGTACATTACGATTTAAAAGTATAAGACCCCAATATATTCCTGTTCAACTGACTAGAAAACCCTTTGCCTCGGCGCAAGGATAAGGGACATTGGGTAGAGAGTTCGTATCGTGGTGTCCTAGAAGGATGATTTAAGTTTGTAAGGGAGATACCAAGAACATCAAACCTACTTCGTCACCACTGTCATACAGATGCACCCAAAGATCCCCAAAAGAGAAGGAACCAAGAGCAAGAGCAACGCAAACCAAAGCAAACAAACCAAAGCAAACCTACTCTAACCAAAGCAGACGAGCAAACCAAAAGGGAAACCTACTCTAACCAACAAAACAACAAAAAGCAACCTAAAATAACTATATACAAAGCAGGGAGCTGAAAACAGCTCAGGACTAGAAATAATGTTTCAAATACTGCCCATTGACAGGCAGTGGGATATCTTCTCCCATGAGAGTCTTCAGACGGAAGGCATTATCTCCAAGTATTTCAGCAATCTGATATGGGCCAAGCCAGAGCTTATCAAACTTCCCATGGTTTCCTTTATGATCATGAGGTTTATCCCAGTATAGGATAAGGTAAGAAATCCTGAAGGCTTTGACTTTAGCTCTCCTGTCAAACCATCTCTTAACTACCCCCTGATGTTTGGCAAAATTCTCCAGGGCATTGTCTCGTTTCTCCTCAAGGTGCAGTAGTTCTGTCAACCTAGCCTCCCTTCTGTCCCCCTCATCATAAAACTGATTTATAAACTGCAAAGTTGGGATCTTGAGTTGAATGGGGAATACTGGCTCCAGACCATACACTAAATGATAACGAGATGTTCCAATGGAAGACTTAAGTCTGGTACGATCTGCCCAAAGGGCAAACCGAAGCTGGGTGTGCCAGTCCTTTGGGTTCCTTTTCCAACAGCTTATGGATGACAGTCAATAGGTTCTTATTAGAGGACTCTGCTAGGCCATTACCCTGAGGGTAATAATTAGATGCAAATTTCACAATAATTCCATGATCAAAAGCCCAATTTGAGAATTTCAAAGATGCAAAGGCAGGACCATTATCACAAACAACAACAATAGGGTATCCAAATCGATTAAGAATGGTCGATTCTAAAAAATAAATCACTACCTCTGATGTACATTGCCTACAAGCAAAAGCTTCAGTCCACCTTGTGAAGTAATCAGTGATCATGAGAATGTACCTGTGTCCTACAGAAGATGGTGGATTGATAGGGCCTATGAAATCCATACCCCATTGAGCAAAAGGTCTTACCTCAGTGACCGGTTGGAGCGGAAGTGCTGCATACCTTTCCCTTGTTGCTGTAGTCTGGCAAGTATGACAGGTCCTAACATGATGGTGAACATCCTTGAACAATGTGGGCCGGTAATATCCCGCCCTCAAAATCTGATTTGTTGTGGCAATTGCAGAGCCATGACCAGTACCATATTTCTCATGGAATTCATTCATCACTCTCTCAGCTTCCTATTTTCCAAGACATCTTAAATAAATGCCTTCGTGATTTTTCTTGTACAGAACAGCTCCTTTCAACATGAAACCATCACTCTTCAATCGTAAAGCTCTCCTCTGAACTGCATTAAGATGACCTGGAGGTCGTTGATTCAGCAGGTAATGCACTAGGTCATCATACCAACCATCTAGAGAAACCTCTTCAATATTATAATTCTGAACAGACAATTCAGGGCCTATTTCTGCCATAGTCTGAGTGAGTCCTTGTCCTCTTACCAGTTTCATAGGCTGGATCTCAATGTCATACTCTTGAAGCATGGTCACCCATTCAACTCTGCGCTCACCTAATTCATTCTGGATCAGGAGTAACTTAACTGCAAAATCAGGGACGATTGCATACACTTTGTTTCTAAGGATATAATGCCTAAATTTCTTTACTGCTCTGATTAGGGCATATGCCTGCTTTTCAACACTTGGATATTTCAACTCAGCATCCTTTAGCGGAGCACTCATAAAAGTGATAGGATGCTCATTTCCTTCATCAGACTTTTGAGTTAACATCCCAGCACACAAATGATCCGAAGCAAAAGAATAGATGTAGAAGGGCTTGCTGTAATTAGGACTTACCAATACTAGAGCGTCAGCAATGGCTCTTTTGATTTCTGCAAAGGCTTCCTTCGCTTCTGTAGTCCATTCGATCTTGGCATCTTGTTTTAACATTGCATTTAACGGTTTCACAATTTCAGCAAATCCAGTGATGAATTTTCTAATAAAGTTGATCTTGCCAAAGAAAGATTTCATTTCCTTTTTGCTAGCAGGTGGCTGAATCTTCAGGATGGCCTCCACCCTTTCTCGATCTATAGCAATTCCCTTTTCTGATATGACATGTCCTAGTAGCTTTCCCTCTGTTACTCCAAAAATACACTTCTTGGGATTCAGGGATATGCCAAATTCCCTGCACTTTTGAAATACTTTATGCAAATCTGAGATGTGATCTTCTCTGTTCTTTGAGAACACAGTTAGATCATCCATATAAATGATGATGCATTTGCCTATGATGTCTTTAAAAGCAATATCCATAGCCCTTTGAAATGTGGCCCCTGCATTAATGAGTCCAAATCGCATCCTCCTATAGACAAAGGTACCCCACTTAGTTGTGAAAGCAGTCTTATGTCTGTCCTCATACTAAACCATTACCTGATTGTACCCTGAATAACCGTCCAGAAAGAACATCACCTGAGATCCATTAACCACCTGAAGCACCTCATCTAACGAAGGAACTGGATAGTTATCCTTTTTTGATGATCTGTTTAGATTTCTGAAATCGACACAGAGCCTAATTTCTCCATTCTTTTTCCTTACTGGAACCAGGTTTGCCACCCATGTTGAATGCCTGACTGGAAATATGATTCTGGCGGACAGTAATTTCTGGAATTCTTTCTGTATGATTGGTTCCAATAATGCATTGATAGGTCTCTGTCTCTGCCTAAACGGCTTTGCATCTGGCCTCAAAGGGATAGTATGAGTTATGATGGATGTATCATAGGTCTTCAAGTCCTCATATCCCTAGGCCACTATATCTGGAAAGCTGTGTAAGGATTGAATTATCCCTTGTCTTTCTTCTGGAGTGCATACTTTGCCAATGAAAATGTTCTTGGCATTATCCTCAGTTCCCATATTGTAAGTATCACACTGTCCACTGATGGATTCCTTCTTGGACTCTGGTTCCTAATCCTTAATCTTGTCCATATCAAAAATTTTCTCCAGCTGTACCATTCCCCTGTGAATAGTATTTGATTTCAGATTCAGCACACCTTCTAAATTCAGTTCCACTTCCTAAAGCTCTATCTCATCAATGATTTGGGAAGCAAAAACATCTGTATTCGTGATAAAGTCTAGAATCTATTTATCATCTTCGAATACCTGGAAGTTAGTAACATTATCTGGAACTGATGGCACAGGGGTCAATTCTACAGTGAACTTCTTCAATCCTGACAGAGATAGAGGCTGCAGAGTGCTTGTTGCTTGAGCCAAAGAATCAGCAGTTTGATTCTTCTTTCGTGGGATCAGTTGAATATTAAAGGCATCAAATCCCTCAATGAGGTCCCATACTCTGTGCCTATAATTGGTCATTCTTCTATCATGGCACGAATATTGTCTCCTTACTTGCTTAACTACTAACTCAGAATCACCAAAAAATTGCAGAATCTTAACCTTTTTCTTAAGTGCCAAAAGGAGTCCATAAATTAATGCTTCATACTCTGCTACATTATTCATGCAATGAAATTGTAGCATATGGGCTGCAAAGAAATTCTTACCTTTCGGACTGATTAGTTCAAACCCTGCTCCAGCTCCATGCTTGGATTTGGATCCATCAAATATGAGGGTCCAGCATTCAACAGCTGCAATCTTCTTCACCACATCCTTAGACTTAATATTGCTGGGTGATTTTTTAGACAACATAGATCTCTTGCTTTCGCACTTTTCCTGAGGATTTTGCTCATCTGTCTTAACCACCTGAGTTGGATTCATGCTTTTCTGTACTTGTTCTACTGCTGTTTGGCATAAACAACACTCCAACTCTGAATGGGAAGCATTATGGACTCTGCACCAATTTGGTAAGAGTAACTCTTCAAAGCTTGTCCCTTTTTCTAGGTGAATTTGATTTTCAGCACACTGCCTGATGAATTCCTGAAAACTGTTTAATAGGCTGATCTGATTATCTTCAGGTTCTTCTTCTTCAACTAATTATGTCAAAATAGCACCATGACTGGATCCTGTTTCATCATCTAAAGACATCGTATGTAACATCAACACCTCCTATGAGTCTGACTCCTCATACTGAGTTGACAACATATAATTTCCCATGCCAGCTTCTGAAATCAGAACTTCTGTTGAAGTCTTTTGGTACTCCGTGATCATATATTTCATCCTTGGTTCTCTCTCAATTCTGATCTGATTGGGCACTCCTTTCCAGGGAAGCCACAAGTGAGAATGATCAGTAGACACATAACCATTCAAGGCCCTAGTAAAATCTCTTCCTAGGATCAAACCGTACGCATCAGGAATATCAGCTACCTGAATATTGATAACCTGTTGAATCCTTGGATCTGAAGCTATTTGCATGTGAATCATGTTTAGTTCTCCCACCACATTTACCTTAGTTCTATCCAACTGAGTCACCTTCTTCTAGGAATCAGCAAGTGTAATCCCTAAAGCTCTACAAACTCCAAATGGCATCACATTGGTAGAAGCACCAGAATCTAGTAAACAATTATGCAAATTCTTACCGAATATACGCACAAAAATCAGAAATGATGGAGTTTTTGTCTTCCCTTTAATCAAAGTAGGCTAAGTATCTACCTGAGCCACTTGAGTCTTATCCTTTTCTTTTCCTTTGTCTCCAGGGGGCAAATTAGTCTGATTTTGTGCCTAATGTTGTGTCTTCATAGACTGAAAACTAGAAGTCTTGCTATTATGCTCATTAGAAGGTTTGTCCAAGGACATAGGATGTGCATCATAAGTGCCTAAAACTGCGTTCCTAATGGGAGGGAACCTTAATAATTCAAATGCTGACAGATTTACCTTTAATTTCTTGAACTCCTCAGCAATATACGAAGCCATCTGCTCCTCACTCATATCAGTTGAAACCTCCATAAACGATTCCTCCACTTTGTCCTTGCCTGCTTGAACGACATTTTCCTTCTGTGGGTCAGTTTGGTCTTGTCTTTCCTTCGAAAGGTACTGCCTGGAAAAAGGTGGATAGGACGGATTATTGCTGGCATTAGGATCTGGAGGGGTATTGAAATTATTTGGAGGAATGGAAGTGGTGAAAGGTCCCCCAGCTTGTGGATGCCTATGAGGCATATCTCTCAATCCCTGCCTCTGGAACATTTGTACTTCTTCAACATAAGCCTCCTCCTAATCAAGGAGGCCATTATCATTCATTGCTTCTTCATTAAATAACTGAGCCACTTCATCCCCATTGTAGATCTGATTAGTTTTATCTTCCTAGGAGTCAAATTCTTCCTCTGGAATATTTTCTTCATTTGCTGGGAAAGGGGCGTGGTTTAACACTAGCACAGGAGAATCATAAGGGCTTGAGGGAACAATCTCCTGCCCATTTGCATTATTCTCCACCTCATACTGGAAAATAGAGGCAACAGTTTGGAACTCTAGACACTCCAATTCTAAATGCTGACTTGTCTTTTGGAGCCTGCACCATCCTGATAGAGCTGCTTCAGTAAGATATACACCACTGGGAGGCTTGTCTTGACTAACTGGCTGGTTTGTTGATTGGTTGACAGGTTGATCCAAGGGAGTAGGAACTCCTCCATTGTTAGGTCCGGTATTCCAAGTTCTGCCCTGTCCCTGCGATGGCCTCTTATTAAATCCTGATCCACCACCTTGGCCTCTATCAAAATTCTGTCTCCTTTCATTATTGAACCCTCTATCATTGTTATAACCCCTATCCTGATTATATCCTCTGTCATTATAGAATCCTCTCTCATTACGTTGTCTCCTATCAAAATTCTGCCCTTGTGAGAACTCTCTGTTCTGATTGGACTGCATGTTTTTCTGGGCAGCTTGTAACTGACTATTTTGATTCCTGAGGTAAGTCACCTCTAGGTTTAGCTTCTTTATCTGCTCAGCCATTTCATCAATCCTTTCTTTATTCGAGTCTACAAAAGGGGGATGGCTTGGGCTACTCTAAGGAGGGATAGGCATTGTGGAAGATCCCATAGACTGATGTAATATTTCAAAATTTTGCAGATAAGCAGGGAAACTATTTGGCGGTGGCTGATACATGGGCTGGTTAACCTGCTGCTGGGGAAAATTCATCATAGGAGAAACCTAACTCATGGGAAGACCAGGATGTGGCACCAAAGGTAACTGTGGTACTGGATTCATGATCGGAGTATGATTGGTAAGTTCCTGATTTACTGCTTGAACTTGACTAGGATGTGCAACTGGTCCTAAAGAAGGCAACGGTCTAGTTATATGTTGCCTCAGATCTGTGCTAAGCTTAACAGCCTCTGTATAAGCATCAGTTAGGGTACCTAGGGGATTAGGTCTCCACTTAAGAAAGGTGGTTGTGAGGCTGTCCAATGCTTCGTAATAGACTCTTAGGGTTGTATTGTCATCCAAAACATAAGGATCTTGAAGTCTGGTGTACGCACGGTGGAATCTATTATTGAAACTAGATATTGGTTCATTGAATTCTCTTTTGACCCTAGTGAATAGCAAATACAATTCATTGGCACTAATGGGTATTCTGAACTTCTGCAAAAAGACAGCCTCAAGGTCATTCCAATTAAGGATTGAACCAGAAGGGAGATGATTGTACCAGTAAAAGGCCTCTTCTCCTAGTGAATAAGGGAACAACCTACAGGCAACATCCTCATGAACAATCCCTCTATCCTTGAGACAGGTTTGGAAAATCCTAACATGTTCTTCTGCAGTCCTATTTGGGTCATTAACATGGAATTTTGAACAGAAGTGCTCAGGGTTTTTGGGCATGACATTATAGGCCTGGAAGAATAGGGGAGATGGATTATTGGCAAGGAAAGCCATTGGTAAAAGTGGGGGAGGTGGTTGTGGTTGGTTAACGACAGGCTGGGGCTGTTGAATGGGAACTGCCTCAGGGATGGGTATAGTCTCAAGCTCGGGATGTAAAGATATAGATGATGCTGGTGAAGGGATGGGCGATGATGATTCCCCCCTTTCTAAGTCCTTCTTGACCTAGTGGGGAACTGTAGCTCCTCTAACTCTTCCTCTCCTGTGGTAAATCTGGTATTTCTCCTATATCTCTCTAGAGAGATGGCATTCAAGAAATGATCCAGTGTGCTCAGTCAGACCCTCCTTCTAGTGCCAATCTATTGATGGTGTTTTCTGCACAGCAACAACTCAGACAGAATGCAATATTCTATCTCTCTTGAAAGGTTATTTCCAATAATAAATCACTGGAATCACCCCAAGGTCTCTCGGGTGTTAGGTCATAACAATGCATAAACAACTTAGATAATATGTGAAAATGTTGGTAATCACAATCAGACCTTACTACAAGCAAACTGTATCTTTCCACTTATCAGATCTTGTAATTTGATGATCTTAAATCCTAGAACTAACCAGATAATAAAGAAATAGCAAAAGATAAGGGTGCAAGGATATGATAAGATCTAGACTATACCTAGAATGAGTAATGCAAATGACAGATATTTGGAATGGACCAATCTCAAGTAACCAATTCCTGCTTAACCCACAATGCAATCTTACAAGAACGGTGCAATCTTCTAAGGTATACAGATTTTCAAATCATAGACATTCATCTACAATCGAACTTAAGCACACATAAACGAATATAAGGTCCAGGTTGACTTCACCAACCTACTACAATCAGATAGTTACTGGGAGTATAGACCAGAGATTGCTATGAACATTCCAAATATGAAATCATGAACACCATTGACCAAACTAAAACTAATCTAATTCTGAAACCTAAACCCTAAATCTTTAAGCAATTTGAAAGATAGAACAATAAGAACCATGCAAGATAAAATAACACAAGAGATTTCACCAGGAAAACCACAATGTCTTCAATTGTATTAAATCACCAAAATGCTGCAACAATTCAACTGTTCTGATTACAATACTTGCTTCCAGAAATTGAATACTACTCCTACTACAAAATACTCTAGCTCTTCAGTCTTATCTCTATTATCTTCTAGCTAACCTTTACAATGAGGCAAGAATGCCCATTTATAGCAAATCTCAAGACATGTCGGCCCAGCCAAATATTTTTACAAAATAAGAATAACCGCCCAAAACAAGTCGGCCAAGGAAGAATCAAAACTAAGGCACACATTAAATGCCATTCACCATCAAGGTCGGCCTTGACACAGTCCCCAATGTAGTCTGGTCCAATGCATGCCCTATGATAATAGGGAAGCACAAATCTCAAAATAGGCATTAATTGCCACCCCCCTTATCCTCTCTATGAACCGACGACCCTTGGACCCTCAAAAATGTTCCATCCATCTCGGCGACAGGTGGCAAAGGCAAAACCCTAAGTCTGCATTTAATAGCATCAATCTCCTCCTTGGACCGCCCAACAGTTTTATCCCAATCCTCCTTGTTGGCCTGATATCTATCCATCACTGCCAGGTATATGGCTGAATCATCTAACTGGTGGCTCGTTACCACACTTTCAGAATCTGGGGCGTAAACTTCATGCCACCATTCTTTGAGTTGCTCCAGACTCAGATATTTTGGGGCAATCTTCTTCCTACCGGTCATGACCTCGAAGAAGGCAATGCATCCATCATACACACTGGTTAAATCAGTATCAATTGATTGCCTTCGTTTATGGATCTTCCAGATTGCCTTCTGCCTAATCTGTAGAGCCTCAAACCACTCCCAGGGTTCATCCAATCTAGAAGAAGGAAGAATTCCATCTGCAAGCAATTGATCCCTACCATGTCCCAGGATGACCCTGGATTTCTGCAACAAGAGGTCAATGTCCTCCTTGTCCTGAGACATCACATGCTCCAACAACTCCCTGGTTCGGACTGCATCCTTTCCAACTGATAAGATTTCCCTGATTGTATCATCTCCCTTTGTTTGCACATTCTTGAACCAATCCACTACAGTATGAGCTGAGGCTTTCATTTTCTCTATTCCGGAGACTGTTTCCTTGGGCAGAAAGCCAGGAGTAACTGAAGAAGAAGGGTGGAAGGACTGCAAGGGTTTCATTACCTCCTCCAGGCATTTCTTAAGTCTTTCATTCTCTTTCCTTAGCTCATGTTTGGTCTAGGTCTCCCTCCTCAATCTACCGACGATCACAGCACTGGACCCCTCATATTCCTTAATGTCCTGCTCCATGGATGCTGGTCCAAGGTTGATAGTTTGCACATTGTAATCTTGACCAGTGACCTCTTCTCTTGTCTTGTCCGCGGCAGGAGTGGCAATGTGGATGACCCTGTTATTTGCCTCATCTCTTTCCACCTTGGACACCACCTTAGTTGCCTTCTTTTTCTTCCCCTTGCCAATCTTAGACAGCATTTCATCCCAATCCAAGGGAGTATCTTCGACTACCACCTGTTTCTTTCTTGCAATCTCCTTCTCAAGCCAGTCTGGGGCTGCAGACTCTACCCGGATTTCTTCTGTTCTTGTTTCTTCTGGTTGTTCTGTCATTTTCTCTTCTACCTCTGCAGTTACTTTATCCTCCTCCTTCTCAGGGAGCTGCTCACCTTGATCAATTTCTTCAAGCTCCACCTCTGGCTATACCGGTGATGGGGTTTTAGCAGGAGTGTCCTCCTTTTCAGGTGATCCGCGACTTTTGTCACTTTCCGGGGAGTCTTCATATTGTACCAAAGGAGAAGTGTGCCTTTCCTCCTCTTCAACTTCAAGTTCAGCTGCCTCACCAAAGAGTGCTCCCTCCTTGAATGGCTCTGCCTCCCCACTTGTCTCATGTTCTTCCGGAGCCTCTTGCTCATGTACACTTGGTGGAGGAGAAGCAACCCTGGGTGGTTCCATGACTGGTGATTTTGGCGGGGGATCTGCCTTTGGCACAGTGTCCCTTGGAGAGGGAGTCCTGGATCTCCTCATGTAAAATTTTGCTTTCTCCCCTCCTGAACTCTCCACATCAACAGTAGGAGGCTCATCTTTTGATGCATCTTGATTCTTCTTTTTTGTAGCCCTTGTTGTTCTTGCCTTCTTCGGTGGTGGAGGAGCATCTTCCTCTTCTACTTTTTTTGACCCTTCCTCATCAGAGGACTTACTAATCGTTAAAGTCTTCCATCTCCTCTTTCCTTTTGGCTTCCTTTTTGTTTCGGGCTCACTTTCCTTGGGGCCTCTAATCTTTATCTTGAAAGGATAGCTCTTTGCAGTTTTCCCTTTGGGGTCATCTTCCCTGGATTCCTCTGAAGTAGATATGGGATTGAGGTCTCCCATCAAATTGAAGGTACAAGTTACCATCTCACTCTCTAGCTCCCAAATCTTGTGCTTTGACCAAGAGGAGGTGAATTTCACGACTGGGGCCATTAGGTCCTCCAATTCTGTGACCTCATCATCATTCCAGTCGATGTCCCCGATCGACCTGTCCTTCACAGCTTCATAGGCATGATCCTGCACCAAGTTTCCATCATCTTCTGGTTGATCCGGGATCAACTTGACATTGTATTGTCTTATTGCATCCACAGGGAGCCTGGAGTACCTCTTCTTTCTGGCCTCAAGATCATCCTTGATGTTGGCCCAATAATCTTCCAGGTCGTCTTTATGCTGGTACTCCCTCGTGGCTTTCTTCTGTGCCTCTCCTGTGATATCAAAGTTCATCCTTTTTTTGGAGTGGAAAGAGAAACCATATGCCGCCAATTCCTCTCCTGCAGTGTGGGATGATTGGATGGAAGGGCACATTTCTGCTACACCAATCCCGAGAGGGAAATCTCCACCGAAGCCTGTCTTATGCTTTTCTTTCTTCACAACGGCATCAAACTCACAAATCAAACTCACAACCTCTAACAAAACAATGTGATCTGTGGGATACCTAGGCAGCCTGTATGGAGCAACCAGACATCCATCAATTCTGAGGTGGGTGAAGGTGGGGAATTGAATGAACCAGGTTCCGTAGTTCTTTATTAGCCCCTTCGCTCCATCTGACAATCTCATGTGCTCAACATTCTGCAACATCCGGACAATATGCATTGTGAATGCATCATTAGCCCTTCTATAATCCTTATGTCCAAGATGCAACTCCGGATAGACCTCATAGACTATATCTTGTCCAAGCGTCCCTTGTGGATTCAGACCCTTATAAGGATAGAACCTGGCTAACACATACATGACATAAGAGGACATAGTGAACCTCTTAGTCTCTAGAACATTCCTCAGCTGTTTGCCAATTTCAGAACTAATAAGCCCTGCCCAGTGGTAGTTAGTTCCTTTCTTAATCTTGGTGATCACGTGGACCATCCAACTCTCTAGCACTTCGGCGGTCTTCAAACCAGCTACCCTGCTCAAAAAAGTGATGGCATCATAAACATCCAACCTAAACTTTAACCCTATACAACTGCTTGGGTAATTTAGAATGGTGGGACTTTGGTTTCTCTAGCCATGAATTGATTATCTGGTGAACCTTGACTGGCTCATTCTCCTAGTATGTCTTAGAGGTGTCTATGTTCAGAGCACATACTGAAGGTCGATCAGGCATGTTGAAGGCTTGTGCAATGGAGACAGGACTGAAATTTTCCAAGACCCTTCCCTCGGTGCTGACAACCCTTTGCGTGTCGAAGTCATATTGCCTAGCACATTCTAGAATCAGCTCATAACACTGGATCGCTAGAGGAAACCCAGCAACATGCACAAGTCTGGACTTCATCATTCCCTGCCTTAAGGCTGACAGATCCTTCTCAGCTGTCCTCTGCCTGAATTCTTCATATCTCCAGGCCCCAACATTGGTGTCAGACACCTCGGACCATACGGAGGATATCCTGCTCTCAGGAAGCTGACTCTTGACGTCCAATCTTAATCGTTCTGCCTCAGAAATGGATGACCCCTCCGTGCCACCCTTATATTTTCCGACAGTAGCCTTGCTTGATTCGGCCTGCACTCACAAAAGACATCATTAGTATTCAATTATTATATATATTCCAACCCAAATATTAGCCTAAAATCATATAAAGCAATCAAAATCCATCGCAAACTTCTAATCCTTGAGGATCCGGAGAAATAAAGCAGTCCGGGAAAATCATGCAAACCAGGAAAATCCGGTCGGGGCAGAATTTCGAAGAAATCTGACCCAGACAGATTTTCGCTGCCAATGCATCACTAATCAAATAAATCGTTAATATAGCCAAAAAAAACATTAGATTATCGTGAGATTCATTTATTTGCAACAAGAAATAAGCATTCAGCATTTCTTCCATCAATCCTATCTTCAAAAAATCAAAAAGTATAAGATCAGACAGGCAAACCGGAAAAATCCGGATGGGACGGATTTTCGGGGACAGGTAGAAGTGTTTCGGAAATTACTCCAGTCCGCAGAAATAGCCTAAACCGGGAAAGTCCGGGTGTGCAGAAATTCCGCGGACACCACGGGAACCCGACGAAGGAAAACCCGCAAACTGGTGATTAAATGATCACGCAATCTTTTCTACCTGAGTTCTAATGGTCTCAAAACCGACGCTAATCAACAGAATTCAGGTTGCACATGATCTCAAATTCTCAAAGTTCTCAAATGATGAGTCCACATGGTGAAATGGCGATGCCCTAATTCCAATAACCAGACCCCCGCCATTAAAGCCTGGGTAAGCTCAAGGTTTGGAAAACTATCCCTAAAGATGAATCCAGATTCTTCCGAGTCATCACGAGGTAGGGGCTAATTCAATACAAGCGGCAAACTGACAAATCATAAAGAATTCATTATTCTGAGCCGAGCACCGAAAACCCTAACCTTATTCAATATGGCAAAACACACACTTAGGGGACACAAAAATGACCTAGGACATCATCCAAACGGATTCACCCATCCTCTAATGAATAAATACGAGCAAACACAGAAGGAACGGGTGATGGGGTCTCATGGAAGGATGGGTCAAACCCCAATTTGGTAAAACAAACTCGTGACCAAGTATGGCCGACCCAGAACGACCACCATTTAGCACAGGAAAACTCAATCATTATGCAAAATAAACAGAGGGCCAACGAAAACCTACCATGGATCAATCCAGTCGAAAACTCAGTGTCGAAGAAGCAACCATGAAGAAAACACGTCCTGGCAAGGCAAATCTAGATACCGACACCCAACAATCCACACACAAGCAGCTTGAAATCAATCCTCAAAGCTCAAATGAAACTCTCAATCACCAGAGCATCAACAAGTGAATGGATGAGATCAAAATGACATTTGAAATGCCCTAAATCCGCCCATATACTCGTCTGAGCAAAGGTACTTCGGTCATTAATGAGTGACAAGATGCTTCTGACAAGTCTGGAAACCCGAGCCTAGGACGGAATTTCGGAAAATCACAGGACACGCGGAAATCCGGATGGATAGAAATTTCACGGAAATGCATAAATCGGGGAAATGACGAAGTTCGGGATTTGGGCACAATCCGGGAAAATCCGCAAGAACCGGAAAATCCTGGGATCAAGCAGAAACCCGGATTTGGAGAATCCAGCCAGAAACAGACAAGTAACCAGGGCCTGGAAAAATCCGCCAGAGCAGGAAAGTCCCGGAGTTAGGTGAAAACCCATATTTTGCCTAAAACTCAATTTCAAGCAATTCAAGCCTCAAGGCAAGGTCAGGGCTAGCAAGACCAACATGTTAAGACCTCAAGATGATAATTCCAATAAAACCAAAGGTCAAAAGACACCAAAAAGAGGGTCCCTACTCCAAGTGGGGCGTGTGTACAAAAACTGCACAACAGGCTTGCCATAGGATATAGGAGAATGAGGTATCCCTCCTATCACAAAGGCACTCTTCTTCATTTTATAGTCCCCACAACTATTATCTTGGATAATAACCTTAATAGTGGGGATGTCCGAAATGGAGGCTAGGGTAGATGGGTCTATATACGAAGATGTGGCCTCCTCATCATTCTTTGGGACTTGGGGGATCTTCTAATACTTGGCCTCCAAATTTTGGCAATAATAGAATGGTTCGGGATCACCATGGATTGTGACTTCTTTGTTTTGATAAGGGAACTTAACACATTGATGGAATGTGGATGCGACAGCTTGCATTCCATGGATCCATGGGCACCCTAGGATGATATTGTAAGGGAGTTCAAGGTCAAGGACTTGACAAGTAGTCTCCATGATTGTTGGGCCTACTTGAATAGGGAGTTGAATGGTGCCTTGAGACACCCTTTCTTGATCATCATATGCCCTGGTAGTGATACCTTTACCTTTCTCAATGACATCTTCAGAGAATCCCTGATTCTTTATTCGTTTGAGAGTACAAATATTCAAACCTGCACCTCCATCCACCAAGACTCGTTTGACTTTGTTCTTATGGAATAAGACGTCAAGATGGAGTGCACAATTATGAGATGGTTGGGTTGGAATATCCTACTCAAAGAATGTTAGGAAATGTGGTGTAGTGATATGTCCGACCATAGCTCAGAACTGGTCTGCATCAAGATCTATTGGGATAGAGGATGTAGCTAGTGCCTTTTCTAGGATTTCCCTATGTGCATGCGAGATTTTTAGTAACTCCATGATGGAGATCTGGGTGGGAGTTCTTTTCAATTGATCTAGGACATTATAACCATTAGGGATTGACTTTGGATTGGCAGTGGATGCCTTGGGTGGTTGTGATGGTCCTGGAATAGTAATTTTGTCACCACGTGTGGTGACTCCACAATTGGCTCTGGATCCTTTTATATTAAAAAATATAACCCAATCATCTAAGGATGCAACAAAATGGTCGTAAACATGGTTCACATTATTATACTTTTCCTCACCATTGTTTTTTCCTTTATTGTGAGCGGGCATCAGATTCATGTATATTTTAAGATCTTGATTTCCTGCGGGTTGTTCAATGGTTATGGTCTTATCATCAATGAGATCTTGGATCAAATTCTTGAGTCTCATACAACCAGTGGTCATATGTCCTTTTATTTTTTGAAAAACGTAGAGATGTGTTTCATTATACCATGGTGGTTTAACCTGAGGCTCTTGATAATTTTCATAAACAAGGATTTTGATGAGATTTGCTTGCACCAGTTGTTGCATGACAGATTTGATTTGTTCCCCAAGTGGTGTGTACTTTTGTTTAGGGGGATATTTGTTCTTTGGGGGTGTTCCCCCTTGAGTATTCAGGTTGTTGACCGCTTGATTGTTGGGTTGTTGTGATGATGGGTTGGCTCGTGTGATGTTTTGGGAATTGACTTGTGGTTGTCGGTATCATTATTGTTGTGTATTCTACCTTGGGGCACTGATAATAACTTTGGCGTCAACAACACCATAGTTAGTGACATTCTTGTTCTTTTCCCATGTGTGAGGTTTGTCATTATAACTTGTTGATGGTCCATTATCCTGATATGTGGGTGTGCCCCCTTGTGCTATAAGGGCTCTTTCAATGTTGAGTGCCTTGGGGATCAATTTTTCATAGGTTGTTATGCATTGCATTTTCAAATGAAAAGACAAGGTCCCTTCAAGGTTGGAGATGATAGTCCCAATTTGTTCTTCTGGCATAACCCACTTGCTCCTATTCACCTTGGATCACCATCATTGTAAGAAATAAGCAAATGTTTCTCCCTTGGCTTGTTTTAGGCTGGACAATTCTTCCAATCCCGCGTCCATGCCTATGTTAAATGAGTAATTTTTTATGAATAAGTCCACAATTTCTTGAAACTTTTTAATTCCAGGAGGAAGGTAGGAGAATCATTCCATTGCTGGACTGGCCAAACTTCGAGGGAAGAGCCACATTAGATAAGAATTGTCATATGTAACTCCATACAATAAACATGGAATTCCCTAATGTGATCTTCCAGATTGTCAGGCCTACGATATTTGTCAAATTTAGGTATCTCGAATTCTTGTGGGAATAGGACCATTGCAATGATTCTGTCAAACGGATAGGGGCACAAATTCCCTTGTGATTTTGTTGTCTTTCCTGATTGTATGTCTAATACTTGTTGTGAGAGCACTTTAATTTGTGCAGACAGATCACTTTGTGGATCTAGTGGTGGGATGAATTGTTTTGGGGTGGTACGACCATTTGGGTGAGGGTTGGGATGGTTTGCGTGTTCATGTTCAAGGAAATTGTTCATGTGTTCACAAGAGGTTGTTGTAAGTTTCACTATGCAAGCAGCGCTTGTTGGTATGCCTATATTTTTTTGTTGTGCCAACAACACTTGTTGTTGGTCTTGTTGTTGTTGTGCCAACAATGCTTGTTGTTGGGCTTGTAGCTGAGTTGCTTTTTCTTGTGCTTGGTATTGTTGCAAAGCTTGCTAATAAGCCTGTCGCTATAACAAGGCTTGTGCTTGAGCTTGTTGCACTTGAGCTTTTTGAGCGGCTTGTGTAGCTTGGGAAACCTATACAGCTTGTGCAGCTTGTGCCGCTTGCACAACTTGTGCCACTTGTTGTTGTTGTTGCAATAATGCTTGTGCTTATGCTTGGAATTGTTGGAGTTCCTTTTGATAGACTTGTTGGGCTGCTTGTAGTGTGATGCTGTATTGATTTGCCATGTTTGGATTTGGTGGTGGAGGTGGAGGATTTGGAATGGCGTGGGATGGTGTGATGAGATTTTGTTGAGGTGGTTGGGGAGGTGCTTGTTGAGTGATGACAAGAGGTTGTGTGGTAGATGGTATGGTTGATGTGTTAGGTCCTTGGGAGACCATGTTTTGGAGAGTTTGAGGTGTTGTAGATTGAGTAATGATTGGTTGAGATTTTTGGATTGGTGCCACTTGGTGTTGTGATATCAGTGGCATGCTTGAAGGATTTGGTATGACCGATGTGTTGATTTGGTTCACGATTGGTGGATTGATTTGACTTGATTGGTTTTGGATTGGTAATAGGGGTTTCCCTAAACCTTTATTTGGTGTGGATGTTGATGTCAAAAGAGGAAATGATGGGAATATTGGAGGTTTGTTTCCTTGAAAAAGTGATGATGATGCATCAAAGGTTCCCTCTTGTCCAAATAAACCCACTTGTCCTTGTGATATCATGGGGAGAGAGACTTGTGTATCAAGAGAATATACCAGTGATGCGACGAAGGTGGATAAATTATTGGTGTCATGGAAAATGAGTGGGACATACAAATGTTTTGGGTCTTGCGGGATGGTGTTTGACATACCCAACATGGTGTTTGCAGCCAAGTTTTGGTTTTATTACAATGGGGTGTGTTTGGAGAGATTGGAGCAATGAACTTCCCTTGGTGATCATGGGTTGACTTAGAGCATGAGATGATGTTGGTTGTGGGATGGGTTGAATGATGTTTTGGAAGGATGGTGTGAATGATACAAATGGCATAGTCCCAAGAGGTTGTTCCACAATAGTGCTCACATCATAATTAGAAGAGATTTTATCCCCTTCCTTTTCTAATGCTAGCATGTATTGTGAAGGATTGAGTCTCATCATTATGTTGACAATCTTGTGTTTTTTAGGATTTTGGACTAGCTCCATGATTTCATCTTGAGACATCCCTTGGTAATTGTTGGTGACATCCTCCACTTGGAAACCTCCCTCTTGAAGATTTTGAGGTATTTGAGGGGGATTAATTGGAAGGTCGATGGATATCCTAGGGTTGAATTCTATTTCAGTTTGACTCAAATCACTTGAAGTGGATGTTTCTTTGTTTTGCTCCATGTTCTTCTTGTGTTGAGATCTAGTTTGGACCATAAAATAAGGATCAACTTTTAGGAATATGGGAGGTAAACCTCTAACTCCTTAGGTTGGTCTAAACTTTAAGTACAAAAAATAAAATCTAGGATGTTTAAGGATCAAATGATGGTGATGAGATAAATAAAGGATGAATGATATGGATTTTTGAACTCTTAAGAACTTTGGAGGAATACTAGACTTTTAGGACTTTTGGATTTTGTTTGGATTTGATTTGATTTGATTTAGATAATGGACTTATAAACCCCAAGATGTTGGATGTTATCTTGGAATAAAATTGTCCGTAAGGATGACAATTTAACTAAGTGTATGAGGAAGGATTCATCCACACACACTTAGCCAGACAAGGTGATTTTTATTTTGATTTGAAGGATTACCAAAAGTCTAGCATGAATTATTTTTACAAGGCTTTAAAATTTGTTTGTGAGATGGGATTTGATTGATGGTATGACAAGTGAAGGTGTTGATTTTGATCCTAGATGAACCTAGACAAACTTTTGTTTACAAGACCTAGGTATTGAACAACATGCAATACCTCTAAAAGTTTCAACCTTATAATGTGAGATACTCAAAACATTGGAAGAGAGATGGATTTTGAAAATAATAGAATGAAATCAAAATTGGGTTGTCCTTTGAAGCACGTTTGTAAAAGTTATAGAGCAACCTATCTCTAACTTCTTAAAGTGTTGAAAGATGTTTCCTGAGAGCTCTTGGACTAAGACGTTTATGACGATGGATATAATTTGGTTTTGGGATTTTGATTTTGTGGAAATAATTTGAACAAACACATGTGTGGGGTCCAATTGTATTTTATCTTTTATTAATGGATTCTTTTTACCACATCAACACTTACTTGGTTAGCTTTTCAAACTGAATGTCTATGTCTCAACTCCTTTTCATTTCACAAGGTCCATTTTGTGAAAATTAAAGAATCAAAGGCACAGTTTTCCTATGTTGACTTTGGAGAGAACAAATTGAGATATGGGCCCAAATATTTAGAAGCATCTAAGGATAGAATCCCTAGGGACAAGCAGTAATATGTGGACTCTTTCAAAGATATTTGTTCTTCTAAAGGGTTTGAAGTTTTGATGACTTTCTTGAATGTATGTTTCAAAGTTTTGGATCCAAGCAAATTATTTAACTGACTCAGAGATTGCATAAACCTAGGATAGAAAAGACAATATTTATTGAGTCCCCACTTGGATTTCTCCAAACACTGAGATAAAGTGAACAACTAGAGATTTGGCAACACTAGCTCCCCTCCACGATACACACTTCTTAGGACCACCAAATCTCAAAATCCTTAAAATTTGGAGATTAAAAGGATTTATTCTATTTCTACTTTAAGTAGTACAAATGTGGGGAGGCTTCACAATGACCGTTCTTGCACCAACAAATAGTAAGGATTTTGGCTTCTATACAAATTGGTTCTTAATCAGGGTAATAGGGGACATGGCACCTTGCGAGTGTTCAACAAGCCACTAAAGGCTTTAATCAATCCTACTAGGGGCTCTTATACTTTTTACAGTAGTACCCCATTCTGAAAGACACTGTACAACTAATGCCTACATACCATGAGGACTTGATAGTTTAGTCTTATCCATTTATATACTGGCTCGAGTTAAAAACTAGTTGGAGTCACCTTCGAATTGGTCTTAGGAAGACCCCTCTAAAGGTAACAAAAGTGAGGAAGTACACTTGTAGTTCAACCGCCAAGTTCTCATAAAGTGCAAGGAGGGAACACACACAATGTCTCTTTCTCACACTAGCATGATTTGTTCAATTTTAAACCCAAATTTGAAATGTGTAGGTAATTTTTTAGACAACCAATGTCACTAGAATGCTTTTTATTCTCATGATCACCATGAAGCACGAGAGAATTGCATATGCATTCGAATGACACAAGTTGCAAAAAAGATTACAAGACAAAGCAAACACAAGTTCATTTTAAATTCTCAAAGCAATGATGAGTTCTTTTTAGAGCACCAAAACCAAGTGTGAAGTTGTTTGCTCAATTTTAACCCAAGATCAAAATTCTAGTAAGTTTATAAGGTTCAATTTTATTCCAACTTTGAAAAAATCAATCACTGATTAATTTGAAACCCAAATTGAAATGGTTGTCCTGAAATAGAAAACAAAAGCAACAATTGGATGCTCTAGACTATTACAATAAGCATTTAAAAATGCTTTTTTCAAATTTAATGCCCAATGCTTGAAATCAAATCTGCTTTGTTATTTGTTTCTCATGCGAAAAAGACCACCATTGTTTCTTGATTCCAACCCTGCAAACAATATAAAACAATCACAAATAAGATATATTTCAAGGATTTTATGGCTATTAACAAACTAGCACTAAAAATCAGATTTTATGCACCCCTTAAAAAACAAACATATTTGATGTAAATGATAAAGTGTGTGTCCCTTTGAAGGAAAATAAAAAAGTTGATTTAGAAAAAGTTTTCATCAACCATGAGCGCCTGAGCCTAGGCAGCCATCCTACATCTATAGGCCTACCCAATAGATTTTCTGACATTCAAATATGCATATAATAAATAATAAAGCTTCCTTTTTCTGACATTCAAATCTACATATGATAATAAATCTTATACGTATGGATGCCAAAGTAGTTGTATTCAATAAGGAACGACAAACTAATGTTTAGATAGGATGGTGGCCTGCTTCTGCATTAACATTCAAATATGCATCCAAACTTCAAATGCAAATAAGAAACTCCAATGCAAATCGCCATAAACAAGTCGCTAATTAGAAACAACTCCAAGTTTGTAAAATCCAGTGTAGTAGAATACAAGTTTATGGAAGAGGGGAATAGTGCGGCTGCAAAAGAAAGCTATGATTATATCACTGTGGGAGGAGGGATGACTGGGTTCCCATTATCAGGAATGTTGTCACACAACTTCAGCGTGCTTTTTGCTTGAACCAACCCTTAGTGTTGGAATTTTCAAGGTGAGTGTAGGCTCGATTAAGTATACCATAAGAAACATTTGCAGGCTTACACAAGAAATGCACGTGTGTGAGATAATTGCGTAGACCTAAGATTGGGAAATGCACATTTTACTTCCTTTGTAATGGCCCATAGGGAATGTTTGAATGTTTCAAATTGAGAGAATGATGTGTCTTAAAAGACCCCTAGTAACATGTATGCAAATGTGGTAGCATAGATAAGGCACATGAACCAATCAATAGAATGGCTCAAGAGATGCGATCTCCTGGACTACAATGTTTGTAGGATATGCAAAAAATAGATTTAATGAAAAGGCTCATAAACTTAAAAAAATTGTAAACAATGGGTGTAAAAGACAAATTTCACAACTTTCTCATTCAAAGATATGCAAACTCGTGGACTATAATGACTGCAGGATATGTTGCCTCTAAATAACTCAGCTATACACTTTGTACTAGCAAATAAATAGCTTTCTAACTCACGAATAATAAATAAATCAACCGTTACTGTTTCTAGAATGAAAGGGCATTGTAATTTTACTGCAACAAGATCACCATTTTCTTGTAGTTAGCCTTTGTAGACCTGGCCCAAAGACGCTGTATAGGAAACAGTTCCATTAGTAATGATTAGAAGAATCAAAAATCCTATAAGAAGCAAGTAGAGTGTAATCTGTGTTACTCCCTCATAGACCAAAGCTATGAATAGTTTGAAAAAGACCACAAATTTTTTTTGAATAAATGACTATTAGAAACTTTCAAGTAAATGCAATTGGTAGGTGTAAAACTGAATTCCACAACCTTTGATCAACATCCATTCTACCGACATCGTGTAAAATTTCACCAAAACTAGGGTCTCTATTAACAAAGAAAAAAGTGAGCTTCACAAATTCATAAATAGCAATAAAACAAGCTTCTAATAGACTTTGTGTACGCAATGAAGGAGGTCTTGAGTGGTGAAATTAATCTTCTATTTCGAGAAGGCAAAGACTACTTTGAAGAGTGCATCGAGGCCGCCTTCGTGATCAATGACGATGGAGGTCTTGAGCGAGCGGTGTTCATCCTCCTGTAGTTGTGGTGGCAGGTCTAACTTGTGGGTGATCACCAGAAAATGCGTGGTTCAAAAATTATATCATTTAAATGTAGAATATCTCACCAAAATATATTTTCCTTGTCATAAAAAAGAGTTATTGACATGTAAGACTGAAAAATCTACAAATTATCTTATAGACTTTAGATTTTTTATACTTACAGAAATAGAAGGCTTATATTCCGATAGTAAGCATCAATAAATATTCTCATATTTTAATGCCTTTAAGAGAAGCAAAAGACTTTATATTCCTATTGATATCACCAAAAACAAAAGACGTATTAATCAATGCTTGAACAAAAGCAAAGACTGTATATTTCTATTCAATGCATACAAAATATGGAAACACAAGCGACATGTTAGATGGTGATCTTTTTTAAACAAACATGAGCTTCGGCCCTCCCTCTAGCGCCATTATGTAGATGCTAAACCTGTAAGTGCTTAAAATTTGACATATATTAACATTGTTAGTCAGTTTAAAACAAAGAAAATCAAACATCCCTATGAGATATTCAAACATACTTAATTATGCAAATAAAACAACAAAAGATGAAAGAAACCAATTGCAAGCATATAGAAAGCATATGCAAACCTTATCCCATAGTGGGAGTGGTGCTCCTTTTATGTGGAAAGGATGCCCTTACCCATCCTTGATAAACTTCCAATGATGAAGATGCAAATATGCAAGTGATGGAGATGAAAGTGCCTATAGTGCAAATGCTAAGATTGTGGATGATTTTCAAGTAGAAGTGCCTTCTATTTATAGATTGAAGGGTTGAATAATGGAGATATGGGGGGAATGTGGGACTAAAGGAGATTCAATAATATTTTGACACTTGTCACAAATCTAATGGGTGAAGTTGGAGAACATTTTGGAGAATGTGCATAGTTAATGCATTTGGTTGAGGATTTGAGAGGTGTAAGAGAGATTAATGCATTTGTGAGAGGCATTAAATGAATATGGTTGAGATATTTTGGAGGGAAATTGTTTGGGAAAGAAAGTCAAATAAATGGAATTAATGAAGGAATATTCCCTTAGAATATGCCTTTGTGAGGGAAAATGAGATAATTAGTTAATTAAAAGAATTGATTTTCATATGCACGTGGGTGGGTTAGTCAGGGGTTTAGGTTTGACCCAGGTTGAGTCTAAAGCTAGAGAATGGGTAATTAGGATTAGGAGTTAATTAATCTAGAATTAATTAACTTGGAGGGATTTAGGGGATTTGACAATTGACTTAAATGATTTGATTTATTAAACCATATGAGAAGACTTTAGGGATTTGATTAAATAAATTGATTTATTTAAAACAACCTGATGAACATTAGTGAATTAATTGAATAAATTGCTTTAATTGATTAATAGAAGAAATGATGTTAATTCGAGTGTCTATAGGGTCAACATGGAAGAGACATAGGGTGTGGCAACGTGTTGCGTCATCCCAAAAAGGAAAACACAAAACAAATGAAAAAGATAAATGAAAAAGTGAAAGAAAAATAAAAAGCCTTTTGGGTCAACATGGAAGAGACATAGGGTGTCTCGACGTGTTACATCATCCCCAAAATGAAACATGGGATAAAAAGAGAAAGAGATGCATGATATAGAGAAGAATGAAGCTATAGATAGATGAATGTCACAAAGAGAGAGAACATCAAACAAGAACATCACAGGGATCACATTACACACATGCAATCACAAATAAAAGAAAAAGGAAATAATGCAAAAGACTAGTAAGGAAAATGCAAGTCAGCCTATGAGTAAGTCATCTGCCTCTCAATCTCAGTCTATATAAGTGGAAGGTGAACAATGCATTCTAAGGGACAATGACAAATGCATTACTAGGGCAAGGCTATCAACTTCTTGTCCCCACTGAGTGCGAGACAAGAATGAGTTGAGGTAAGTGATGGAAAGGTCATGTAATAGTGAGAATAAAATATTCTACAACTATTACATGACAAGGGTGGAAACAATATGACATTATTTCTATTCAATCCAATCAATGTTTTCAGGAATAGCATATTTATCCAGTAGACTCTATAAGGCATGACAATCATTGGTGCTATGCCCACGAGTTTGATGGTATGCACAATACTTTGTGTTATCTTTAGGAAACTTGAATCTAGTACAGTGTGGTAATTTTATGAGACCATGACGAAGAAGCACTTGCAATGCTTTCTCATTTTTAGATTTAGGGCAAGGAAGATGGAAGAGCTTGTTAATGTCACTAAATTCCCAAATGAAAAGAAGAAAAATATGTGGGCTCTCTTTCACTTCTATGGTTTCATACCTAAAAGCAGAGAGGATATTTCCTTTCTCTTAACTCAAGAACAAACCCCAACATGAAAAGAAGAAAAATATGTGGGCTCTCTTTTGCTTCTAGGGTTTTGGACCTAAAAGGAGAGAGGCTATTTCCTTACTCTTCACTCAAGAACAAACCCTTGAGATTTCAATGCAAAGGAGATTGAAATCTTGCAAAGGGTTTTCCTAGGGGCTGAATGATATTGAATGAGGGGTTCACCACCAAGTGTAAACTTGGAAAAAACAATGAAATGGAAAACACAGTGTGAAATGCAAACTAACTCTCAATGACCTAAGAAAGTGAGCAAAACGTAACAAAAAGTTATGAAACTAAAAGTGTGCAACTAGAAGACTAAAGAAAACAAAATGGAGGTTTGGACCACTGAAAAATCTACTGTTGATGCTGACTAGGACTCATTCACCAAGCTGGGTGAATCAGTCCAGTTTTCGGGAATATGTGCAGGAACAGGTTTCAGCCAAAAGGGTATCCAGATTTGTAAAAATCTATGTCAGTTCTGTACAATGGGACTCATTTGCCAATAGTGGTGAATTAGTCCACTTCTTATTTTCTGGAAGTTTTGAACTGGATTTTGTGCCTCTCGGTCTACTCTGCTCTTTTTGATTGGTTTCCAAATTCGAAACTACAAATTGCCACCTGTAGACCTTCTCCAAGCTTCTCTAAGGCTTGATGACAACTTTGACAACTTTTCTCCAACTTGGCTTCTTGGTAAATCTGTAACCTAGCCCTGCAAATCATACACAAGAAGAGGGAAAAATGTTGTGGGGGGTTAGTGAATAGAGGTTTGCCTTGGTCAAAATAGTGAATAGGGGTTTTCATTGGTCAAACCCCTTGTTGGTAATTAAACCTTGAAATGAAAGCAAATATAAAAGGAGAATGATGAATGAACAAACGATAATGTTGCAACTCACCAAACCCTTGCAATAAAGTGCTACAATTATGCTTGAAATGGCTACAATGGATGTGGTTCTTGACTCTTGCTTGAATGATGTTGATCTTGCTTGAAACAATTGCTTGGATCATGAACTCCACATCACAAATGTTAGCACAATAACAAACATGAAGAATGCAATCTTTTACATGATGATTGACACTTGAAAAATGCTCTTGAATGCTTGATAATTTGCCTTTGAAATGCCTTTAAAGCTCTTGTGAACTCTCTTGAATGCTAGGTATGAATATGAGTGAAAGAAGCTTGTATTTATATTTAATTATGAAAGAATTCCCGAAATTACAACACTACAAGCCGACATCAGATCTAGGAGAATAAAATCCCGCCAGAAATTTGATTTAAATTTGAATTTTGGTTACACAGGACTCATCCGTCCAAGGTGGCGAATGAGTCCCATCACACAATGTATGGGACCAAAAATGAAAATGCCTAGAAATGTGTGAAACTTGCATTGGGGCCAAAAAGACCTAGGTGGGACTCATTTGCCCAAGGTGGCGAATGAGTCCCAGACACTAAATCTGGCCCACACAAGCTAGGAACACCTGAATTATGATTGGTTACTGATTGGTGTCGGGATTATCCTCAAAAAGATCCACTAAATGAGGCTTGTGGATGCAAAATAGGGCCAATTAAAGCATAAGAAAGCCCAATTATTAATGACAAGCCTAGAGGAATGTGAAAGTGTGTTACAACACTTTACAACGCTCTAAATAAGACAATATTAATGTTGATTATGATTAAAATTATGTTTATTATGCTTTGTTAATTGATAAAACTCTAGAAAAGTGTGAAAGTGTGTTACAACACTTCACAATACTTTTGCAACGCACCATTAAATTCCATTAGTTCACAAGGGCCCAAGACCTAATGTGAATGTGTTATCCACATTACAACACTAAATCAAGGCGACATTAAGCCAAAATCCACAGGGAGGACCCAAACGAGTGCAAAAATGTCAAAGGACCCTTTTTTCGACACTACAACAGTAAAGTTATCATATGTGTTTAATGTCATGTTAGAGATCTATGCCTAAGCTAAGAAAGTGGCTCTAAAGGTTTTTCAAATGGTCTTTCATCAAGTGTTAGGCTAACAACCCCTATATGGATACTCGTGTTCCATCTTCTCTTGTTAGTAGGGACGTTTCTTCACAATGGGGGTGTGCCTCTCTGCCACTGGCATGGACATGCTCACAATCACAACTCCAAGCATGGACATCGTGGGTATCATGGTTCTCCATTCCTAAACAGCATGCATGGACTCCTTAGCCATGTGGACACTTCTTTTCATCCAAGTATGGCCATTCAAGCTAGCCAAATAATGAAAAAATTACTTTCTTGGATCTTATCATCTCACCTATGTATGTTGCTACTTAATAAGAATATAATGATAAGGATGATGCCATCATAGGCTAGGAGTCCATTGTTGATAGCCAAATTATGGTTGGGGCCCTTTCTCTTATAGAGATCTCTATTCTTCTACCATTAATATAGTCTTGGAAGATTAAACAATTAGTCTTCTTATCTTATTTTATCTTTCTTTGAATCTATCATAAACTTTTTGAAGTGTGATCCCATTCTATCCATCTTTTATGTGAATTGTATATTATATTTTTAATTTTTAATATTAAAATGTGACCTGCTTCATTATATTAAAAAATAATAAACAAATAAATAAAATAAGATTAAATATTTTTTATTTGGGTTTCATGACGGAGTTTGAATTTATATAACCATCATTTTTATGTAAATCTTATAGGTAATATTATCTCCATTAATATTTTAGACATTGTCCAAGTGTATCTATAGTATAGGGAAGAACAGGAAATGACCGCGCACTCAAAAGCTACAGCTAAGGTCAGAGATGACCGTCAAATTTAAGCTTCAATCTGTCCGCGAGTTCTGTACGGTGATAGGAGCGCTTACGAAGCCGAAAAAAACTGCAGAGTTCAACCAGATCCTACTTTCGTCTTTTATACAAAATAATATATACCAAAATTAGTATTATTATTATACGAGTAGTCCATTTTAACCAATCGTTAAAGCCAAGTAACGAGAATATTTACTGCGGAAACTGCAATTGCTGAGAAGAAAAGGACATCCTGTGTCAAAATGTACAGGCTTCAAGTCTTAATTTTTTAATTAGGTTAAAAAAGTACGATTCCCACTTTAATAATACAAACCTACGTACATACACATATATCTCTTCACATGGTGATTTGAGTGTTGGGGCGCTGTGGTTTGTGTGAAGGCTCTTGCACTCTGCAACTGGTGCATCTACGAACAGAATGGTGAGGGGAAAGGTGCATCTGAAAAAGATACAGAACCCTGTAAATCGTCGGGTTACATTCTCCAAACGCAAGACAGGATTGTTGAAAAAGGCTACCGAGCTTTCTGTTCTCTGCGAGGCTGAAATTGGACTTATCATTTTCTCTCCGACGGGAAAGATGTACGAGTCTGCAAGACCCAGGTATGGAATATCCCTTTCTCTCTGGTTTATACTCTCCAATCAATGACAAATTATTTTTAATTTTATTTCCGATGTTAGAGAAATTTTGAGATATAAAAATTCATACAAACAGATAGATACAGGATATGTTGAACAAAATCATCTACAAAGAACTAGAAAAAATTATTTATATCGTGGGTACGAGTTCTGCAGCATTAAGGGAACACACATCTCTTACTCCTCCTTAACACTATTTAGTACAATGAAGAAGCGAAGAAAATGAGGGTGTTTGTGTGTGTAAAACAATTACTTTACTCATCCCTGTGCAGTGTGTAGTGCAAGTTGCTTTTAGCTTGAGTGTTATCCTAACCAAGTTTGTACCACCATTCACAAGGCTTGCTATACTTTACCTCATTCGTATTTAATACCTGCATTGCCATCATTTCGCAAATGCAGAGAGTATTCTATTATGCAGTCTTAAACAAAACCTGCCAGTACCTGATATGCTCCCAGAATAAGTAGATTTAAAAAACAAGGCGGGAAAAGTTTTATACGCTCACTTTCCTTATTTTGTTCTATTTCTTTTTTTTACGTATTTCCTTATATGTTGTAGGTTATCATATTTGAATATAATTTTTTTTTTTTTCTGTTATAGTAATTTTCTCTGAATGCCTGATATATGCCTTTATTTATTAAGTTTGAGTGTTTAGTGGATTAAAATGGATTCACATTTTCAGATACAGTTGCAACATAATTTTGGGGTCTTTTAGATTATTTATGATTAATAGTACGAGTTATCTAGTTTTATACACACGGAGTGGGTGCAATAAGGGTTGCCGGGAGACGCATCTCCCCCCCTCTGAGACGCGTCTCCGACACTGCACCCGCACCCGAAGACTCCATTTCGCATTTGGAGACTCTCAAGACGTTTCTCACTGTCTCCCACGTTTCCGAAACCTAAAAATGGCGTCTCCCGCAAGGTCTCCTGTGTCTCCCGTCAGAAATCACGCGTCTAAGGCACAAAAAGTTAATAATTTTTAAAAATAGTAAATACTTATACAAAAGACGGCACTGGCGATGGTACTTTAGCAGGTGACTGAGGAAGAGGCCGACGACAGATAAAACTTTGAACTTTGAAGCATTGAAAATTCAAAATCGTCATTGTTGATTGCGTCAATCTAAATTTGAAGAGTCTAAGAGTCGGGTATGTTTTACTTCTAGTTTTTTAAATTTTTTTAATAGTCTAAGAGTCTAAGACTCTAATGGCAAGCCAAGCAAGGTTTTCCGTTTTTATTTTATTTAATATTACATACTATCTCCACAAGGGCATTGCCCCTGTTAAAATCGTGGAATACTCTCTGTATTCCGCGATTTTAACAGGGGCAATGCCCTTGTGGAGACTACTGGTGATGTCGATCACCAGTAATCTCCACAAGGGCATTGCCCTTGTTTAAAATCGTGGCAGGGGCAATGCCCTTGTGGAGATTACTGGTGATGCTACAGCTAAATAAAATTATAAAACAATCTAAAAGTAAAAACTCAAAAGTCAAAAGTCAAAACTATTGTAACTATTTGAATTTCTATTCAAATTGAAATTGTAAGTCTAACACCGCTCTTGTGAATTCTCTGCATATTTTAAAAAGTCTACAATTACATGGTTCTTTTCATAATGTGTCAGGTCATCAACCTCATAGAAAATGTACAACAAACAATGTACCCTAGAAATGATTCATTTTTATTTTTTTTGTGTAGAATTTGAATCATTGAATCAAGATGTCGAGTGGGGGAAACAAACAAGGCTTGTATCCATTGTGGAAGTATGTTGATCGTGTTAAGGGGCTGAAGGGTTCAGGTGGAACAACCATGATCTCATGCAAATTATGCCCAATGTCATGGCAAGGTACTTACACGAGGGTGAGGGCTCATTTTCTTCACCTACCTGGAAAAGATGTTGATCTTTGTATAAATGAGGTGGAGCGATATGAGGTTGTGAGGGATGAAGAAAGGGCTAATGGTAAAGTTTCTAATATGAGCTCTCACGCTTCAACAAACACTGCTGCAAATCAAAATCATAATATCAATAGAGAGGCAGAGGTGGATGTGTCTTCAAGAGATGTAGCAGCAGAAAGTTCTCACAAGAGGCCACACATTGGTAGCTCAAACCCCATTGGCAGATTATTTGATGTGCAAGGTCGAGAAGCGGTTGATGCAGCAATTGCACGCTTCTTTTATGCCAATGGAATACCATTTAATGTTGCTCGATCACCTTTCTATACAGAGATGATCCAAGCAATCAACAATGCACCAGCTGGATATAGACCACCTATGTATGAAAAGCTTCGCACTACTCTAATTGATAAAGAAAAAATTCGATTAGAGCAACAAACTGCACCATTGAAAAGAGTGTGGGTTTCAGAAGGATGCAACATTGTGATGGATGGGTGGACGGATACTAGAAACCGTCCACTACTTAATATCATGGTAACATGCAGCAAAGGGCCTTATTTTTTGAAGGCATTGGATTGTTCGGGGCATGAAAAAAATGCAGAGTATCTTTATAGCCAGCTATGTGACGGCATTGAGGAGGTAGGGGCATCAAATGTAGTCCAAATTGTTACAGATGCTGCCCCTGTTTGTAAAGCAGCAGGCATGTTGGTGCAAAAGAAATATAAGCATATATTTTGGACACCATGTTGTGTGCATTCGTTGAATAATGCACTCAAAGATATTGGCAAGTTTGAGTGGGTTTCAGCTCTCATAGAAAAGGGCAGAAAAATTCAAATGTTTATATGCAACCATCACCAAACACAAGCTATTTATCGAAAATTTGCCAAGGTGGAGCTTCTCAAACCAGCTGATACAAGGTTTGCTTCTTATTTTATTCTTCTTCACTGTCTTTGTGAAGTGAAAGGTGCTTTGTGTTCCACGGTTGTTAGTCATGCATGGGCAACTTGGAGGCAATCTACATCAAATGATGCAGTTGAGGTGAGAGGTATGATCCTTGATGACCGTTTTTGGGTTGATGTTAAATTTGTTGTGGACTTTATTCAGCCCATATGTGAGGTGATCAAATTTGCAGATTCAGACAAGCCATGTTTGGGGGAAATTTATGAAGAAATAGATTCCATGTGCGAAAGAATTAAGCAAATAACAGATGCAAAAGATCCTTCACTATATCCTTTGATAGAAGATAAGTTACATGGAAGATGGAACAAACTTAACACACCTCTTCATTGTGCTGCCTATGCCTTAAATCCTAAATGGCATAATATAGAAGAGACCAATAAGAGGGCTCCATATGAGGATAGAGAGGTAATGAAGGGGTTTTGGGCTGCAATAAAAAAGATATATGGCCGAGGTGAGGAAGCATCAATTATAAGGAGTCAATGGAATAAGTTTTCATGTGGGCATGGTGACTTTTCTTCCGTGGAAGCTTTATATGATATGCGAGCAAAGAAAGACCCTATAGAGTGGTGGTGGAACCATGGAGGTGAAACACCTGAATTGCAATCATTTGCAATAAGATTACTCTCACAAGTAGCTAGCTCTTCATCTTGTGAGAGAAATTGGAGTACTTATGGTTTTATTCATTCACTAAAGAGGAACCGATTGGGGTCAAAGAAAGCAGAGAACCTGGTGTACATTCATAGCTCACTTCGCCTTCTCTCTCGTGTAGATCCTGCATACAATGAGGGTCCTTCAGCAAAATGGGACCAAATTTCACCTGATGAAGATGTTGCAGCCATAGTGGATGAAGTGGTTGAACCAGATGGCCTTATTGATTTACCCCCAGTTCTACTACCAGCAGAGGAACCTGAGTTAGAGAGTGATGAGTATTTGGAGAGCATCATAGCTGAGGACCTTGACATGGATGATATTGATGTGGTGTAGATGATATGAGATTCAGATATCAGATAGATTTCTGATTTTTGTTTTTTGTTTGCATATCAGCCAATCGAACTATCAATATTTTTGAATTTCAATGAATCAATATGTAATCGAATATGTAATGTCAAATGTCAAATGTGAACTTAGAAGTTGGAACTATGATTATGTAAACTTTACTATTGCTATTGTTTTGAAAGTTCAATGTCATTATATTTTCAGATTTTCTATATATTATTAATTTTTATATTAAAAAAAAAAATGGCGTCTCCAAGTACCCCCGTCTCCTATTTTCAAAAAAATGTCGTACCGGTACCGGTACCAGTCTCCCGTACCAGTACCAGTACCAGTCTCGCGGCAACTATGGTGCAATTTCTTATTGAGTTTGAGATGGATGACATCACAATGATAGTATTATGATTTGCAATTCTTGAGAGTTTTAAGTGCTCCATCTGCATCACCATAATTATAGGGAATGATAGCTCATTGGAGACTATAGATTATAGGGGGGATTCTTGGCATGTTTGAATTTGCTATTTACATATGTAAGTGCTAATTTTTAGTCTATCTTTATTTTTTGATCTTACAAAGGAGATTGTTAGACATATGTTCACTTTGCTCATTTTTATTTATTTCTTCCTATATTTTATGTACACCCATTTAAAGAGTAGTTACTTGGGTGGCTGGAAGGTGATTATATCACTTCTTTGTATTTATATGTACTATTGTATATTGATTTAATATTTTTTGAAGAAATATATTTTTTTTGCATATTTATATTTGTCGTCGTTCTTTTTTCATTATGAATCTTATAGTATGTTTTACTTTCATAGCATATTGATAAACACGTATTGTGAGAGCAAGCCATGATTTCAAAAATTGTTTTGTGTGGTTCTAAGTAGATTGTCTGTGTAGATCCACATGAGAGAATCCAATTATCTCATGCATGTTTTTTCTAACTCTAGACAATGTTGATTACCTTTTTGAGTGATGTTCCAACTAGGAATTGAATTTAGGGCCTTCCATTTGTTGTTAGAGTGCTCTACGAACTAGGCTATTGGCCCTTTTGTGGCAACTCCATCCTTGATTTAGGTGTGGCTTATTTTGAACACTCCCTTTAAGGCACATTATAGGTGCTTGGGGCTTCCATCTTGGCTTTGATAACATTAGAGAGTTTCAAATATCTAAAAGACTCTCACTCTTTATTCATCAAACATATATTACACATATATATACAAAAATACTTAGTAACTTCTTATAAACCTACTAACTAATTTGATAACTATAGTTGATTGACAACTAACTAGAGATTATTAACAACAAAATGAGACTCAAAGATACCTATTGAGACATATACATTGTTCAATTATGACTTATTCTAACAGGCTTGTGAGGGAGTGTGAGAAGAAAAGGAAAGAATTGAGATGTAAGGAGATGCTAGGAGTGTGACAAGAAAAGGAAAGTGCTACTAGTGACAACAGATACTAACAACACATATGAACATGAAGTTTCTATTAGTTGTGCCTTCATATTTATTGATTGTTGCAATTAATATCTATAAATTGCCACATACCATAGTTTTTGTTGCTAAAATTACCATGCAAAAGTTTTTTCATTTGTTGCCCAAGCTACCATTTTCTATTGATTGTGCAATATTTGACTATTTAAACTTTGGATATTTTTATGAAAAATAGAAGTGTGAAGTAATCAAATTATAGAGTTGTATATTATTGCTTGGATGCATTCAATCTCTATGTAGTTGGTTCTAATGGTCACTAAACGACCTCAAGTAGTCAATGGATGTAGTATTTAGAGATATTTCAATAATATGAAGTGCATGCAGATTGTTTAAAATAGTAGTTGTCTTGTACAACAATTCTTTTCACAACTTAAGGTTGTTCTATTATAGTTAACCATTCAAATAATTGAAAAATATGTTGAATAGATTTACCCCGAAAATAGTGTGGCTTAATGGCGTGTTCAAGAATTCAAACTAAAGATAGACCAATCGCAAAGTATGTTAGTAGCGAAATGGTAGAGTACCCTAGTAGAAAATGGGTGGTCATAGGTTTGAGTCCTAGCTATCCCATGAAAAGGCTATCATCGGTATCATAGCCAAGCTAGGTTGGGAGCTACATTTTATCACCATAAAGGATTGATTGAGTGGTGAAAGTCTCTTAAAACTCAAATCATAAATGGGACAATTTCAATATATTTAAAGTAATAGTTAATAAAATGGGTACATTAATTGTATGGTGAAATTTTTTAGAAAAATATAATGACCAAGGGCCGTTTTTGATAAAATATTGGTCATTTTCATTTAATCATTGAGATGATCCATTGGTGTTATTAGTTAGGAGTTTAAGATAATGTTCATTTAGTATGCTAAAAGAGTTAAATTAGGTTTTATATTGGCACATCTATGACATTGTTAAGGGAATAAAATCCCTAATAGCTACTAAAATAAATGAAAAGGTTTAGGCACTTAGCTTTTGGAACTATGATAAATAATTGAATATTGATGTTTTATAGATTCAACTTATTGATGGTATTGAAATAAATGCCACAATTTAGAAAATATATTGAGTTAAAAATAATCTCTAATTTCACTATGGTTTAAATTCTTGTTGTGTAGGGTCGACCTTGTGCTCCAAAGTCCTAACCCAATGCATAGAAATGATCTCAATCTTGTAGGATCAATTTGGATGATTCAAAGTTGTTACAAACTATATTACCCCTTTCTTTGATATTTTCTCATATGTAAGGACTGGCAATATTGTAAAATACCTTAGGGGGATTGATGGATCACAAGGGTTGTGTTCTCCTAGGTCTCCCCCCTTTTTAGATGAGCTTGACAATCACAGAAGAATCTGAAAGGAAAGAATCCCAGAAATGTAAATATACTAGATAAATTTGATGTAGAATAAGATTCTTTTATGTGACATCGTGAAATGAAATGTTCTTAGAACAATTCCGTTTTTATTCCTTATGATTTTCAAATATGATTTTGGTGTTAGTAAATGTATATTTAATTTATTTAGATACCATAAAATATTAAAAAAGCATGGAAATGGGTATAAAACTAGCGCATAATGACTAGGGAAATAGGTAGGGGTTAGTAAATTTTGAATTAATTTTTTTATTTTAGGGGTTAATTTTATTTGGTGCAAGACTGAATTTCCGTGTCATAGGATTGACCCAAGATAGATAGGCATGGATGTCATTATGCAAAATGAGTGGATCGAGATTGGTGCAATAATAAGCATAATAAAAGATTGATAATGTCAATTTATAAGAAAATATGCAAAGAAGGATGGGATGTGGGGAAATATGTGTAAGTTGGGATGCAAAAATGATGATGAAATGAGCCCAAATTTGCATGTGTGAATTGTTTTAAAATATGTAATTACATTAAGATACTCCATCAAAATGATCCCAAAACTAAATTTGAATGTAAATTGGTATAAAAATTTCACTACTACATTTTTCTCAACTTTGAGGGATACGTGAATCCCTCAATGAATAGTATTCCAAGGCTTATGAGCCCTCACAACCATTCGTAAAATATAAATATTTAGATATAAAAATATGGGGTCCATGTAATGTAATAAATCCAACTCGATCTCTTTGTGTGTTCTTCCTAGGCCTTCATGCTCAACAAGAACTTGAAAAATAGAGAAAAGATATATACTGAGCAACTTTTGTCATGCAAGTAAAAGCTATGAACTTGCCTTGGAGGAGTTAACGAGGAGGAATTAGAAGAGAAGATAAAAGGATATCCACTAAGGTTGATCCTAGAGAAGAAGGTGGTGAAGGAGTCACCAATTGTGTAAGAATATGGGACTCTTACTTAGAAGATACCACATAATCTTAAATTTCACCTTCTTCTAGAGCTCCTATAGGTATTTATATTTCTTCTTGCATCATATCAATGTTTAGTTCTTCCTCTATAGCCTATTATTTTAAAATGGCGACCCATGGAGGAGGAACTAGACCTTGTGGATGAGAAGTAGGAGGTGAAGCAATTGGAGATCAAACTAGAGGAGTAGGTGGTACTTAGGTTATCTCTTGAGTTATATAGGATCTGGTCCTCACTTTTATTTGTAAGGATGATCTTTTGCCTCTTCCTCCTCTTCATCCAAAATAATCTACCCACCAAGAATCTCACCATTCTTTTTCTTGGTCTTCCTAGGTGCCACAACATATAATGATTCCCCTTGTTTTGAAACTAGCATATGGGGCTTACGAGGTTTATGTTGTTATGGATGAGGATTTTTGATCATGCACGGATGTCTTATTCGCCTTTTGGTTCTTTTAATCACCACCGTAGTTTTAGCCTCAATAGAGGGATATTTTAGTTTAAACCAGTCTATTCTATCCATGGGCTAATTGAAAACCGTTTTCCTATTATAGGAATGGTCCAAGATCCTTTCATCTTCATACATTATTTTAGGAACTTTCTTCAAAATAAACTCCTTAAGAAGAGGGAGTTGTAACACAAAACAATCTATAATTCTTACATGTTCATCTATGGAATTGGTTGAGAAATATTCTATTGTAAACTCATCCCTAAAAATCACCTAAGGGCCCAATATTAACAAGGGGATCAAATCTACACCTTTCATCAAATAAATGCATTATTAGATGAGCATTTTTTTGCTCATCTATTATGGCACTTTGTATACTTAATCATGTATAATTTCCCACTTGGAGGTGAAAGAAAATAACAACCATGTGTTTATTGCCAATAAACCTTTATATTTCCACAACTTTTCTACAAATCTCTAGTTGAATGATCTTGTCACTAGGATGTCAAGGGTGTCTATAAGGTGATTTTTGAAAACCACCCAATTTAATATAAGAAATGGTTTTTAATTAGATAAATAAGTTTATGAGGCTAGTCATAACTTTAGTTACCTCTAAAGGTAACCTCTTCGTATAGTTATTCTCCAAATAGCTTATGATAGCATAAATGAATGCATCAATCACTCTATTATAATGTTTCCAGCTCAACTTTAATTTTATATGGGGATCTAATGATCATAAAATTTTATTTCTCTCAACTATAGGGTGCCTACTTGATCGAAACCTAGAAAGTTAGCTTCAAAGGCTATCAAATACACCAAATATGATGTCATATGGAATAAGGTGGATTCTAATACCTCTTATATAGTATCTCATATTGTGTATCACTTAGAATGACCCAATATATTCTCTTCCCTTCAAAAATCAAAAGGATGAAGAAGAACATACAAGGATAAAATCCTTAGCATTAGGGAGAGAAAAGACCTTGGTGAGAAGGGTGATGGAATCCTTGAGGTCCTCTTGGAATTGAATATTATGGATGACTCTCATCATCTTTATTGCATACTTCCTTCTCTAAAAGAAGTTGTCATTTATGAAATTGGTAGCTTGTGTAGTCCTCTCTCATAATACTTTGATTCCTCCATCATGGTTATGTTATCATATTAGACATAGGTAAGAAGCCCTAACACTCGTTTATTGATATTTTAACTGATGTCTAATATAGTTTGGTCCACATCATGCAACATCTTTATGTAGTGTAGAAAAAAGTAACCCTTTTTCACACTTAATTTGGGAATAACTAATATAAAATTAACCTAATAATACCTTGATTTAGTGTTGTAATGTGTTGTACACATTCACATTGAATATAGGGCCCCTTTTAATAAAATGTACTTAAATTTGTACCTTACTTAGAGTGTTGTAAAGTGTTGTATTATACGTTCACACTCATCTAGGGTTTCATTAATTAATTGTGGTTAATTAGAAGTTAATTGGCCCCTTTAATTCAAATTTAAGCCTTATTAATTACACATTCAGAAGGATCTATCTTGACACCCAATAATGGTATTGCATGACATTTAATTTGGAAACTTTGAGGTCCTAGAAATGGTGCTAGGACCCCTTTTCCTTTAGTGGAGAATGCGTCATCTCCACATAGGACACCCCTTTCTTGGCATTTTTGAGGTGGGTTTTTGATGTTATTTCATCCCCCCCGAAGCATGGTCCTAGAAATTTTTGTTAGGACCCATTCACTTTTAGTGGTGAATGGGTCCTCCTCACATAGGACACCCCTTTTTGATTTTAATTGTGGCGGGATTATAATGATTTTCAATCCTAGATCTGGTGTCGACTTGAATTATTTGAATTTCGGGGTTAATTTTCAAATTATGTATAAGTATAAGGTTATTTTACATAATTTCAACTAGAAGGAGATTTCAAGCAAGCTAAGAGACAAAGAATTTTCATGAGATCAAGCATTCCTAGTCAAGAAATAAGCAAGAGTGAAGTTTGGAGCAACATTACAAGTCTTCAAGCTCGTTTTGTGTCAAAGATCAAGCATTAGTGAAGGTTGATGATAGATGCCTATGGAGAATCATGAGGGATTCTAGGTGTTGGGAGATGCACAAGACACACAACCAAGCCTAAGGACTTGTTTCCTAAGTGATTCCATCTTCTATGATCATCCTACTTGCAACCTAAAGAGAGGTATATTCAAATTTGTGATCTATTAAGAGGATTTGGGATCTTCTATAGTAGGTCACTTGGATTGTTCATGTTTCATTTTAGGGTTCTATTCTAACACAATTGAGTAGAATCACCTTTACATTCTTAGGGATCTTAATCTTAGACACACCTAAGGTTAGGATTGCACACACATTACATGTTTCAGATTTTCGTTCATCAGCAAAGGTTTAATTACCAACAAGGGGTTTCATTGAGGCAAACCCCTATCCACAAAAAAGCTACAAAATTTGTCTTGTAGATTATTAGTAGAGCCGGATTCAGAAACATGAATTTCAAAGTGCAAGGGAGGGGTGCATACCTGGAAGTTGAAGATCAGATTTATAATTTTTTAGGAGGACCTAACAAGACCCATTCGCTTTTTGTGGCGAATGAGTTCCTGTTAGGGTTTGAGGGGCAACAGATCCTATATTGTGCAAGATTTAGCTTCAGATTCAGAGCCCTCTGAATAGGCCTACTAGGACCCATTCACCTTTGGTGGTGAATGAGTCCCTATTAGCACTTCAAAAAAGTAGGATTTGATTAGGTGCATAACATTATCTATTCCAAGGTTTTTCCAGAAAAGTTACAGTTTATTCTTGTTTTGTTTTAGATTCATACATTACATGTGTTAGACCTAGAATTAGGGTTTATTTGTTAGCTCAATTTCTTCTCCCCAAATTGTGATTTAGCTCACCACCTCGTCCTTGCATAAAGGAGAGATTTCAAGATCCCTAAATCTTGTCTTAATTCACCTCTTGGGTTGATAGTTATTTCAATATTCTTGGATCTCATCTTTCAAATGAAATTATAACCTAGAAAAAGGGGGTTAGATATCATAAGCCTCTCTTTTTCTATGTTTCACTTTATTTTCTTTTGATTGTATTCCTTGTCATAAGCTAAGACTAGATTTAGAGATTGGAGGGAAATTTTAAAAGTAGTAGCAGTCACCAACCCTAACATACCCATAATTTGGGCCATGAGTGTTCTATCTTCTTTAGCATTGATCCTCTACAAGAACTCCTAGAAATCCATGTTGTTGCAAGCTGTGCACCCTTGGTCTCCTTGTGTTGTGTAGTGCAATGCTCGGGTTTGTGACACGACTTAACTGCCTCCTATGGATTCATTAACTTTGGTAGTTGTATTGGGCACTAACAGGTTGATCTTTTGGTGCAATGACAACCGTCTGTGCAACAATTGGTATCAGATCCTGGGTCACGGGCTCAAACCCCTTGCTTGCATGGGGGGATTATTGCAAGTTGTGTGCTCTTGGTCTCCTTATGTTGTGCAGCACAATGCTCGGGTTTGTGACATGGCTTAAGCGCCTCCTGTGGATTCATTAACTCTGGAAGTTGTATCAGGCATTAACAGGTCGATCTTTTGGTGCAATGGTCACCGTTTGTGTAACACATGTGTCTAATATATGTATCACCAATATTTTTATAAGGTAAAAAAAAATTGATGTAGGAAGATACCCTTTAAATATTTATACTTTGTTACTTTAATTTTTTATTTCCCTCATTGTATATGTGTTTCCAAGTACATACCAAGCTATTAGATGTTTCTACCATACAATATTCATAGATAGGCTAGTGAGTCATATCAAACCATTTATAACTTTGGAAAAGTTATATCATGTAGTTCAATGGAGTCAATAAACAAGTACGAAAGGTATCATTGGAGTGGTATCATAATGCCTACCACAATAAAGTTGTTAAAGAAATTGAGTTCAGGATCCTAGTATGATTCATGTATTAGGCAATAAGGATCAAAGAATTCTGAAGTACAAATTTTCATATAATAGGACCTTTTCATTAAGTAATTTAATGTGTATAATATCCTCTCAAAGGTGCTATATTAGATCAAAATCAAGCCTCAAACCTAAAGGAATATGCCTTTAGAGAGTGTTAGAATTTGAGGATTAGGGGTACTCCTTAATTAGTATGAAAATAAAGACATGGCCGTAGTAGCCATCTTTAGAAAGTAAAGTGTTATAAATTATCAACTACTTGACTTCAAAGAAGCTCCTTAAATGATACTCAAATAAGGGTAGCACAAAAACATAATCCCAAAGGTTAACATACTATTAACAAGCATTTAACTTTAGGGAAACTAGGAAATGAGTACCTAAATAAGAGTATGAACAAAACCCCGACTTCAAAAAAGAGAAAAGTTTATTGAGTATGGGAGTTGGACTTTAGGGATTTGAAGGAACTCATCCCAAAATAGTATTTCCAGCCAAAGTGTCCAAGTTTGATGCAAGGCATGAAGGATTATGGAAGGATGATGTCTTAATGATGTCATCAAGAAAAAGTAACCCACAACCTCGAAAAATGAGTTTGTCAAAGGGAAAAAGGGACTATATAAATAAGGCATGTAAGAACAAGAAGAAAATATGGAAAATAATCCAAAAAACCCTATCATGTACAAAAGACAAAAAAAAAAGAAAGAAAAATAAATAAGAATGAAGGAAAAAATCGGAAACAAATAAAAGGCACAACTGCCATTAACGAATTAGTGAGAAACCCTACCTAGTCAAACAATAAAAACCTGAATAGAAAGATTAAAGATGAACACTAACCAAGGAAAAAAAAATACGTGAGCAAGAAAACACACTACAATAACAATCTTGTCACTAGAGATACAAGTGATGAGGAAACAAGAGAACTAGTAACAAAGATCAAGAGGTAAAGGAAAAATAAATAAAAGTGGAAATGAAAAGAAAAAATGGGAACATAAGGAAACAACACATATAGGGAAATTGCCATTAATATAGAGTCAAGAAGGTAGACAAGGGTGACATCATATCCCAAGAATCAACGATTTGTAGGCGCTTTGATGGATATTCTTTTATAAGAAAATCTTAAAGTTTGATGAGGGTGACACAATGAATCCCTAATAAATCTTCTATCTAGCATCAAATGTTCAGAGTATTCTTTACATTCATATAAGGATGACCGACTCTAAAATTTTGATAAAGGTAAAATACTCAAATAAACATAAGATAAAAGTCAAAAGTACAATATAAATGAAATATAACCAGCTTAAAAGTAATCAAACAATTAAGGAAGCAATAACAAATGAAGGGGGTCCCTATTTTTCCTTAATCAAAATGAGGTGTGTGTGTGTGTGCAAGGCACAACACTACCCTTGACAATAGTTCAAGATTCATGGAAATTATAGCGAGGACTTTTTATAGTTAACAACCCTTTCTTCTGATATTACAAATTGATTTAGGAGTTATCCATTTAGTCATATATCTAGAAAATATAAGAACATGAAAATAGTATAATCTTTTAAGGTTATTATTTTTGTGTACGTAATTTTAAACTTTCCCAATAAAAAATTTACCTTCTCACTAGGTCACTAATCACACATATGCCCTTGATTTCAATAATATAACAAATTCCCATACCACATTAATTACAACAAAAACTAATTAGAATGTGATTTAATCCTTAGAAGTATTCCCAACATCATCATGATAGTTACCCAGGTATTATGGTGTAGGTTGTAAGGGTTCTATTTCAAGTATAGTCCTACCTCAATAATCTTGAAAATATGAAAATAATAAATATAATCAAGAACATAAATAAACTTCATGTAGATGACCCCCTTTAAGGAAATTGTAAAAATATACCTTAATTTTAAGGACCAAGATTATTATAAACTAATAAGAATGTGATTCAAATACTTAGATGTATTCCCAACATGGTCATGATAATTAGATAGGTATTATGGTGTAGGGTGTAAGGGTCCTATTAATTTGAAGTACAATCTTACCTCAATAATCTTCAAAAATATGACAATAATAAATCTAAGCTAGAACATAAATAAACTTCTTATAGATGATTAGCTTTAGGAAATTGTAAAAATATACCTTAATTTTAAGGACCAAGATAAGTATAGTTCATTCTAGAAATAAGGCATGAATAAGTATACCTGAATAATAATTAAAATAGAAAGGAAATACTTATCTAGAAATACTTTCTTCTCTAGTTGGAAAAAATCTTGACCCGTTGAGTATGCATTGTTGAGAGTTTAAATTAAAATCATCCCTCTCACATCCTTGTAATTCAATAGTTGTTTACCCAAGTCTATCTAATTTTATCACATCTGCTTGCCATCCATTTACATTCAAGAAAAGTGCACATTTGCTAGCTACATCAATAGAACAATTGTATGCTTAGTTCTAGATTAAATTTATAATTATATGTAATGTCCCCATTTTTGTGAGCATTAGAGTTTGAAGGATTAGCCTATCAGTTGACCCTCGTAGGCTAGTATGGTGGGTTAGAGGGTCCAATTTGGGCGTCATGGAGCTCTTCAGGTGGCAGATGGTAGTGTTTACCTTTCTAGATTGTTGGTATGTTTTGAGGCATTGATATTCAGAGGTCTCTGGTTCAGTTTTTGAAGGACTTACTATTTATAGTAAGTCAGTGGATGTTAGAGAGGGACCCTTACTATTTTTAGTAAGGTAGTTGGATGCACAGTGGATACAATGGTTAACTCCCAAGTTCAGACAAAATTGAGAAATAATGATTATTTGTGGAGTTATGTTATTTAATTATTAATAAAGTGATTACTTTATTAATAATTAATTATAAAGTGCAATTATAAAGTTTTAAATTCACTTTATTTCCAATGGGGCCATGACCCTCAAAGGGTCACTTAAAGTACATTAAATATTATTATTTAATGAACACCCATTTATTAAAGTGAAAGGAAAATATTAAATATCATTTAAATGATTTAAAAGAGTTTTCTGGAAGGGATCAACCTTTTTGGAGAAGTATATAAATGTCATCAAAAAGAAATGAAGGTATCATTGGATCATTTTGTACTTGTGCGTTCGGAGAACTCTTCTCTTGGAGAAGGAAACCTAGGGTTTCTGCAGATTTCAGCTTTGGAGAGCATAGCTGCTTTGAAGTTTGTGCATTCTGAGGTTGTGAAAGACCAGCTGAAGATTGCCTCATGGATTGGCTTCATTTAGGAGTCAACATTGTGCTTCACCAGATTTATTGGAGGGATTTAGAATAAGGGTTTCATCATCTTTTCAAGATCAGAAGATTGTTTCCGGGTATGCATTTGGCTGTAAAAATATTTGAAGAATAAATGAATAAAGATATATGCTTGCAACATTTGTACAATTGTTTTACATTTTCTAGATTAATCTATATTTCCAGCATTTTATGCATTTGTCATTTATGCATTATTATATCAAAAACACAAAAAATTACAAACCCTCATCACTTAGCATTAGTTATCGGAGGTTAGAGATAGTAGGTCTTTTACATTATATCCTTGAAAAAATATTAGCCCTTAGTTTTGAACTATCCTCTGATACCATATATAATAATCATTTGGACTATGAGAAACCTAATATATTTTTTTGTATAATTAATCTCTTGTAACTTGCTAGAATTATTGTTACTTAATTAGAATATCATGAGGTCATGATAAAAGCTCTTCTATATTGATGGACTATATTTTTTGGTCTTACACTAAGTCATGAGGTACATTATTGCAAAAGGAGGTCTTTGTTGCTGAATGTTATTGCTAATGAAGGGGACAATGTTTATTGACTAATAAGATGGTGGCTAAATAAGTTGAGTATGTTTTGAAATGCATAACGACATATTATATTTTCTAATAAAAAGTTGTATTACAATAATAATTTTCCCATTGGCAAGTCATCCTAAATTTTCTCAGGTTTGACATAATTGGCTTCTAGGATATGATAATGACATCGAGCTCATACATCCATGTCCACATTGGAAGGGTCTTAGCTTTATCTTCTTGTAGAGTGATGGAAAGGAGATAAATTTATGATAATATTTAGTTTGGACAAGATGAATTTTTTTGGTAGTCTTAATATAAAGACATGTCGCCAATTCAATTTGGTTCACTCTCCTATCTAATAAATACCTATAAGTCGTTGGCGTACATTAATCATACCTATGGAAATGAGAGTGTTTTAATATTTAGTTTAATTCAACTTTTGAGTTATAAAGTTAATTCCCTTAAATTTGAGATTATATAGACATGAAAGTTTTATTTAAACATGACAAAAAAACTGAATTTCAAACTTCTAAAGATCTATTCTAAATCAATTTGGGGAGAACTTCTATTGGCTTAGCATTCTGTCTAAGATAAAAACATTGTGTGCATCAAATTGATGGGCTTATTGACTCTTGACATCTTGGATATGAAGATATTATCATTCAAAATTCATCCAAATCTCTATTTAGGAGCACAAAAGTGATTTATTTTTTGAGTTTTGTGGATGCATATTTTTCCTGTAAAATAGAAGACTAAACCATTTGAAACCTACACACTAATATACACCCAAAGAGGGTTTAATAATATCTCTATTTAATATGGAAACCATAGGTAAGTGAGGGGAGAGCCAAAAAATACTTTTCAAAGGCTTGTAGTTCTCATAATTAGGACAACTGCATTGGACCGATGGAGGTTTCATAATTGTTATAACCTTATGAAAGACTTTGTCGTTATGTATTCACCATATTGCTTTTAGAACAAAGCCTTTACCAATACTTGAGAGGAAAGAAGTTCTCACAACCTCGTCAAGGACTGACGGAGGTTTCAAAACCTTTACAAAGCTCTAAAATGACTTAACTTTAACTTGGCAGAACTTGAAAAAGTTAGGACAACTGCATTGGACGTTGACAACCTTTGTAGACTCAATATGAACAAAAGACTTTATGAAAAGGAACTCCAGTATGTTAGACAAGAGCAGGGTGTTAACAACCTGAGCAGGAGCCAACAACGTCACAAGCTCATAATTAGCCAACTCTCAAATAGAGAGCATATTTTTTAAGGGGATGAAAACTATAGTAACACAACCCCCGAGGATCAAATCTCTTCTTCCCAAGCCATTTCAGAGGAGGTGGATAGTTTCTATGCTTCCCTTTTCACAGTGGAAAATTTGTTGGTGTCTGCTGAGGATGATACTATCCTTGAATGTATTCCTTTAGTGGTATCTAGGGAGATGAATAACTTCCTCTTAAAGATTGTTTTTTTGGAGGAATTGGAAAGCATTGTTTTTTAGATGTAGAAAGGTAAGGCTCCTGGTCCTGATGGTTTCTCGATTCAATTTTTCCAAGAGTTCTAGGATATCCTTAAATTTAATTTACTGGAGGTGGTTTGAGAGTCTCGAACTAATAAGAAGATGCTCAAAGCAATAAATTCCATCTTCCTTGCTTTTATTCCTAAAAATGGAGTAAACTCCTTAGATTTCTTTTAGCTTATTATCTTATGTAATGTGACTTTTAAGATCATTACTAAGTTGATCACGAAAAGGTTGAAAAATTGTTTGGCAGCCTTCATCTCATTGGAGCAAGGGGGTTTTGTCAAAGGCCATCAGATTATGGATGGGATCGTGGTGGTGATGAAAGCGGTACACTCCATGTCCACTTCTAAGGAGAAATCCATGTTCATAAATTTGGATATGTCTAAGACTCTAAAGCCTATGAAAGAGTCAAGTGGTATTTTCTCTAGCGTATGCTTGTGGCTTTCAGCTTTCATCTGAATTGGATCTCTTGGGTTATGAGTTGTGTGACTTCATCCTCCTTCTCTATTTTGATTAATGGATCACCCACCCCTACCTTTTCAGCTTTGAGTGGTCTAAAAAAGGGAGATCCTCTTTCTATCTATCTCTTTATTTTACTGGCTGAGGGTCTTTGTAGACTATTGAGGTAGTACAAGGATATTGGCCTTGTCAAAGATTGCAGCTAGAACCAAAGATTAGCCTGTTAGACTTGAGTAAAAGTACAAAGCTGTGTCACACTTTTACAAAGGAAACAACCAACATTGATCTAACTTTTAAACTTGAATCACTAGAAAGTGGCATATATGTTTTGAATTTTGAAATGATGTAAACTAATAAAATGTGTATTTTTTTGTATATTTTATGTTTGTGTTTTTTTGATAAGATTAAAAAATTATTATATAGCCTTTTATAAATTAACACTATAATTTAGATGCTGATAAAATGCTGAAAAAATGACGTTTTATGAGACATCAAACTTTATATAGTAAATTTTCTTTTTTTTTTCCTTCAAATTTTTTGTGTATATTTGTAACTTGTAACTGTAGGGCATGGATATATTTTTTTCAATTTTAATAAATATACATTTTTAAATAAATATTTAAATGTGTGTATATTAAAACACGGTTGTTTCCACTCGACGCCAACTTTTATATTAAATATTTATCTAAAATAGAAAATAAATTATACTATCTTAATCTAGATTCTTTTAACTAGGGCATCATATTTTTTTTAATTTTTAAAATAAGTTTTAGTATTTTTCTTAACATGCAAATCAACCTAATATTTTTGTGATGATAACCTAATTTTAGTAAAAAATAAAAGTAAAATATAAATAATAATTGAACTATTAAAATAAGTATATATTTGAAAACTACACTTATGGATCTACCAAAGGGTAATTTTATATTTTAAAAAAAGGGTTATTTATATGAGTAAGATTTGTTGAAACATTAAATTTTTTAAATTATTTGATTTTTTAAGTAAATTGGCCTCAAAGCGGTGCTACATATGTGTTTAGCAAACAATTTTAGTTGGAAAATTTGTGGACATATTTAAATTATCTAGAATGAATCTTACTAGATCATATGTTTGACCAAAATTGATTTTTAGTTATAAATACTAAAATTCACTAGTGCTGATAAGTTGGTTGAAAGTGTGGCACAACTTTGTACTTTTACCCACTCACCTTCTATTTGTTGACAACACTGCTCTAATGGGATTGGCAAGAATTGATGAGGCAGTTAATTTCAGGAAGGCTCTTGAAACTTATATGGTTGCTTCTAGTGAAACGATTAATGAGCGCAAGTCAAGTATCATTTTCTTCAATACTCCTAGATTGATTTAGAACATAATTGCCCACATTCTTCATTTTCAGATTGGAGGCCTTCCTATGGATTATTTGGGTATTCCCCTTTCCCCTTTGTGTTGGCACCTTGAATAAGAGGCACTGGCAGTAGATCCTATACAAATTTTGAGCAAAGGTCAATCAATGAACTTTTTGGTGGCTACCTTTTGCTGGCACGTTGCCTATATTAACTTCTATCTTACAAGCTCTCCCTTTGTATGGGTTCATGGTTTTATCTGCTCTTAAAGGTTTCTTTAAGGAATCTGACTCCATTGCTATGAAATTCTTATGGCCTAGAAATCTTGAGCATCAAAAGTGGAGCTTAATGAGTTGGGATTAGGTGTGTAAACCCAAGGAGTATGGTGGTTTGGGTCTTAGGCAGTCTGGGTAAAACAATCTTTCTCTTGCTACAAAATTATACTAGAGGTGGTGTATTCATTTTGATCAGTCCTGGGGTTGTATTTTGAATTATAAATATTTTGGTGGTGTTGTTGATGAGGACATCCCACATATGGTTTTAGAAGGTAAAGGTTCCATGATCTGGAGTACTAGAAAAATGGGTACCACCCTCATTAAGGATGGTCTTTTTTGGATCATTAATAAAGGTGACCAAGCTCACTTTTGGTTTGATTCTTGGGATGGTCACCCACTGATCGTTTAGTCTCATCCTTATCTTCGAGCTTTAAGTGAAATTTTTGTGGAGGCTGGATGGTCTAATGTGGACAGCTTTAAATGCTCTTCCTTATTAGGGATCTCTGCAGTGTATCACTGTTGTCACTCTGCTGATTGGCTTAGAGGGGGATCTCATGAGGTGAGAATTTCCTTAGCTATAATTATTGCTAAGCGTCCTTTTTGTTCTTCTAAGGATAGGGATGTGTTGGCTTGGGGTAATGAGCCTAAAGGTACATGGTGGCATAGGGTTATGCAACTTTGCGTGGTCAATATGGGGAGTTGAGAGTGAGCCCCTGGTGGAAACGAATTTGGAATAAAAATGGATGGGCCAAGTGTAATTTGTTCATGTGGTTGTTAAGTCTAAATAAATGCCTCACTTGGGAGAATATTAGGAAAAGAGGATTTTGTGGTCGTTCACTTTGCTTTCTTTATGGGAATAGTAAAGAAAGCTCTAACCATCTTTTCTTCCAATGCTCCTTCTCATTTGCAATCTGGGGAATGTAGTGGAAGCTGTGGAAGAGATTGTTATTATAGGCTTCATCTCTACATGATCTTTGGGAGAACTTGGGCCTCACTCCAACTTTTGTATCCTTCCTTGTGGCAGGCGGGATTTGGGCCCCTCCCTAATCATCTAGTAGATTTAGCTAGAGAGAAATAGGTGGATTTTTAAGGATTGAAAGCAAGATGCCCTCCAAATCTGGTTCAAGGTTAAAAGTATGCTTAAGGAGACTATAGAGGCTAAGTTTGATCTGGTGAAGCACTTGTCCTTGATTGACTCTAGTATTTCTTCTCTCTTGGAGGTTTCTATGGTTTGAGAGGCTCAAGTTCATCGCCAGGCTCCAAGAAGAAGGTGTCCAAAGCTACTGGTATTGGTGGAGTGGGTCATTGTAGTAGGGGTTGTGATTAGTTTTTTCTCCATTTATATGGGGTGCATTCTAATAATCAAATGGAGGCTTCAGCTATTCTTAGGACGTTGGAGAGAGCTTGTGTGTTGGGTGAGAAGAAGGTGATTTGTGAAATGGAATCTATGATTCTTGTCTCTATACTAAACAAATAGGATTTCCAAAATTCTTCATGGAGATTGGGTGTGCTTGTTAAACGGATCCTTAACCTGGCCTTAAATTTTGAGTCTATTTGCTTTGCACATATTCCTCAGGAATGGAATTTGATTGTCTAGCTAAATGGGAATTTGATGATTTGGAGGAGCGGACTGTCTAGAAATGGGGTTAGTTAGATTGGAAAAATATTCAACAATTGGCTCAATTTCTCGATGAGGATCAAAAAGATTAGATGTGCAGGGTTGGTTTGGTTGTATGCTCTCCAATGATGGGAGGATGGTTGGTGTGGTGGTCTTTTGGATACCAGTGATTTATCTTTCGGGCTTGAATTTGATATTAGTGTGAAGGTTTGGGGATTTTTTCTTCCCTTGTTGTAATTGTATGCTTTTCTTTTAATAAAATTTTCACCCCTATGGGTAAACCCACAAAACTGGTTTACAATTCCAGTGAGGAAGGAAAATTGCAATGGTGTTAGTATGAAATACTTTCCATCCTTGTTGATAGAATAGGTATTTTCCCTTCCATCATATTATGCTTGCCTATCAAATTGCCATGGTCTACCAAGAAGTAGATGGCAACAATCCATAGGCACAATGTCACAAAGCACCCTATTTCTATACCCTCCAATCCGAAACTCAACATATGCTTGCTAATTTACTAAAAGTGACTGATTACCATTTAACCAAGATGCCCTATATGGTGTTTCATGGGGAACTCTATCTAGTTTTAGTTTTCTACCATCTCTTTAGGCACCATATTATTAGTTGACCTTGAATCTATGGAAACCTTGCATACTTTACCTCTACATTTTCATGTGGTCTTGAACAAGCTCCTTCTTTGAGTCTTCTCCTCTTCCTTGGATGTCTTCAAGAGTATTCTTCTCAGCATCAATGTTTCTCCTATCTTTGGAGCAGCAACATAACTATTGGAATTTGAACTCTCACCTTCATCTTCTTGGACAATTTCAGCTCTTCTTTCACTCCTCCTTTCTCCACCACCTGATGTAGCACCAAAATTTTCAGGGCACTTGTAGGATGGATGACCAAACTCATTGAAATTGTAGCACCTACCAGCAAATGTGTTTGAATTTCTGCCACCACCAAATTTGCCTCTTGAATCTTTAAAACCACCTCTAAAATCTGTAACTTGCTCTTTTCTTTTATTTGTCTCTTCTTGGCTTTCACTTGTTTGTCTTGAAGTAGAGAAAGATCCTCTTCCTCTTGTAGTGCTGCCTCTTCCTCTAACTTTCTTTTCTTTCCTTCTTTTCACCTTTTCTTCTGCCTTTAGTGCCATTTGATAACATTCTTCAACACTCCTTGGATTTGTCAAGGCTAGTTCATTCTGGATATTTAATCTCAAACCACCCAAGTACCTAGCAATCTTTTCAACCTCATTCTCATTATGGTTAGATCTCATACTTAACTTGTAAAACTCTTCAGTGTATGCTTTTGCATCCATTTCTTTTTGTCTTAAACTTGAAGCTTTCTAAACATCTGTATAGCATAATTAGAAGGGAGAAATTTACCTTTCATTTTGGCTACCATCTTGTCTCATGATACAATCTTGGATTTTCCTTTCTTTCTTCTCTCGGACTGCTCATAGTCCCACCACAAAAGTGCATGACCTTTTAGTTTTGCCTTAACAATTTTGACTCTCTATTCTACAGGAATGTCTTCACACTTAAAGTAATTATCCAAGGATGCTATACAATCTAATAACTCTTCCTCATTCAGCTTCCCACCAAACTTTGGAACATCAATCTTTACCTTGTGCTTGTCACTCTTGACTGCCCTTAACAACTTTGCCATGCTCTGGTCTTCAGGATCTAGTTCTTCATCTACATCTTCAAATTCTTCTTCTTCTTCCTCTTCGTCTGAATCACTTTCAACCTCATCTCTTCTCTTGCTTCTTTCCAAAGTTGCCAATCTTTCCTTCAATTCTCTGATCTCCCTAACATACTTATCCTTCAAATCACTCATCTCCTTAGCTGAAATATGCCAACCAATTTTTTTTTGAATTATCATAACACAAACCAGCACTAGCCAACTGGATTAGCGTTAGCATCAAACTAAAAACCAAGCTTAAAAGAAACTCAACGCCAAGAATGCACACTCAATCCCAATGAAGGAAAGGTGTTGTCATATGGCGGAGCAACTAATGAACAATACTTGAATTGAAACAAACTCAACGTCAAGAATGTGCACTCAAGATCCCATTGAGGGCAAGGTGCTAACATATGACAGAGTGATTAATTGAAAACTGAAACAATAGGCGGATAACCAGCCATGAGAATTTCCACGCTACCACTTGAACAGTGGGGGGAAAATATTACAATACAAAACTAATTCATCCGCTGCGGCGGGCATCCACTTATGAATGGGAATTCGCCACTTTATAGTGGGTGACTAAAGAGAGATTAATTGTTCTTTCTCCACACTGGCGGTAAACCATCCAGGGGTTACAAATGTATGAAATTATAACAAGTAATTGCAGCAATAACAATGGTTGGATTAGTACTACTAAATCTCAACCTTACAATCAAGGAATCTGCAAATACAAGTATTACAATGATAGAGAATAATGCTAAGATGTAAAGAATGAATGCTTTACAATTTTTATCCCTCAAATGATAAAGTAAAGGCCAAAAAAATAGCAAACTAATGCAATCTGATATAAAAATCTGAGTTCTGGAAATTTTGATCAGCAAATAGAAAACACCATGAAATGCTCATAACTTCATCAATATACCTTCAAATTGACTGAAACCTTTTGCAAAGGCTCTCTAGGAGTATGGCGCCCAAGAAGAAGTCATAAAACAGCATCAAATCCTCCACATTTATTTGGCACAAATCCCAATGTTCTCTAAGAAGGTACGGCCTGGCTGGAAGGGCGATTTTGCTCTTAAAAATCAGGTTCTTTGAATTTAGATCTCATCTTCTATGAGAAGGGTCGCCCAATGTCAACAATCACATAGCACGAATGCCCAGAATGAAATAAAATTTACTCACAAAGCTGTATACAAAATTCACTTTCAGTTGTAGATGAACCAACAACTCAAAAATAATAATAAACTCCAAAATTCTTCAACAATAGGCTCAATCTGCTAGTCTGGATGAGAAGCAGCAATAAAACCAATTAGGTGTTGTCTTTCAAACACGAAATTGATTGGAATCTAGGAGGTAAGCATCCCTCGAAGAAATAATCACAATGTCATTTCGACAGCATAACTTTAGCAATTAACAATGGATAATCAGCTCTTCAAACAGCAGCAATATATAAGCTTTTGTTGGCAAATGAAGCAACAAGAACTCTTCAAATTCCAAGAAGTTGAATCACTTCAACTTCCAAAAGGGACGCCACCTTTTTGCCTTTTACTTTTTGAAATAATAAAATATCATTCAACTTCCCTTTAGGCATCCATTTCATATTGCAACAATAAAGCATTTATTAAATAATTAAATGCTCACTTGACCCCTTTATGTCCCCTTCTTTAAAACAACTTGAAGTCACCAAGCCTAGGCGTGGGGTACAACTTCAAGACATGAAAATTGACTAAGTCTGAAACTTAGTCCAAGGAGATAACCAAATACAATGCCCAAGTTGCAACTGATGAATTGCTAAAAATAGCAAACTGACAAATGCCAACTGAACCAAGTTGATGCTACCAAAAATGAACTTACTAAAATAGTAAATGCCAAAAATAGTAAGTTAACTTCAAAACCATCAGAAAGCCAAACTGAACACTGAACCAAAGGATTGAATTGCTGTTAGATAGATACTGCCAAAAGATAGACTTACTAAAACAACAAACTGCTATAAAGTAGTAAGTCTGCACAACATCCCTCTGAACGCCAAACTGAGGAGTATCTGAAAGAGGAAACCCTAGTTTTATACTTGAGCTTAGCCTACAGATTTCAGAAATAGGCTAAATCAAAAGAAGAGTGTATGGGCAAAATGGGACATTCAATCCGCCCTTCCCAAAATTGCTTGTCCTCAAGCAATGCCACAACACTCCAAACTGATCCCACCAAACATATAGGATCCCAGTGTCCCATGTCCATCTCTGAAAAACCCCACCATGTTGATGCTGGTCTACTCTGATCATACAAATGAAATCATTGCACCATAACTGCACTAACCATCCCTGCAACCTCAAAGTGATAACATGCCTGAAATTCAAGTCTAACAACATGGAAGGAATTGAATCAAAATCTAGCAGCGTCTCATGCTCAATAAACTCTGAGGAATTACCATTTGTAATGTCAATGTCAATCACCATTTTGAGAACAATGAAGAATAATTTAAGCAACTCAAAAATATTCTCATCAACATAACTCCTCAAAGTAACAAACCGAGTCACAACAACAAGTGTGTGTCCATCATAGCTAATTGCAAAGGAAAAAACAATTCTTTGCAAAGTCATAGCAGCTGCATCCTCAAAACTCCACAAGGATGTATAATACCCCCTTTGAATAATGCTGACATATTCAAAAAAAATTCTAAAAATTTCCACCAATCTCTTCTCCATAGTCTCAAAAAATTGAACCAAATCAAGCAAAGGTTCGCTGCCCCTAACACTAGTGCTAGAGATTGAACAAAGATGATCACTGAAAAATAATTTGAACACCATCCAAAACTGATCCAAATCACTATGAAACATCATTTCCCACCTTTGGGACCAAAAACCATCATTGATAAGAGATTGTGAAGAAAAAAAATAAGTATACCAGCTGCCCATGACATCTGAAGTAAACCAATTAAAGTCTGATTTTAGGAAAATCAGCATACAAAGAGTAGAACAACTATTCTGACACTGGAAATCAGCGTCCATAATATCACAACTGTTCCTGCCCAAGGCTAGAAACATCCCCTCAAGAGACTCCAACCCATCATTAAGCCATCTTTTGTTTGAAGTATCACTCCAATCCACCAATAGATGAACCAAAGGAATCATCAAATGATTGGTAAAGATGGGGGCAGCATCAAAGATTCTGAGAATTGAATCCTTATCTCTCCAAAGATCCTTTTTTCTACTTGCAACAATCTCCATCAAGCCATGTTGAGAATTCCAAGCATGAATTCCCAACTGCAAATAATCTCCAACACATTGGGAAGAATTCCCAACATATCTCCAAGAGCCATAGTGAAAGTCTCGAGCACACAAACCCATGTAACTGCAACCATCAATGCAAAGTTTGAACCTTTCATGACCAGCATTTTAGAATAATCCACTCATCAACAATGCACAATCTAGAAACCAAAGGGGCAAGTCTGAAAGTTCTCCCACAATTTGATGCATCTCTCCAAGACCTGACCTCATCAACCATTTTAAGATAGGTGGTACTCTTCCATTGGTTAATGCTGAGTGAAAACCAGCCAGTTCAAGTTTGAACACCATTAAATGCTCATTTACTATCCATCCCAAGAGAGTGTTGCTTGACATATAGAATGGATCCACCAACATTATCTTATGCTTGACTATAAAATTATGCATGTCAAAAACATAAAACTTCTTACCAATGCCATCCACATAGAAATTGTCAATCAACTCATAATTTAACAAATCATGTGAAGATGGTGGATTGTTGTACACAATCATAGAAACAATATTTCCTTCATCCCTTTCGTTGGTGTCTTCATAAAATTCATGCACATCTTCTTCAACTTGAAGATGCCCATCATTAGTTGCTGATCCATAGAATGTAGCGTGATGAATATCACACACATTACCAGTCATCACATCTAGCTCATGGCTGCAAGCTATCCCTTCTTGAGGCAAATTCTCTTCCCAACTCAAGAGTTCACACTCTTGATTTACCTTACAATCACTATCAACATATTGAATCTCTTTGGCATTTTGCATTGTTTCAACATTATGGAGTTCATTTATTCCTTCAACTATTTGCTTGATCTCCATTAGCCTTGTATTAGCTTCTTGTTCCATAAGTGTGGCTGCCATAGATGATTGATTTTCTGTTTTGCAAAAAGAGTGATGAGCTAAGGTAAGATCAAGGTAAAGACGATCAACCTCTTTCTCCTTCTCTTGGTAGGCATCATAGGTCTCTTCTGCAAACTTAATAGCATTATCTCTATCTGAGAGCAAATGCAAATAATCTATCTTTAATGATTCCAATGCTTCTTTGATAGTTTGCAACTTGGAAAGAGTGACTCCTTTAACTCCATTTTGTCTCTCTTCAAACTGAAACTTCCAGTAGAGTTCTTCAACAAAGTTGTGTGTGCTATCAAATCTTGATAATGCTTTAACAATTTTCTCTTCTGAAACCATTAAGTTATCCTTCAAAACTTGCAGCTCTTTAGGCCCATGATCATAATCAACAAAGAAGCTTTTCTCATCAAACATCAACTTTTTTGATTTATTTTCTTTGATTTGATTCTCAAAATCAGCCTCCTTTCTAATATCACTGCTGCATAACTCCTGAATCGAAGGCTTGTCGACTTCTTCAAACAAATTAGTACCTCTCTTGACCTTTCAAGTTCTCATACTCTTCTTGTCCATTTGCTGCTTTGTAAAAATTCTTCTCTTCAACATAAGAAAAGCCATTCTCAACTCCTCCAAAGATCACTTCTTGCATTTGCACTGATTTTGAACTTCAGGATCAAAGGGGAATTTATCCCACTCCGGTTCTTTATCATACCTTGGTGACATCGCGCCCGGATCCCAAATGTGAAAGGTTTGATTGCAATGATCAATAGGAAAGAGATCATCATGCTCCTCTTGAACTGTTGACTCTTTGAATGAGTCACTCCTCAACCCACTTGAACTGAAATCTTCATCTATAACTTTCTCCACAGATGTAGTTTGATAATCAAACCCACTACCACTCAAGTCACTAGCATTATATCGGATTAAAGAATCATCAAAGCTGGTTGCTTTGAATATTTTGTCATTCTTTTCTTCAATGAAATTATCTTGAGTAGATGTGTTGCTGATTTTATCATTAGTGCCCACATACATACCAAAGAAGTCTTCTTGGACACTTGTCAATAATTCTTCATATGGAATTGGCTCAGCATAAAGTAGAGAATTATCCTTCACTAAATCTTCAACAAAAGGAGATAAAAACACATCGGAATCACCATCAACAACCTCACTTTCGTAATGGTCATAAGCTGGTTCAAAGACACCATTAGTATTTGCTTCATCTTGCTCTTCTTCAACGTACTTATCCCACACAACTGTTCCACCAGCATCTTTTGAGAAGCCATTTGTCTCGAGATCTTCATTGCTTGAATCCTTATTAGGACTCAAGACTGCTGTAATGATCTTCTTACCATAATAATCTTCATTATTTCCCATCCCATGCAAGTCTAGGGATGTATTTTGGGACTCTAACTTAATTCCTCATTTGCCAAGGTATCTTCATCAAGCCCACTTTCATTTTGAACCAAAATGTGCACCTTGCTTGTGTCTTCTTCAACACTAATTGATTGATTTTTCTCTTCAATTTGCTTACTTGTGGGCTGCAAACCACAAACAGATCCTTTTGCTTCTTCCTTCCTTGATTCTTCAACCATGGCAAGTTCTACTTCCTCTTTAATCATTTTTTTGATGTAGTTGACCATAGCCAACTTTCCAGGGTCATGAATCACCTCACAATTCAAAAACGTGTCAAATGAAACATCGTTCTTAAACTCATCTGTCATGCTCTGATATTGTTTACGGAGTATGGCAGCCTCATGTTCACATTGCCTCTTGAATTTGCATTCTTCCGAAGCCACAATCAAATCTGACTTCTCACGATTCCTGGACCTCAGAAAATGCAACATCTTAAGAACTTCTGAAAGCTAAACTGAACTTAGGTGAAGAATCTGATTTCTCTATCACTCATCTGTCAACTGACTCTGTCTTATTCACAAGATGGCAAGATCTTGGCTCTGATACCACTGAAATATGCCAACCAATTTTTTCTTGAATTATCATAACACAAACCAGCACTAGCCAACTGGATTAGCGTTAGCATCAAACTAAAAACCAAGCTTAAAAGAAACTCAACGCCAAGAATGCACACTCAATCCCAATGAAGGAAAGGTGTTGTCATATGGTGGAGCAACTAATGAACAATACTTGAATTGAAACAAACTCAACGTCAAGAATGTGCACTCAAGATCCCATTGAGGGCGAGGTGCTAACATATGACGGAGTGATTAATTGAAAACTGAAACAATAGGTGGATAACCAGCCATGAGAATTTCCACGCTACCACTTGAACAGTGGGGGGAAAATATTACAATACAAAACTAATTCATTCGCTGCGGCGGGCATCCACTTATGAATGGGAATTCGCCACTTTACAGTGGGTGACTAAAGAAAGATTAATTGTTCTTTCTCCACACTGGCGGTAAACCATCCAGGGGTTACAAATGTATGAAATTATAACAAGTAATTGCAGCAAAAACAATGGTTGGATTAGTACTACTAAATCTCAACCTTACAATCAAGGAATCTGCAAATACAAGTATTACAATGATAGAGAATAATGCTAAGATGTAAAGAATGAATTCTTTACAATGTTTATCCCTCAAATGATAAAGTAAAGGCCAAAAAAATAGCAAACTAATGCAATCTGATATAAAAATCTGAGTTCTGGAAATTATGATCAGCAAATAGAAAACACCATGAAATGCTCATAACTTCATCAATATACCTTCAAATTGACTGAAACCTTTTGCAAAGGCTCTCTAGGAGTATGGCGCCCAAGAACAAGTCATAAAACAACATCAAATCCTCCACATTTATTTGGCATGAATCCCAATGTTCTCTAAGAAGGTATGGCCTGGCTGGAAGGGCGATTTTGCTCTTAAAAATTAGGTTCTTTGAATTTAGATCTCATCTTCTATGAGAAGGGTCGCCCAATGTCAACAATCACATAGCACGAATGCCCAGAATGAAATAAAATTTACTCACAAAGCTGTATACAAAATTCACTTTCAGCTGTAGATGAACCAGCAACTCAAAAATGATAATAAACTCCAAAATTCTTCAACAATAGGCTCAATCTGCTAGTCTGGATGAGAAGCAGCAATAAAACCAATTAGGTGTTGTCTTTCAAACACGAAATTGATTGGAATCTAGGAGGTAAGCATCCCTCGAAGAAATAATCACAATGTCATTTCGACAGCATAACTTTAGCAATTAACAATGGATAATCAGCTCTTCAAACAGCAGCAATATATAAGCTTTAGTTGGCAAATGAAGCAACAAGAACTCTTCAAATTCCAAGAAGTTGAATCACTTCAACTTCCAAAAGGGACGCCACCTTTTTGCCTTTTACTTTTTGAAATAATAAAATATCATTCAACTTCCCTTTTAGGCATCCATTTCATATTGCAACAATAAAGCATTTATTAAATAATTAAATGTTCACTTGACCCCTTTATGTCCCCTTCTTTAAAACAACTTGAAGTCATCAAGCCTAGGCGTGGGGTACAACTTCAAGACATGAAAATTGACTAAGTCTAAAACTCAGTCCAAGGAGATAACCAAATACAATGCCCAAGCTGCAACTGATGAATTGCTAAAATAGCAAACTGAAAATGCCAAAACCAAAGATGATGATGCTTGCCAAAAAACTTACTAAAATAGTAAAAAAATAAATAGTAAACTAAAAACCATCAGAAAGCCAAACTGAACACTGAACTGCAAACGATTGAATTGCTGCTAGATAGATATTGCCAAAAGATAGACTTGCTAAAAATAGCAAACTGCTATAAATAGTAAGTCTGCACAACATCCTCTGAATGCCAATTGAGCAGTATCTGAAAGAGGAAACCCTAGTTTTATACTTCAGCTTAGCCTACGGATTTCCGGAAATAGGCTAAATCCAAAAGAAGAGTGTATGGCCAAAATGGGGACATTACATTAGCCATATTCTTTCCCTTTGGAGGCATCTTGACAGTTTTGTCTTTTCACCTTCCACTCACCCTTTCTTCAATTAGTAACCTTTAACACATAAAGATCTATTCCTTGTGCTCTGATACCAATTGATGTCAATCAAGGGAGGTCAACAAACCAATCAACAACTCACCAAGTCACAAATCTTCAAATTCTCCTTATCACATCAAACCTTCACCAACTCCTTGTAGTATTTCCACTTAATTGAAATGGGTATATCTTTTAGAGAAGGCCCTTTCAACTCAGGACCAGCACCTTTTCAGAGACCCATCAGGGCATACCAAAACATCTCACAAACCTTCAATTGGTTACTTTTGAACTACTTCACCAAAACAAGACTCCTTCGCTGACCTAGACCTCAAATCAGGTCTCTTTTACAAAGAAACTTATCTCCAATCTTCTTCCCAACCTCTAAATTCACTTGGGCAGCATTTAACCAATTACAAAACCAAAGAATCCACCAATTTTATTAGATGAACCGTCCTCCAATGCCCCTAACCTTGATACCCTCCTTTTTAGCAATTTTCATAGGGTTTTATAGAAAATCAGTCTTCCAGATTTCCTCTAACGCTTCCAACACTTCAAACACCCTCAATTATCCATGCACATGCTCAAACAATCAACAAATTATGCTGCCCCCAACAAATTTCATGTATTACCATACTCAAACCTCCCAATTTCACAAAAATAAACACTTTTCTCTTCTAGGGAATCATGCCCAACTCTTCATTTGACCTCCCCTACATTCAAGAATCATCAACACACCTATACCTACTTGATACTACCCGTTCCACCGAGGTACAATGTTTACAGAAGGTGGAATGGGTTTACTTGCATATTTAAAGCAACAAAACCCTACAAACAGAGTACACTTAGGAAGTTACAAAAAATTGTCTCAACCTCTCACCAAATTCAATATGAAATCCTCAAACCAGAAGCAATTTGAAGTTAACTCATGTCTTGAACAGATTCACAAGGTTTTGGAACAAAATGCTTCTGTACGGGACCGTACAAAACCTGTAAACAGTGAATTACCAGAAATTCTGAAGAAAAACAGGGATTTCTTTATTAGTTTTCGCTTCAAATCTCTAAGCCAACTTTACATCAATGTTTTCCATCATATACATACTTTTCCCTCCAAATAAAACTACTAAAACTGTCTCAAATGGCCAATTGAACGTAGGTGACCATTGGGCTTGTAAATCTGCCTTTTGCAACTTTTTGCAATTTTACATTTTTGCACAAAATGACAACTTTTTGCATTTCTTTTTACAATTTTAATAATTTAGACCTCCTAATCACCTAATGGACTCTTTACAACAATAAATGGTCTATATGACCTTATTTAATGAAAAATGGCACAAAACACCCTAAAGCCTACTTAACAATGACCTTGATTGACAACATTTACCCAAAGGTGCCCCTGCACCAATTGGTTAGGTATGACAGCCTATTAGAAACTTGGTGAGTTAAATATGATATTCCTCCTTTTTTCCTTCATCATGGATCTTTACGGAATTATAAGCGATGCCTTAATTAATTATTCAATCTACTAGATTATTTATTTGTAAATTTGAGATTATTATGTCCTTGGATCTTGTGTGTGCATAGAAACAAAAGAGTAAAAACAACATAATTAGCATTTAAATTAAAAAACATGTCTTAACAACATAAAATTTGTTTAAAATGGATAAGCTGAACTACAACAAGGTCCACATGTGTCAAAGGAAAAGATCATACATAGGGTAGGTTGAATAGGAGTTCATATTGGTGAAAATATTTTTTTGATGAACTAGATAGGTATGAGGTCATGTTTTCTTCATTGGCCAAACTATTAGTCTTAATCTCACTAAAAATGGGTTTCTCGCTAACTTTGAGTGATTGGGATTGTGATAGGACACATGTCATGATGCAATAAACCAATGGAACATTATTGAAAAAGGGTAGAGGTACAAATATTTTAATGACATGATGACATAGTGGTCTAGTGATTGTGCTCTAGGGATATTGAAATAGGTGAGCTTCAATAGGTATGATAGCAGGAAAATTACCAAAGCCTTGAGAAGGATGCATTTTAAAAGAAGTGGGAGTCATGATGTTTGACAACAAGTACAAGGAGGAAAATAGTTTCATGAGTATGAGTTGGTTGGTTCAGAAGTCCACAAAGGCTTGTGTAAAGATAAATTAAGGTTATTGGTGCAAGCTTAGTACACATGTGGAGATAAGGAATGTGGCCTTCATTCTTAGGTTATTGGAATTGTGGATTTTGAGAATTAAACATGATCACTACCAAATATAGTGAGAGGGAGCTAGGCAGAAGAAACTCCAGGGATTGAAAAGGGATAAAGGAGTGGAGAGCTAAAAAGTGGAGGTGAGAATGTGAGAATGCCAATGGAAACAAGTTTAGAGATCATTGAAGTAATGAGAGGATAATAGAAAGTGGCGGTTAGAGATGAGAAGATGATAGAAAATGGGGATAGAGATAGAAAAATACATGATTCCTAGAGGAAACAAACATTGGGAATATAAAATATCCAATCCCAAGGGCTGAAGGCATGAAGGAATGGGAAAATATGATTTGGGATCCTAGGGTGTGAGGGAAGTGAACATAAAAGAATAATATCTAACGATAGGGAAAGTCAAAATTTTGAAATCAAACTTTTTAAAATATGAAGGAAGAGAAAACACGAGTCCGTTGGGGATCAAGAATCAAGGCTATTCCCTCAATTGATGAGGCAAAGAAGAATGGAAAACATTGGAAGTTAGAGGAAGAAAAGGAAGTGAGACCGTAATGATCAAGTTCAAGGAAATAGATGAAAAGAAACTTGGTAGTGTGAACCATAAGAGCCCACGAAGTAGCCTCAAAATAATAAAAATTCAAGGATTGGGGATTAGGGAGAATTTTTTATGTGGTGAATAGTTAAGTGCATACATTAAGGCCCATATTCGACAACATAGAAGGGAAGCAAGTTTTGGGGATACAGGATATTTCATGATAGAGTACCCGAGCGATTGAAAGAACTAAATTAAAACAAGTAGAAACATGAAACGCAGAAAAAGAAGATAGAGTGGGGCTCAAGGGTTTGTAAGACTTAGTGATTAAGTACTATGCTAAGACAATCTCAAAAACCCTAGAAGAGGGTCTAATGAATAAAATCTTTGATTTGATACTAATGATGAGCCAAATGAGGTCAAAGCAACAATGAAGGAACAAACATAAAAGGGTTCCTTGATTTTTCTCAATATTAGGGATGTGGATGTAAGGCATTAACACTTTGTACTAGATATTCAATAATAGTTAAAAAATTAGAAATGTACTTCAATTCAAGCAGCTTAATATTTACTCTATCTAGGTGTAGATTAGAGAAGTTATCTTCTATTAAGTCATTATCCTTCCATGTTTCAATTCTTGATAAGTAATTTTGTTCTTCATTAGCCTTCTCTAACTTAATGTTCATTTTGAAAGAAAACTCCTAAAGACCTTCAATCGCCTACATATGTGGCCATCAATGACTAGTTTATTTATGAAACACTTGAGCGGTTCATGATTAATATAAAATAAAAATGGAGTTGCCAACAATTTTTAAACTTTTGGAGCACAAACACCATAGCTATAACTTTTTCCTTTGTTGTATGAATTGTTTTGCCACAATATTTTTGTTAGTGTATCCAATAGGATAGTATTCCTTTATTTTTGGTTATGTTAATATACAATCAGTTACAATGTTGATGTATCCACAGACATATGGAATGACTAATTCTAATTTGGAAAGATGACTATGTGCACCTCCACAATTTTATTCTTCAAGATGTCAAATAGTTGGTGGCATTTTTTATTCATTTCAAACATTAAGATATTCTTCCTCAGTATTTCTTCAATGGGACTAGAGTGTGGTACATAGTTCATTATGAATTTCCTATTATAACATGTATACACCAAAAATGTCTTGGTCATAGTTACACTCTTAGGAAAGGGCATGTTCAAGATTATGGAAATTTTTAAAGGTTCTACAATTATTCCCTCTATATAAAATATATGGCCCAATAGGGTGGAAAATGGAGTAACAATAGTACTCTTCAAATTCAATGCAATCCTCAAATTAGGATACCTTTCAAACATATTCCTTAGTGCCTTATCATATCTTTCGTCAAACCATATAAAATCAAGCATTCAACTACATCTTAAGAACGACATGGATATAAACCATAAATGCATTCACCATTATCTTGCTAAATATCATTGGTGCACTGTTCAACTCAAATGAAATCAGAATATACATAAAAATTTGCTCAGCTTTATGGCAAAGGTTGTCTTTGACTAATTTTCATTTTTTATTTTTACTTGATGATAGCAAGAAAATCCATCAGCAAATTTATATATCTTTTTACTTGCTATTTTCTGTAATACCTCTATTGTAAATGGAACGAGAAAGAGATCATGAATGCAAACTTTATTCAACTTCCAAAACTCAACACATATTGTTATGTTGAACACCTAGAATACTGAGGTGGGGTGAATCAGTATTCTCTTAAACCATTCAAACATTAAACATCCAATTACCAAAGCATATTCAACTACAATAAGGAAAGGAATGATGAAACATTGAAAACGTCACATAACACATGAACACCAAGATTTTTATGCGGAAAACCCAAAATGGGAAAAACCATGGTGAGGGTTAGCTCACAATATATTATAACTGGTTATAGTATATTTACGGAAGTGATCTCCTTTTGAACTGCACTTTACTTGGTTATGACTCCTTTAGGGGTACATGCTTCCTCTCCTCCTATAGAGGACACTACGACCTTTTCTAAGGCTAGGATCTAACTTCCTCACATGACCTTAGATGAAACAACGATCTTCTGATCTCATCGACCTCCTTTCGGATCAAATGGTCGACTTCCTCAGTGGCTTCTTTTCTTCGTTGGCTTGCGAACTTTTCTTTTAAACTTGCAATCCATGCTGCAATCTAACTTAGCTGATCGTGATTGTGTCAATCTTTATTACCTGTGGCTTTTACAAGATCTACGATATTCTATTTGATTCTAATTTTCTTACAGGGTTGCAATCTCGTACCTTTTTACTTTAAATGGTTGCACTTGAATTTTCTTCTTTGCCACGATCTACCTTTTCTTAGCTGCAATTTCTCCTTGCTGCACTGGATTTGTAGGAGGTGGGCAGAGGCAACAAGTATATAAAACGTTAATTGCATTGCCTGAATAAAAATGCTTACAACTGCCTCTATTTATAGAGGGCTTAGGAATTTTCTAGATTACATAACAGTAAAATCATATGCAAATTGCCAAGGTCGGTGAGAACTTTCTAGAATTGTCGGTGGGAGAAGTTTCTACACAAGTTTAATCATTGGGAGAAATTACTCGCCAACACTCCCCTCTAATTTCTACCGTGAATTTCATTACATTCTCAGTCTTTTTCATTGATGCTACAGCATCTAAAATCTTCTAAATCTAGTGATCGAACCTAGGAAATCCCATGTTGCAATTGGGATGCTCTAACCACAAGCTCTGGCACATTTGGTTACCAGTCCATTGTCGGTTCAAGTGCTCAACACTTGTATTTTCTCAGCACCTCCCATAGAGTCACACTGCTGGTGCTCGGGAATCCTAGTAGACTCTTGATATCTGTCACAAATGGTGACAGGATCACCTCATTTTCCTTTTGCCGTCTGTCACAAATGGTGACAGAATTTCCTCCTCAAATTCGCCTTCGATTATAGAAATTGACAGCTTTGCATGCCTTCTTACAACAACTCACAAGACAACATAATCTTTTATTGATTCCCACGATCTTTGACTACGACTTAAGCCTCTGTGCTTCTCTTCTTCAATTGTTGGCTAGGCTAAACACCTCTGAATTCCATCGATCTAAAACTTGGAGACAACTCCTTTGGTCTCTATGACTTTGCGACAAACTCCTTCAGACAAAATCTTCAAACAGCAATTTCCTTATTTCTTGTGATCTCGACTATGCTAATCTCCTTTGGCAGATTCTTGCAAGAATCAATACAGCTCTGCGCTCTCTTCTCAAAACTGCTCTCAGCCTTGAACATTCCTAGCAACCGCAGAAGGCCCCTCAGATTCTTCTAACTCTCCAGCTCCTACCATCGGCTCTGATACCACTTGTAGGAGGTGGGCAGAGGCAACAAGTATATAAAACGTTAATTGCATTGCTTGAATAAAAATGCTTACAACTGCCTCTATTTATAGAGGGCTTAGGAATTTTCTAGATTACATAACAGTAAAATCATATGCAAATTGCCAAGGTCGGTGAGAACTTTCTAGAATTGTCGGTGGGAGAAGTTTCTACACAAGTTTAATCATTGGGAGAAATTACTCGCCAACAGGATTCACATTCCTTTGGCTACGGCAAGTACTTCTGATCTACTTTGATCTGCGCCTACCTTCACACTGACAATTAATCTCTTCACAAACTAGTGACTTAATATTTGGCTGCACCTATTGATGTCCTTGGAAGTTGTAGATTCCAGAGACGGCAGCAAACTTCCTTATTGACTGCGTTGTCTTCTTTCTTGCAAAAATTGTGATATCCTTTTTTGGACAATTCTTCCAGCTTCACAATTTTCTGAGAACTAGGACTTGTAGGTACCTTGGTGGCTATTATGACTCCTACAGTGGCTGGGCTTTCTTTGAATGAAAAAATTTCAATCCTCTTGCAATGACTTCAACTTTGACTGAAAACTTCTTTAATGGCTTCCTTTGTTAGAATAGTAGATTAATTATATGATATAGTGCAGTCGCTCAACGCTGTCAGTAGCCGACCAAGCGTCGACTTCTACCATCCCACGCCATTCATGCCATTCATGTTGATCTTTCACGTGTCTACAATAAATTCTTTAGCTAACACTTGGCTATAGTAAATCCATCATTTAGTATGTATTTGCCTATAAATTTGATGTAATAAACAAGTTTCTCAGTGCTCCAAAATTTTTCTGCTTTGTTTCCTCCAGTATTTCTCTATTTCTTTACATGGTACCAGAGTGCAAGGGGAAAGATTAGTGAGCGATAGTCTGCAAGCAGAGTCTTTTCGTTTGATTGCAAGTTGTATAATGTCAGCTGTGCAAGAGTGAGAAATTGAACTCTATGCTGTGAACTGAGTTGCGAATGGTCAGGCGTAGAGAAGAAGGTTGAGACATTTGCAGAGAACTTTCTTGTGTGTTACTGTGTATTGTAGCAAGAAATGCAAGCCTTCTTTGTAGGTGCAGAGTGGTTGCATGAAACCGCTGCAGATTTTTTATTTCTATGCTAGGTTTTTAATTGTTTCTTGAAGCAGATATGCTATTAGAGCAGAGGTGTGAATGAAGGCTGCGCAATAGAAGAACAAGGTGACGCTTTGTTGTGTATGGATATGGTTATATAAAGTGCTTTTTTTTCTCTTAATCTTTGGTTTTATTTGTGAGCAGCATTAATGCGAATGTGGAGAGGACATGTCATAAGTGAAAATTGAAAGGTGTGTTCACATAAATTGAAATGTTCATGTAAGTTTATAAGGAAAGCGGAAGGTGAAATTGTCATATTGTAATTTTTGACAATTCTTGTTGAAGTGAAGAGCTTGATGAAACTCTCTCCCCCATATTTGTAAGCCGCAGAATTTTCAAGTCGTCGTTTGTTTGTTTTATTCTTTCTATGGCTGCCTCTAAGATCTCTAATATTGTGGTTAGTGCAAAATTAGATAGCTCTAACTATGCAACTTCAAAATGTGAGATGGAATTGACTCTACAAATGAAAGGCTTATGAGAGCTAGCACTAGAAAACAAACCTACAGATGAAAGTCAGCATGAAAAATGGAATAAAATGGATATGAATGCATGAGCTACTATTTTATGGAAAATTAGTTCAGGGATAAGGTTTCGTGTTCAAGATTTGAAAACAACAAAGAAAATATGGAAAACTTTGCAAACAATGTATGAAAGAACTAGCAAATTAAAAGTGATGGACATCATAAGACAATTAACTCATTTGAAAGTGAAGGGAGGCGATAGCATAAATGATCATATTGCAAAATTGAAAAAATTAATATATCAACCTACAATAATGAAGGTTGAATATGAAGACTCTAAAATTATTGTTTTTTTAATTGAAAGTCTTCCAGATGACTACCATAACTTCTTCCACACATTAGAGGTAACTAGAAAATTTGAGGATATCACACTAAAAGTGTATGGAGCTTTGTTGAATGAATATGATAGACTTAAAAAGTTCACAGGTGAGTTTAGCAAGACTTCTCAAGCATTTATGGCTAGAGGAAAATATGAGAACTATAATCTAAATAAATCATATCAAAATAAAAATCAAGGGAATTAACACAAAAATAATCAAAGGCAATGGAATCCACCAAGGAATAATCAACAAAGGCATGGTTTCCAAAAGGCACAAAATGCATGGAGAAATAACAAAGATCTCTAAAAGAGAAAAAGCTATCACATAAACCGAAAAAAAAAGAAGCCATCACATATTATAATTGTGGAGAAGGGCATAAAAGTGATCAATATCCTAGGAAATAACATGTAGGAGGACAAAGAAAAATTTATCAAAGAAGGCAACCAATTTTTTCTCAAGAAGAGGGTGATCGTAATATAATGATAGCATCTTTAGCTACTCAACAAAACTCAAATAACACATTGTATATTGATCCACCAGCTAGCCAACATATGACTTACAATAAAAGCTTCTTTAGTTCTTTAGAAGAAACAAAAGGTACAGGGATATTTTGTGGGGATGATAGTTCACATGCAATTGAAGGAATATGTTTAATTTTAATAAGAGGACATGATGGTAAAAAGTTGGAAGTAATAGATGTGAATCTTGTATATAAGTTAACAAAAAATCTTTTCTGAGTGAGTCAAATAACTCAACATAGTTATAAGGTGGAGTTTTATTTAGATAAGTGTCTAATCAAGAACATTAATGATGGATTCAAAATTGTGGCTACACGAGTTGAGAGTGATGAGATCAACAAATTTTTAGCGTCTATTGATAAGACAACTTACATTACTAAAAGTTCCTCCACAAGTGAGTTATGGCATCAACGGTTTGGTTAGTTAAACTATCAAAGTTTGGCTATGCTTTCAAAGATGAATATGGTTGATGGACGACCTTGGATAAGGGTAAACACAAATGTGTGTATAGGATGCATGGCTGGAAAACAACATAGAGACAAGTTTGAAAGGTATACATGGAGGGAAAAACAAGTCTCTTGAACTTGTCCATAGTGATATATGTGAGCCTATAAATCCCCCATCAAAGTGAGGAGCTAGGTACATCTTAACATTCATTGTTGATTTTTAAAGAAAAGTTTGGGTCTACTTCCTTAAGCAAAAATATGAAGTATTTAGCGAATTTGAAATGTTCAAAGCATTTGTGGATAATCGAAGTGGGAATAATATCAAGAAAATAAGAATAGATGGTGGTGGATAATATGTCAACAATAAGTTCAAATCCTTTTGTGAATATCATGGGATCAAGAGAGAAATGACCAACAGATATACTCAACAAAATAGTGTTGCTCAAAGGAAGAATAGGACCCTAGTGGAAATGGCACGATGCATGCTACAATCCAAGGGTGTTCCTTTGTTTCTTTGGGCTGAGGCTGTCAATATTGCATCTTATGTCTTGAAAAGATCTCCTACAACTTGCTTGCATAATATTATTCCTAAAGAAGCATGGAGTGGAAATCAACCAAATGTTAAGTATTTTAGATTTTTTGGATGTGAAGCATTTTCTTACATACCAGATGAGATTAGAGAAAATAAATGTGATAAGAAGAGTGTTAAGTGCATCTTTGCGAGCTATGATGATGAAAGGAAAAGATATAGGTTGTATGATCCTAGTCTGGAGGATGTGTTCACAAGTAGAGATGTCAAATTTAATGAAGGGTTTGAGGATATGATACAATCCTCTCCTATTCGAAAAGTGGACATAGATAATGATGAATCCTATAAGTCCTTTGAAACCAATGAAATTTCTAAGGAAACTTCTAGTACGATTGAAGAATGTAGTCCTCCTCCAAAGATTGAGTCTTCAAGAAATTTATCAAAAGACTCAACAAATTAATTATGCTCCAATGACCACCATAATGAAGACAAATGATCCTCAAACATATGATGAGGCTAAGAGAAAACATGAACAGGAACAAGCTATGTATAATGAATATGAATCTTTGATAAAAAATATATCAGTGCATACTTAATGCTTGCATATCCACAGGCTGACCTAAGCCTACTTAGGCATTTATTGTGCAGGCTGATATTTTCCTCATGAGCTAGACTAGAGAGGTGTCTATACACCTCAACATGTCATGCTGGGATATTTCTCCTATGCTAGAATATTTATCCTATATATGTTGACCTCTGGCTGTCTAAATATCAAATTGGTTCACTATGTGCTTGTTTTCTATCTATGTGATTGTTGCTTTCTTCATGGTATCAGAGCCTTTCTTAGATAGATTCAAGTCAGGAGCCAATGCATTTCATCTTTGCTCTGCCACGATTTAGCACAAAGAGGGGCACAATTGTGTGTTGAGAGGAAGGCATTTTTCCTGTGAAGGGGCGGACTTCACTATTTTTGGGGGCCGATTCAGGCCATAGACCCACAAGAGACGCAACACGCATCAGCCTCACCTTAATGCGTTTTGGGAGAATGGTGCAAAGACATGTTTCTTTGCTCTTTTTCACCTGTTCAAAGGAACGATAGAGGAGGTGTGACCTGCAAGTGCTAGTTGTTTGTCGCGCGATTTCAGAGGGACAAGCGGAGGCATTTTGAAGACGTCTATTTCTCTCTGACCTGCATTTTGTTTGGACGGCTCACATGGTATCTGACCTGCGTTTTGCTTTGGACGGCTCACACACCCCATTCCATAAGCAAGCGACCTGCCATCATCACCCTTGGTGTTGACCTGCCAAAATCATTATGGTAATAGGTGCATCTTTCCACCTCCAGCTTGAACTTTCCAATCTACAGAGAGGGATGTGTTTTTCTGTCTTTTTTCACCTGTTGAAGGCGCAGGAGGAGGCAGGCTATGCTGTGGGAGGGAGACCGCTCAATGGACCTTATGCAAGAAGGAACTTTTTCCTGATTGAAGCTGATTTTTTTGTGATCAAGCCGATCTCAGAATCCTCTCACAACAGTCAACATAGGGCATGTTTGAAAGCACCAGATTTGGAGGAGTGATTGCTATTTGGAGGTGGGATTTTGTGCTCATTTGTTGTGGTCATATGGGGTTATCAACCCCTGTTTCTTTTCCAAGCCCATGATGACTTAGTTTTTCTCTATAATTCTCTCTCTAAACTATTTTTAAAAATATTTGTTTTCTGTCTGTTGTAAATGCAAACTTTATGTGTTAAATTGCAAGAAGTGAAAACATAATAGTGTTTTTCAAAGTACTTGTTTTTTAAAACTTTTTCAAATTTTTGGTGATTTTTCACTAAATATAAAGTGCCATCTTTCACCTTCTTTTTGTAAGCAATACATGCACTAAAATAAAGTGCCAAACAGGGGGAAATCAAAAGTATTAAAAAGGGGGGTATATTAGAGAGAGTTATGATTAGAATACTCCAAATTTCTCTTCTCAAAGTTCCTAAAAAGTTGTAAACCTAATCTAGCATGGAGCCCAATCAAGTGATTAACCCTCTTACACCTTTTAACTACCATGAGTGGAAGTTGCATGTACAACTTACAATTAAGAACAAAGGTTTGTATAGAGTTACAATGGGTATTGAAAAGGAACCAAATGCTGCCAAGGACAAGGAAAAGTGGTTCAATGAGTGTGACCAAGCCTTTGGATTCTTGTGTTTATGTCTTTCAAAAGAACTTCTATTTCATGTGGAGGCATTGAAAACCCCACATGAAGTATGGTCAGCTCTTGAAAAGTTATTTGGGAAAGTTGATGTTATTAAAGGCCATGAGCTAGAAAATGAATTAATCAGCTTAAGGCCAAGTAATTACCCAACATTAAAAGAATATTTCACTAAATTTAAGTCACTTCGCCAACAGCTTAAGGAATGTGGAATTGAGAAGAAAGATAATCAACTCATCTTATCGAGTCTTTCCAAGTTGGGATCTTCTTATTCTATTTTTGTGTCAACATTCTACTCTACAAAAAGGGCTTTGGGTTCTAATTGGTCTATGCCAATTATAGATGACTTTATCGCTGATTTGGTTAGAGAACAAGATAAACTCATCCAGATGGGGGCCATAGTATCCTACAATCCACATGTTTTAGTAGCAGAAAGTGTAAAATCTGAAGGATTGACAAACAAAAATGAAGAAAGAAAAGATAAGGAAATACAAAGGGGAAAATCACAAAAGGAGGAAAATACTAAGAAATATGTCAGGTGTTCCTTTTGTAAGAAATTGGGGCATAATGAACTTGACTATATGAGGAAACAAATAAACGATCTTACTCAAATCATTGAGGAAAGTGATATTGCAAATTCTGGATCTTCATCATCTACAGACACTAAAAAGGAAAAAGAGAAGTCAAAAGGACATGTTCTCTGAGTGATTGCAAGAACTACTGTATTACTTCTCTTGTTTTGTAAAATGTCTGTTATTACTCTCTTTTTGGAGGATAGTTTTTTCCCATTGGGTTTTCTATCTTTCTCCACTTTATTTGAGAGTTTGCATTGTAAATGAGTACCTTATCAGGCCTTGTTGCTAGGACTCAAATTTCCATTGTTTTTTGTGCCCACCTAAGTTATGCTTAAGGGGGGGTGTCAGTGTATACTTAATGCTTGCATATCCACAGGCTAACCTAAGCCTACTTAGGCATTTATTGTGCAGGCTGATATTTTCCTCATGAGCTAGACTGGAGAGGTGTCTATAGACCTCAACACCTCATGCTGGGATATTTCTCCTATGCTGGGCTAATAAAACTTGGGAGTTGGTGTACATGCCCACAGGCAAGAATGTGGTCAAATATAAGTGGGTGTATAAGACTAAGTTCACTTGTTCTAGATGGGAGCATTAAAAAACACAAGGCAAGACTAGTGGCCAAAGGGTATTCACAATAAGAGGGAATTGACTACATAATTTTTTTTTCTCTAGTAATGAAAATTAGTATTATGAAGACTATTATAGCATTGGCAACACATTTCAAGTGGCCTTTACATCAAATGGATGTTATGAATACATTTTTGAATGGTGAAATTGATGAAGAAATCTATATGAATCAACCACAGGGTTTCGAAAGTTCAGGACATGAACACTTAATTTGCAAGTTAAAGAAGTCTCTCTATTGCTTGAAACAAGCTCCAAATGCTTGGTATGCTAAGATTGATGAATATTTCCAAACTCAAGGCTTTCATAATAGTCCTCATGATCCAAACTTGTATATGAAGTAATTTGATGATGGTGGCATAACCATTATTGTACTCTATGTTGATGATATTATTATCATGAACCAAATCAATGACGTAAAGAAAATTTCAAGATACATTTGAGATGATAGATCTTGGTTTTCTATGCTACTTTCTTGGCATCCAAGTATGGCAAAAATATTATGGAATTTACCTCTCTCGAAACAAGTATGCTTTAGACTTGTTGAGAAAGTTTAGGATGGAAGACTGTAAAGGTGTATCTACTCCACTTACTCCACGCTTGAAGTTGACTAAGGATATGGATTGTGAGGATATTGATCCTACCTTATACAAGCAACTGGTTGGTAGTCTTATGTACTTGACTCACACTCGATAAAATATTTCTTTTGTAGTAGGTGTGGTTTTAAGGTTTTTGAGATCTCCTAAGGTTCCACATTGGATGAAAGAAAAAATAATATTGAGATATGTACAAGGGACCTTGAGTATGGGTGTTTATTACTCTTCTCATGGAGATGTACAACTTGTTAGATTGTCTGATTCAAATTGGGCAAGTTGAGCATAAGACCAAAAATCAACTACAAGTTATGCACTCTCTCTTGGTTTGCATCCTATTTCATGGTTTAATAAGAAAAAATCTATTTTTTTTTATCAACTATAGAGGCTGAATATGCATCAGCAAATGAAGTAACTAAAGGAATAACTTGGCAACGGGCTATTCTCTCTATACTCAAACATCAAGCACGACCTTCTTTACTTCATTGTGACAATCAAAGTGCCATTATGTTGTCCAAGAATCTAATGTTTTATGCTCGAAGAAAACATATAGAGGTCTATTACCATTATATCAAACATATATCCAACAAAAAATGATTCATATTCAATATTGTAGGACAGAGGATCAGATAGCTGATCTATTTACCAAGGTTTCATGTGAAGCTAAGCTTGTATATCTTAGAATTCTTTCACTTGCTTGTGAGATGTCACATGAATATTTGATGGTCTTTATTCAAGGGGGATTGTTGTGAATGTCTACCATTATTTTAGTAAATAAGTGATTGTAAATGGATACCTAACAAGGATTTAGGCTGGGACCCATATTTTCTAGATCATGGGGGGATATCTAAAACTAATTAGCATAATTAATTTATGGGGGGATGTTAGAATAGTAATTGACTAAGCGCTGACTTCTACTTTCAGTAATTGACTAAGCTCTCTACTTTTAGTAATTGACTAAGCTCTCTAAGCTCCCAAGTTTCATTCTTGTGAATAGAATCTATCTCTTCTTGCATTGCTTGCACCCAAACCTCATTAGATCTTGAATCTTTAAAACATGATGGTTCAAAATCAACCTCGGAGAGTAAAGCAAAATTTACTGTCTCACCTCTTCAATTTTCTTCATGTGCTTGATTTGTACTCCTTAGATAAATGTCACTTAATATTTTCACCTTCCTTGCAGAACTTGGACTTGAAGTTGGACATGCACATGGAATTGAAGAACTAGATGAGGGGCTACTTGGTGGATTTGTAGCACTTGGAACTGAAATATTAGTGGGATGCTCCGAATCAATATCTTCAATAATACCATCATTCAAAAAATATTTTTACATCTCAATATGGCCTTTTTGATGACCATAAACTCACCCTTCGTCAAAAATACATCTCTTGACACAACAATACTATTGGTGAGAGGATTATACAACCTATAATCCTTAATTTGTGCACAATATACAAGGAAAATGCATGATTCACTTTTTGGATCTAACTTTTGTCTCTTCTGATCAACTACATGAACATAGGCTAATGATGCAGGAGCATCCAGGCGAATGAGCAATCAACATCAACCAAAAAAATAAGTATTTTATTTTCATGTTTAATTTTTCATTTTGGTGTGGGTTGGAGCTTCAAGAGCATCTTGTCTTGTGTTTGAAGGATAAAATCTTCATTTACCAATACTTGGATTTTCATTTCATAAAAAATCTGAGGCAAAGAGTGTGATTTTAAAATTATTGTATTATTTCAAGGCCTGAAGGGTTTAAGGGGTCCATTGGAATATTAAATGGAACTTGAAAATAATAATTAATATTCATTTTATCAATTTGAATTCCAATAGAAGCTTTCACAAGGCAAGTGACTTTTTACATTCCATTCTTGTCTTATTGGGTGCTTAAAATGGAGGGAAAAGATAGTGATTTTTGGAAAATTAATGAATGACTCTTCAATTATCAAAGGAGGACAAGTTTTTTTTGTATTTTCTCCATTTTCCAAAGGCATCTACAACATGTCATTTTATGTGGTGAAGAAACAATAACAACATATTTTGGAAGCAAAACTATGTGTTTATTTCATTCTTTGTAAAAGAATTTCAAGGGTCAAGTTGAGGGAAATGAAAGAGCAGATTTGTGTGTCAACTTTTGGTGCTTTGAAAGGGTTTAAAAGTATATAAAATACATCCTTTAATGGTTTGCAAGGGTAGAAATCAATATCAGCAAGGTTGGAGAAAGAACTTGCAAGTTGCTCGTGAGAGTTGCATAAGAGGAAGTGTAGAAAATCAGCTTGTGAAGAGAAGAGAATTAGACGAAGATAAAAAGGATTTTGCAGGTGTTCAAGGTAGCCATGAGAGCTGCATAATGAGGAGAAAAATAAGGTTTCAAAAGTTGAGTGAAGCCAAGAAGTTTGAAGACATGGGGGTTTGAAGATTCATAGACAAGATGTGTCTAGAAAAGCTTGTAAATTTTTTTGAATTTTATGCAATGTTGAATCCTCCATATATGTAATTAATTTTGAGGAATTTTCATATGAATGTGTATGTTTGTAAGTTTTTGATGTGTATTAGAGAGCCTCTTCATCATTTGGTATTAGAGCAAGAGATCTTGAGAGTGGAGAGAATCCACCAGGACCTGCAGGTAGAGTAGAGGATAGAAGGCGGTAAAGAATAGCTAATGTGAGGATTGTTGCAGGTAGAGAGAAGCCCTGAGCAATCGAGAGCTAGAGATCTACAAAAATAAGTGTGAGAGTTGTGAAAGATTGCAGTAGATGAGATGGGTATAGTCATAAGGAAGAGGCCCGTGATTTTGGAAGCATGGAGATGGTACGAAGAACAAAAAGCATGTAGGATGATCGAAAATATAAACAAGTGATCGGATAAGCTGGAGACATAGTTGAGTGAACAAAAAGATATGAGAAAAGAAGATGAGGATGGAGTAAACAACGAAGAGCCTACAATAGACGTAGTCAAAGAGGAGAAAAATGAATGTGTAGTGATGGAATACGAAGAGGTTGCGGTGAAAGATGAGGATGAGGATGACTTGTCGCAGATTTTGGTGGTAGAGAATGAATGGTTGGAAAATATTACGGTTACCTATTTTTAGCTACAACTCAAAATAGGTAGAGCTGAATTGCATTCATCACAGGAAGGAACAAAAAATTTCTGCTTAAGTATTCATTACGTTCCAAAATTTGATTACTTGTGAATTTCAAGTGTTATTATGCAAATGTTTGTAACAAAGGAACTCATAAATTTGTATAAAACAATGTTGTTTTATTCATATTGGAAAAACTGAAGTCCCACACAAGCTGTGGGAATAGCTTAATTTGATTTTCATAATCAAGTAATGAATACAAAAAGGAAATGTGCACAACACAACTGAAGAGAATATAGGTATAAGAGAGAAGGTGATTCGTCATTGCCTGGAATGACGAATCGTTGTCACATTTGAAGTCTTCAGTTGTCGTCACTCCGGTGTTTTCAGATTGTTCAGCTCCAAGCTCCATAGGTTTCCTGCAAGATTTTTGAAAAGTGGTGTTAGAGCAATGAAGAATCAAGTCCTTCCTTATGCCTACATTACCAACAGAAATGTGGTACACATTCAATTAGGCATTCATTAGATGATTTGAACAAAATGAAAATAACATGATTAGGAGGCACAAAGTCCAATGGAAGCTTTCAGCTTCATTTATTTTGCTAACATGTTTGTTTAAGTGTGCAGGTATAGGTAATCATCATTCCAATCACCAGATATGCTTATGAGTGGTGTGAAATGTGGCTCCCACAAGGGTTGAGCCCAACTCATAATAAAGGAAGACAACTATATGAAATGACAGCGATTCCAAAATTCCAAACAGTGAGCTCAAAAGAGTAATCTTATTAAAGTAGTTACAAGGTCTTGTCAAGATAGTGCCAGGAATAGATCAAACTGTATGCATTGATAGTTGATACAATGTAAGGATTTGGAACAATATAAAACTGCATATAATACAACAGTACTTGAGTTACAAATACAATTTTCATCATATTGCTACAAAAATAGAAATGTCAAGGAAATAATGCAGTGGCCATATTGCTGCTATAGGGCAGTACATAAGTTTACAAATCTAAGAGCAGCAGATGATATTCATTGCAAAAGAATGACAGTGGGTAGGCATACATGATGCCTCATAAATCAATCATAAATAACAACTGAAATGGAAAAGGAGTAACAGATTTAAATGCATAATCAGCTATCAAGCATTTACTACAGTGAAATGTAATAGCAAGACAGAGGACAGCTATTATGTTTTGAAAAGAGCATTAAGATACAATACACTGTGACAGTGATCAAGGAATGATGCAGTCATATTATAGAACATTGCTCTACATTAGAGAATGCATACCAAAAGACATCAAACAAGACAGTCTATTCGAAGTACTAATGAGGAACAATTTTTAAGTAACAATTGACAGTAAAGAATAGGAATACCCACAGCCTGAAGATAGTTCCCATGTTTCAATAGATTGCTAAGTTTAACCATTCAAGCATTCGGGTGCAATCTGTTTGACAACAATTACAATAATTGAAAGTGAGAAGACAAGCATCACAATGAAGGAGGTAGAAGTTAATGATGTAGTCGATGGAGAAGTTGAAGCTACGAACAAAGATGAGGTAAATCAGTTTTATGATGCTATTTTATGTTTAGATGAGATGGTAGAAGGAGAAATGGATAGAGAAAAAGAGCTTGTTGTAGATGTTGCATATTTGCTTGTAGAGATTGTAGAAGATGTAGGATTTTGGTGGAGGTGGTCGGTTAGAGGTGGGTTTTATCCAACGAATGAGAGGCGAATAGAGGGTATTTGGCGAAGCAGGTCAAGCTATGGTGGACATGAGTCCACGAGGGGGAGAATGAAGAGAATGCGGTGTGGTTGGAGGAAGATGGTGTGTGTTCTAGAGAAGTGTTGGAAAAAGAGGAAGAAGACATAACTTGTTCACTTTGGACCATAGTTTGCAGACTCGGACTCGCCGCGGACTCAGCAACCCAAAATATGACTCGGACTCGGGGACTCGGCACGGACTCGGGAAAAGACTCGGCAAGGACTCGGCAAAAAAAAAAACCGTAGTTTTACAAAAAAACAAGAACAAATTAATGCATTTAGAGAACATAAGAGCCTAATTTGATTATCAAACACTCATAATTCAAAGATTACACATGTAATATGATCATCAAACACTCAATAATTGAAATTTAATCATTCATAGTCATCAAATACTCATAGTTTCAATGTATAACAACATCATAAGTTTATAAATGTTTACATATAATCATGTTAAAAAGAAGAAAACATTAATAACCACATGTAGTCTACATCTTCCTCTTTCCCCTCCCAATGGTAGCCAATTTTGAAGGCCTAGAACTAGAAGGTGCCCGTGCTATAGTATCCAAATGAGGACTAGGAGATCGAGAAGGGGAAACATGATATTCAAATGTGTCTTCGTCGTCCTCCATGGCATCCAATCTTGCTGCTTCTTCTTCTTCTGCTGCTGCTCTCTCTAATTCAGCAAGATCCTCATCAGTAAGTAAGACATCAGCCTCATCATTTTGTTCATTAATAGTCCATTCACCATATGGATCAATGTCATCCAAGTCGATGGACTCGTGTGAAACACCCTCCACCTTTCTAGTTCGAAGGCGAAGGTTGTACCGAACAAAAACTAAATCATTTAAGCGCTGCTGAGTCAACCTGTTTCTCTTCTTTGTGTGAATGTTCTCAAATAGACTCCAATTGCGTTCACACCCAGAAGCACTGCATGGCTGCAACAAGACACGTATGGCTAGCTTTTGAAGATTTGGTGTGCTAGCACCATAGTTTTCCCACCATAGATCTACAAAAACATGTTTAAAAAATATAAATATTAAGAAATAAGAATAAAGTAAAAAATCTATATGTAAGAATCAAGTTTCTAATTTCATTTTTTACCTGGTTGTTGTTTTCCTCTTCTTTCAATTGCTTGTTGGGAGGAAAAGAGTCTCCCCTCTGCACCCTTGTAAACCTTGAATAGATAAAAGAAAAAGTAAATCAAATATAGAAAATTCATAGATAGTCAAGGCTCAACATTGCAATTTCATAAATAAGATATAACAAATCTCACCTCCAACTCATCAAGCACCTTATCTCTCAGCTCATGATCAGGCACCATCCTATCAATGCATGTGACAAGACCATCCATGACCTCCTCATCCGCCTTAAATGTTTCTGAGAAGTAGAACTTCGGATTCAAGAAGTAGGCAAAGGCATGAATCGGCTGGTGGAGTTGGTGTGTCCATCTTCGATCAATGATGCGCCATATGATTTCATATTTCCTTTTGTTGCCACCATAGTAATGTGATATGGCCTCTTTGGCCCTATCCATGGCCTCATAGATGAAACCCATTGGCATGCCATCTCCATCCACCATACGAAGAACCCTCACCAAAGGTTCTGTCACCTAAAAAAATGAAAACAAATGTTAAATTATAACAAAATTAACCCCTCAAAAAATAAAAACAGCAAATAGATTATCATGTATAATTTTTTTTTGTGTGATTGCTACTTACCCCCATCAACTCCTCTCCATTTTTGATGAATGTCTCATCAAAAACTATGGCAACAATCCTCTCCCCTTCAGGTTTCTTGTAAAATGAGGACCCCTTCCAAGCATCGGACACGAACATTTGCTTGAGATGACCAATGGCACCAAGAATGCTTTGCAATGTGAGGAAGTGGCTAGCGAATCGTGTCACTCCAGGTCGCACAAGGTCCTTGCCATTTGTGAATTTCCTCATCAAAGAAAGCACCCAAGTATGGTTGTAGATAAATTTTGTAACATTTTTTGCATCTTCAACCACTTTTTTGACCCATGAAATCTTCCCAATGTCCTCTAGCAATAGGTCCAAGCAATGTGCAGCACATGGAGACCATACAATTGTGGGATGCCTCTCCATAAGTAGTCTACCTGCAGCTACATAAGCAGCTGCGTTGTCCGTGATGATTTGGACAACATTATCAACTCCAACCTCTTGGACCACCTCATCTAATAGATTGCATAAAGTCTCAGCATTTTTGATTTCATGGGAGGCATCCATTGATTTTAGGAACACCAATCCACCATTAGAGGACACTAAAAAGTTAAGAAGAGTTCTATTTCGTCCATCTGTCCACCCATCAGATAAAATGCTGCAACCTTTTCTTCTCCAAAATTTCTTTTGCTCATCAACCACAAGCCATGTATTCTTTACGGCTTCCTCTAGCAATGGCCCACTCAAATCTCTAGATGATGGGGTCTTAAACCCCTTTCCTGCAACTGTAAAGGCGTTCACCAAACCTTCCCAATATGGGCTGTTTGCAACATTGAAAGGTAGATTATTGTAGTACCAAAAGTTTGCAGCAGCCATCCTAGCTTCATGATGCTTTTCCTTATTCCAACTGCTACCTTCAAGTGAAGGTTGTGCTCCTGGAACATTACGTGGAATAAAATAATTTGGTCTTGATGAAGGACCCTGGTCAGCACTAGCAGTAGAAAAGGAACCATCAGGACTCTCACCAAAAGATGAATGTGGAGCACGAAAGCTTGGACTTGCAACACCACGGGATTGGGATCCACTCATCGCAGCTGCTAGGGCATCCTTTGTTTTTTGTCTTTCATCTTTTTTCATCTCATAGTCAGCAAGAAGGGCCTTCATCTCTCTAATAATCTCAGGAGTAGTTTTCTTGCATCCCTCTACATTTTGCCCAGGTATTCTAGCAAGGTGGTATTTTAATCTGTTTATTCCTCCTGTCATCCATTTATCACATTCAATACATGCCACTTCACCTTTTTTATCTCCTGGAATTCCATACTTCCATGTAGGGTCTCTTTTATTTCCCCTTGGATTTGAAGATGACATTGCTGGAAGTTCAACATGGAAAACAAAAAAAAATAGTTAGGGTTTGCTAAAAAATCAGCAAATGAATATGATTCAAAGTTTCAAACAATTGCAAAAAAAAAAGAATGCAAAACCAAGCTAGAAATTGTAGGAATTAGGGTATTAAAGAAAATAGAAAAAAATTTGGCAGCATTTCCCCTTATTTCTCTTGAATTTTTTGATTTTGAATGAAAGAAAATTAAAAAAAAGAAGTGTTAGATCACTTACCTGACTCTATTTTGATCCTTTTAGCTCGTTCTCTTGGCTTCAATCAGCTCCAAATCAATTTGCAGACCTGTATTGGCAACCTAGACTGTGAAAATGAAACAGAAAATCAAAAAAAGAAGGCGTTTTTATGTTTTATGCTCCCAGCCGCGCAGGAGAGTCCTGGCTCGGGACTCGGGAGTCCGAGCTCAAGACTCGGACGAGTCTTGAGCTCGGACTCGGGAGTCCCGAGCCAGGACTCTCCTGGACTCGACTCCCGAGTCCATGGCGAGTCGGCTCGGGAGGCTCAAGGACTCGCGAGTCCGCGGCGAGTCCGAAGAGTCTCAAAGAGTCTGCAAACTATGCTTTGGACAACGATGGAGTTCGCTATAGGTTGCACTCAACCTGGAAGAGTAGTTCGACTACTCTACTCCACCATTGTGAGCCTATGCTCACAATCTTCATACCTGGCGTGTCTGATGCAGGAGCATCCAGGCGAATGAGCAATCAACATCAACCAAAAAAATAAGTATTTTATTTTCATGTTTAATTTTTCATTTTGGTGTGGGTTGGAGTTTCAAGAGCATCTTGTCTTGTGTTTGAAGGATAAAAATCCTCATTTACCAATACTTGGATTTTCATTTAAGAAAAAACAGAGGCAAATAGTGTGATTTTAAAATTATTATATTCTTTCAAGGCCTGAAGGGTTTAAGGGGTCCATTGGAATATTAAATGGAACTTGAAAATAATAATTAATATTCATTTTATCAATTGGATGCCTATAGAATCTTTCATAAGGCAAGTGACCTTTTACATTCCATTCTTGTCTAATTGGATGCTTAAAATGGAGGGAAAGGATAGTGATTTTTGGAAAATTAATGAATGACTCTTCGATTACCAAAGGAATACGAATTGGTTTTGTATTTTCTTCATTTTTCAAAGGAATCTACAGAAGCAAGTCGTTTGATATGGTGAAGAAACATTAACAACATATTTTGGAAGCAAATCTATGTGTTTATTTCATTTTTTGGAAAAGAATTTCAAAGGTCAAATTGAGGGAAATGAAAGAGCAAATTTGTGTGCAAACTTTTGGTGCTTTGAAAGGGTTTAAGAGTATACAAAATACATCCTTTAATGGTGTGCAAAGGCAGAAATCAACAACAAAAAGGTTGGAGAAAGAACTTCTAGGTTGCTCGTGAGAGTTGCACAAGAGGAAGTGCAGAAAATCAGCTTGTGAAGAGAAGAGAATTAGACGAAGCTAAAATGGATTTTGTAGGTGTTTAAGGCAGCCATGAGAGCTGTATAATGAGGAGAAAAATAAGGTTTCAAGAGTTGAGTGAAGCCAAGAAGTTTGAAGACATGAGGGTTTGAAGAATCATAGACAAGATGTGTCTAGAAAAGCTTGTAAAAATTTCTGAATTTTATGCAATGTTTAATCTTCCATATATGTAATTAATTTTGAAGAATTTTCATATATGAATGTGTATGTTTGTATGTTTTTGTTGTGTATTAGAGAGCCTCTTCATCAACTAAACAACCAAAAACTTTGAAATGATTAACATTAGGCTTTTTCTCATACCAGGTTTCATAAGGAGTCATCATGTCAAGGGCACTAGTGGGACTTTGATTGAGAATGTACACTATTGTAGAAACCGCATCACCCCAAAAAGAATTGTGTAGTCCCTTGGTTTGTAGCATACTCCTTGTCATTTCCACCACTGTATGGTTCTTCCTATCATCTACTCCTTTTTTTGAGGTGCGTAAGCAGTGGTGAGTTTCCTTTTGATGGAATGCATATCACAATAATTTTGAAAAGCTCTTGAACAAAATTCTCTTCCATGATCAGTCCTTAAGCATTTGATTTTACACCCATTTTTTTTTTCCACAAGGGATTTTAACGTCTTGAATTTATCCAATGATTCATCCTTGATCTTCAAAAAATAAATTCAACACTTACATGAGTAATCATCAATAAAAGTAATAAAATATGATGATTTACCCAAACTCGTTGTCTACATAGCACCATAAATATCAGAGTGAAGTGGATAATGGGCCCTCTATGCCTTGTTTGTAAGTTTTTTTCTCTTGCATGTTTGTCTTTAGCACATCCTTCAGAAACCTCCTTGTGCTCTTCAACCTTAGGCAAACCATAAACTAATTCTTTTGATGTTAGATGCTTCAAACTATGAAAATTCAAGTCCATACCTGAGATGCCATAACTAGCTTTTGTCCTCATATGCCATATTAGCAAGATTGTTGCTATATTCCCCAAACCTCAATGGGAACATTCAATTCTTTGACATGGGCACAACTGTAACCACTTTATTGCCTTGATTCTCATCATAAATTGTACATTGTTGATTTTTAAACACCACCTTATAATTTTTCTCACACAATTGTCCAACACTCAATAATTATGCTTTAATTATGGAGTGTAATAAATGTCCTTAACAATTTTCATACCTTCTTTAGTAAGGATTTCCATAGCTTTGCACTTGTAATTCTCAGAAATAAACTCTTATCTAGAGCTATTTGAATGTGAAATAATGCTTGAGCATTCTTCTTTTTAGCCGCCTTCTTAGCTTCTCTATCATTGACTATAAGAGTACCCTATTCTGCTGGCTCTTCATAACCTGTTTCTATAATATCCCACAAATATTTCCTTGTCGAAAAGGCCATCATCTTGATGCACCAATATTCGTAGTCACTTCCATGGATTCAGGACTTGGCAAAGAGTTAGAGCCTGACATGATTATAAAAAAAATAATCTGATCTGATACCAAACAAAGAATCTGAAAACAGTGTTATCTCCGAACCAGTTGGTTAATAGAATAATAACAGTAAAAGAAAATTAAAGTTCTTACAACAGCCACCAAAAAATCATAAAAGAAACAGAGTCATACATTGTTACAGCGATCTCTTCAAAAGACAATTCTGCATTATTTTATGAGATTGTATCTCGGTTACATACCAGTTCTTATTGAGGCTTATTAAAAAACAGCGCTAAGGCTGAATAGAAATAGAGTTCGCAACATGCATTATCATGTATTATTCGTTGAGTTGACAGGGAGATAAATGTTGATAACAAAGGCAGTTAACAGAAACCTAAACTTAAACAAAAAGCAAACAATGAATAAAAATAGATTGTCAAAATGCAGCATGATATTGCATGGCGGATGATGTGGTAGAATTGAAAGACAAACATCAGTTATCAACATTTTAAACTGCGGTCTCTTTGTTTGGCTATGGCTATGGTGGCTCCATAATCTACATACTTTTCTGCAACTTTAACTCTGTCCTGATCTTCCCGCTATGATACCAATTGAAAGAATTACAATGCACATAAATTACTACATCAAGATGCACACAGAGAATTCTTTTATTCAATCTCAAACATTACAAATATATAAAATGCTACAACATTCATTGAAACACCATATTAAAAAAAAGCCAGGATTCTACTATATGATCAACTGATAAGAGATCAAAGACAATGGATGAATTACAATTGTCCCATTACATAGAACTCTTAAGCAATTCAAAAGACTGCTAGAAACTTATCATTCAACTTCATGCAAATTAGAAACTTTAAGAATTAACATAGATTGCAATTCTATGGAGAAATTACCGAATATTCCAACAAGAACAGTGAGCAAGGAAGATTTCATTGAAAAAAATTTAACAACCCTTGTTTGATTTTCATAATCGTCATAGAGGACTCTGTTAAGCTGATGAATAGTGGATTCATTTTTACATGAATGAATGTATACCATTTATCTTTATTTTTTATTTTCATTAAGATGAATTTCCTATTTACTCTCATATGTTAATAGATTGATAAAATATAACAAAATCACAACAAAATAATATAAGTAATCTAATTATGTCCAAACCCATAATATCTCTATCGATATATCCCACTTGAATTTGATAATTTTTCTGTGACATGTTTTCATTTCAACAGGGTTTACATTATCGTATAAAACGTTTTCATATTGATAAAATGTGTAAACTGTAAACCCTTGAAGTATACTTAACTTGTCAGTATACCATTTCTTTTTTAACTCAATATTTTACACTTTCTTTCCTCTCAAAGGTAGTTTGATTTTTTTTTTCATGGCTAGTTACACCAATTTAATTAGCAAATATGGTTTTCCACCCAGATTTTTATAAGTACACTCTTGAAAAGTAAAATAAAAAAATCCGCAGGCAGGGAGATGACTTAATAAGATCCAGCGAAGTTTTGATGTAGTCTAACCTACTTATGCTTGACATTTCTTCAACATCTCCCAGTACAGCGTGAAAGTGATGATGTGTTCTCTTTCTTATATGTTAAGGTATTCTTCAACATGGATATACTACAATTTTGATGAGGAAAAAGTTTCAGAAAATCATATTCTTTTCAAATTAATATTTTGTTCGAATAGATAAAAGAGTTCACCACAGAGTGCACAAAAGAATCATTTGATATTTGAAACTTTTAATAGCTAAACCTTTTTGTGGGCCTACATATGGTTAATGGTGCTGTCAGGCCGAACCTCAAAGTAATCTGTTCCTTGCGTACCAAACCCAACTCTCTAGACGGGGGTGCTTCCATATCATCTTCATTTCACATTACCATTTACCATGTTGCCACCTTTCATTCTCTTCATAGATATAATTTATCCATTATTTTAGATCATGTACGTGCATCTTGCTCTTTTCGGAACAGTAATTAGCTAGAGTTGCAGTGCTGAATGTAGTCAGTAGAAGGGTTCTTCTCAAATTCTGCCTTTTTTCTTACCTTATCATTGCTGCCAGGTGCCTAAACATAAGTTATATATGAGAGGTCAACATAGTGATAGAGTTGAGATGTTTTATGATCGAGCCAATTGAGAAATGTACCTGGGTGGAAATATAGGATAATTTACCCATGTTGTGTGGTCTTGGCAGAGTTTAAGTTGGTTCAACGAGCCTAAGTGCACACCCCCCTGATTGAAGCCATACTTTTATGTTGGGTAGAAAAATATAATGGTTGAGCCAAAAAAAAAAATCTGCAGGATGAATCACAATAGATATATTGATTGACCATGAGTGTCAAACACACTTAGCAAAAGATTGAAGAGGGCTTAAAAATGAAGACAACTCTCGTGAAGATTGTTGGAATTAATTTCTACCACCTGCAACCAATACTTATTAAATGCAGAGTCCAAAGAATTTGATGGTAAAGAAGAGTCTAGAAAGATGACTGTCGGTGCAAGAAGAGTCTAGGAGGATATCGATGATTATCTAGAAACTTCCAACACCTCTATAAAAGAGGATTGATTTAAATCATTTCTGTAAGAAAAGCAATAGAAATGTAGTGCAGCAGCACGTGTTAGGCAAAATTGTGTGTTCTAAATCTATGTGTTTCTGAATCTGCGTGTAGAAATGTGTTTCCCTGATTGATCCATGCTCGTCCACCTCCAGCATAGTGGTATCAGAGCACGAAGACCCTGGAGAGCTGGAGAGCAGAAGACTGTGGGAGAGTTTGCTGTGAAAGAGTTTGAGAAGATCTCTGAGTCGCTTGGAGAAAGGGCTGCTCCCAAGAAATTCAAGCTGCAGCTGTACGAAGCCCCAAATCATGAAGGAGTTGGAGATTTCAAAGGAGTCGTTTAGAAGAAATCTGCCACCAGTCAAAAATAAAGGAGAGGTTAAAGAAATCACGTTATGAGTCACGCTGAAAGGAGATGCAGTTTTAAAGTTGTCAATGTTTTATTTTTGAGGAGCTGATGCAAGATCTGAAAGTTCGCTTCCAAGGAGTTGTTCTCATAGTTGAGGATTGCAGTAAAAAAGGAGATCGCAGGACATTGTTGTTGCAGGAAAGGGAAATCGTAGTTGACCAAAGATTGCAGATCACTGAAGATATCAACTGGTGAAAGGTACTGAAGAAGGTTAGTTTGTAGCTGAATCGAAGATTGAAGAAGATAGAAATCTGTAGAAATTTTAAGAATAGCAAAAGGTCACAGTGTTTTTGAGATGCAAAGGTATTGAAAAGTTGAAATAAAGGTTGAAGACACATCGTAATTAAGTGAAAAGGTGAGTTTAATTGTTTATTGTAATGGGAAAGCAAGGTAAAATAGTGTTGAAAGAAAATGCAAATTTAGTTTCTTAAGTAGATTTTTTAAATGAAGAATTAATGAAAGAGAGAAAAAAATGGTTTGCAATTATGAATGAAAGGTCAGCAGAAAAATGTAAACTTTTAAATGAAAGTGAAGAGAAAAATGAAGAAATCAAACATTATGAGAAAGAATTAAACAGATTTCAAGAGGGAAATTTAAATCTATGTTTAATGAGATTAAGAAAATGAATGATGAATTAGAACAAAGAGGGAAGTTGATTGATGATTTAAAAGAGAAGTTAAAGATGTTTGATGAAGTTAAGAAAAAGAATGATGATTTGGAAGAGAAAATAAAGAAATTAGAAGAAGAGAATAGTTTATACAAAAAGGACATATCAAGATTGAATGAAGAGAATGAATGCTTGAAGGAAAAGAAATTGGCATGTGATGTTTGATGTAGTACAAAAGATTTGTGTTTGTCATTTGATAAATGTGATTTTGCTGAAGTTATTTATGATAGAGATAAACATGTTAATGAGTGTAATGATTTTGCTAGTTGTCATAATTTTGATTATGCAAAAGCTAAAGAAAATATTGGTCTAAAAATTATGAAAAAAATGGGTTATAAATGAAGGTTTGGGAAAGAATGAACAAGGAATAAAAGAGCCAATTGAACCAACAATGAGGCAAAGGTATAAAGGTCTTGGGTATGGCATAGGTAGAGGAAAGAATGACATAGATGTTCTAAGTACAAGCAAATCATATCAAGGAGGGAAGAATATGCAATGTTTTCATTGTAATAGGAAAGTTCATACGAAGGATAGATGTTGGGACTTACACCCTTGCAGTGTGTGTGGTTTGAAAAATCATTGTGAAAAGAAATGTTGGAATAATGCATCAAAGAAAGATTTTATGCTAGGCTGTATGAAAATGGATTGTGGATGGACTTATGGATCGAGTTGGCAGAAAATTAGAGGTATGATTAAAATTTGTTTAAGTACAAATGTTCAAGTGTGAGAAATGATAGTAATCTAACATGGTTTTAATGTTGAAGAAGGATTACAAATGGTTTGAGTAAAAAATAATATTTTTTCTAGAAAGACATCTATAGAAAGTGAGTTTGCAGAAAGTTTGAGTTTACTATTTTGAAGTGTTGAAAGCCAAAGATTCAAGAAACTGCTGTAGCAGTTGGACAAAGACATGAGATAGAGGCATCATTGGATTTGAAGATGGTTTGAAGATATCAAGCAAGAAAAAGGATTTGCAAAGTTAGCAAACTTGGTTATGGACATTAGAAAGAGATAAAAGAAGACAACAATCAATGGAAAAGGAAGAGCAAAGGAATTAGAGAATGCCACAACATTCGTAATAAGACAAGAGAATGACATTAGAATTGAGATTTGTTTGAAGCTATGGAAGAAAATAATTTGAGGAAGTTTGTAGACTTTGTTATAGACAAAGGAAATGAATTTGCAAAGAATAATGTTTCATTGACACAATTAGTGATTGTAAATGGGTACCTAACAAGGCTTTAGGCAAGGACCCATCTGTACTAGATCATGGCATGTATATTCAGAGCAATTGGTTTGTGGTAGAAATTAAGGGGGAGAAATGTTGGAATTAATTTCTACCACATGCAACCACCTACCTCATTAAATGCAGAGCCCAAAGAATTCGATGGTAAAGAAGAGTCTAGAAAGATGACTGTCAATGCAAGAAGAGTCTAGGAGGATATCGATCATAATCTAGAAACTTCCCACACCTCTATAAAAGAGAATTGATGTAAATCATTTATGTAAGAAAAGCTGTTGGGAATAGGATGCCATTTAATTGCAATCCTAAACATATTTCATGTATCTCCTAAGTCCTTGGAAAGTGTTCTCCAACACTAGAATTAGAAAGAGATTAAATTCAAATGAAATGAACATGTAAATTGACATTTGTGATTATTGCAAATGATAGGAACATTTGCGGACATCCACGAAGAGCTCCTACAAGATAGGAGCATATGGGGCACCCACATGGGAGGTGGAACCCACCTTGCTTCAGTTAACTGTTTGGAGGTTTGATAACACTTCAGTAATGCATGTTTTGATCCTACAAATTATGGATTGGTATTTACATGAGTGGAGTGACACAATCAGTTCAGTATCAGTTCAGTTCAGTTCAGATCAGTTCAGTTCAGTTATGGTTCAGTTATCTTCAGTTGCATGTAGTTATTTTGAGTTGAATGCTAGTTGACTTGAGTTGCATGACTAATGATTTCAATTGAATGAGAGATAACAAGTGGATACTTTCAATTAAGTGGGGATGATCAATCATGCATAATGTTTGCATGAATTGGTGGAGAGATATGTTTCAGTTAACTAAGATTAACTTGGGTCCACCTTGGGTGCCCAAGTTGGCATCTTTCAGTTAACACCTTTTGCATGAGAAGATATTTACAAGGCTTAGTGAAGTGGGACCATTCTTGGGTGCCAACTTTGAGGTGAAGTTTGCATGATATCTTCGTGACCAAAGTTCAATTAGGTGTTTAGTTTGGGGCACCTAAATTGAGGAAGACTTTTGTTTGACTTTAGATTACATTGTGGAACTCTACTTGCCCAATCTAGGCATACTAGAAGTTTGATGCTTTTGCATTAAAATTTGGTTATGTTAGGAGTGAGGAAGATCATTGTGTTTACAAAAAATGATTGATGATCAACTTTTAATTATTATCTTGTATGTTGATGACATGTTTATTGGTAGCGGAAAGGTAATGATCAAATAATTGAAAGCACAACTCTCTAGTACATTTGAGATGAAAGATCTAGGGGCTGCAAAATATATCCTTCGTATGGAGATCAACAGAGATAAAGATCATTGGACATACAGGGTTTTTTTGATTTAGATTGGGCAGGGAACCTAGACAGTCAAAGGTTGACAAGTGGCTATGTGTTTACTTTTTTTGGAGCTGCGGTTGGTTGGATGAGTAAGAGGAAGCCCACGGTTGCTTTGTCCACCACAAAAGTAGAGTACATGGCTACTATACATGCCTCTAAAGAGGTAGTTTGGTTACACAGACTTGGGAAAGGTATTGGTTTTAATTGCAAGCAAGTTAGACTTGAATGTGATAGTCAGAGTGCTATTTGTTTAGCCAAAAATCCTATGTATCATGCTCGTACTAAGCATGTTGATGTTCAGTATCACTTTGTGTGAGAAATGGTTGAGAGTGGGAAGGTATTGGTTGAGAAAGTTGACACTTTGACCAATGTTGTAGATTATCTTACGAAACCAGTTCCTATAGATAAGTTCTCTTGGTGCAGGAAGGCAATTGGCCTTGATTCGTGTACTTGATTTATAAAATGATTCCTTGTTTAGAATAATTGCAATGTATAATATTAAGTGGGAGAATGTTGGGAATAGGATGTCATTTAATTGCAATCCTAAACATATTTCATGTGTCTCCTAAGTCTGGAAAGTGTTCCCCAACACTAGGATTAGAAAGAGATTAAATTCGAATGAAATGAACATGTAAATTGACATTTGTGATTATTCCTAAATGATAGGAACATGTGGGACGTCCAAGAAAAGCTCCTACAAGATAGGAGCACATGGGGCGCCCACATGGAAAGTGGAACCCACCTTGCTTCAGTTAACTATTTGGAGGATTGATAACACTTCAGTAATGCATTTTTTAATCCTATAAATTAGGGATTGATATTTACATGAGTGGAGTGGCACTATTAGTTCAGTTCAGTTCAGTTCAGTTATGGTTCAGTTATCTTCGGTTGCATGTAGTTATTTTGAGTTGAATGCTAGTTGACTTGAGTTGCATGACTAATGACTTCAATTTCATGATAGATAATAGGTGGATACTTTCAGTTAAGCAGGGATGATCAATCATACATAATGTTTGCATGAATTGGTGCAAAGATATCTTTCAATTAACTAAGATTGACTTGGGTCCACCTTGGGCGTCCAAGTTGGAATTTTTCAGTTAACACCTTTTGCATGAGAAGATATTTACAAGGCTTAGTGAAGTGGGCCCATTCTTGGGTGCAAACTTTGAGGTGAAGTTTGCATGATATCTTCTTGACCAAAGTTCATTTAAGTGTTCAGTTTGGGGCGCCTAAATTGAGGAAGACTTTGGTTTGACTTCAGATTACATTGAGGAACTCTACTTGCCCAATCTAGGCGTAGATTTTTGAGAGGATCTTTATGCTCTTGTATTGCACAACTCTTATGAGTTTACATGCTCATATTATTGTCTATTAATTGCAGCAAGTGTACGAGAGTTCCATGAGAGTTTATTGCAGGTTGTGAAGAAGGATTGTTGAAGGCAAGGAAGCATATCAATCAAGGATTGATACAGTGTTATTGTAATCTTGTTCTAAGGTTAAATAATACAATAACTATTGATTCTAGTGGAGTTTTTTACCCGAAGGGTTTCTCCACGCATATGGTGTGTCACTTCTATCTCCTTGTCTCATTCTTCTACAATCTTTTGTTTTTTTCTATAATTGGTAAAATTGATCTAAATAGATTAATCATACACAAAGAATTGTCACAAAGAACACTTAATTAGATCTACAGTCTCATAGTTTTACAAGTTTTAACCTACAATATTACCTTCATTTTCAACAAAAGCAATAGCAATGTAGTGCAGCAACACGTGTTAGGAAAAATTGTGTGTTTTTGAATTTGTGTGTAGAAATGTGTTTCCCTGATTGATCCCTGCTCGTCCACCTCCAACAAAGATCCTTAAAAGCAATAAGAGTTCAGCTTCTTGGAAATTGACAATCATGAAGTGGGAAAAGCTCTTGGTTGTTGGGTATTACTTTAGAAATAATGACCGATGTAATTTGAAAGATGTTGCAAGGGGCTCAAAGTTCCGAAAAATACAAGGCAATATTTCAAGGTAGGGTTTAATGTGGGGTTAGGTTTGATATCACATAAAAAATGATGATACAAAGGCTATAGCATCATTAGATGGATGTTTGCAAGACCAATCAAAATGAAGAGGTAGGACCCATGCGAAGAGGAGGTTCACAAGAAATGTGTCTTTAAAATTGATGGTAATTGGTATTGAAGGGTCTTTAAAACACTCAACGATAATTAAATTTGAGAAACAAAAGGCTATGCATATTTCCAAGATGTTGAGAACCTAAAGAAAGATTTTATAGACATCAAGGCATCTATTGCTCAAACATTGAGTCATGTAATGTGTAGGGACAATCTAGTACCTAAATAAAGTGAGCTTAAAGGACCTAGGAGGGATCTAGAGTTCACAAAAAATTTCTAGAGGGGATTCAATAAGTTCATCTATGTTAGCATGGATACTTTTAAGGGAGCATGTTAGGAGAAAAATACAATTCTATTTTCTTTTAGGTACATCTTGCCAAAAAGATGGAGATCCTTGAATGTTATTGATTGGACTAAGAGTCAACTTTGTACATTCTTTCTTCAAGAGAACTAGAAATATTTGTGTGTGTGTGTGTTAGTTCTTTAAGAGATCCTTGGATTTTTATAAGAATGAGATAAACACATATCTCCAATGAGATAAATGATTGAAAATAAAAAAACTATGAGGTCATGTAGGTAGATATTGAGTGACTACATATGATTCTAGCTTAGTTGACAAAGGGATGAAATCCTTTCATTGTGTACAAACATTTCTTCATCCTCCTAGCTAGCACAAAGCTTAGGACTAGGCACAAGGATAGCTCTATCTTTAATGTTCCTTGAGTTGTATCTCAGCTATTTAATAAATAGGAAAGTGGAAACTAAATAAAGACATGTTGGAAACTTTTAGGTCTTTAGAAAAATCTATCAATATTTATACTTTTCTTGCTATTTCTATTATTAGAAAATCTTTTAGTGAATGAAAAATATAAGATGGATTTGGTCTTGATCCTACATTGGACAAGTTTTTCAATGCTATTTGAACGTTTTCACATCATTTTGATAGATGGAGGCTAGAAAAGATATTTTTAAGTGATAGGAGTTTGGTACTCTTCACATCAAGAAAACTCGCAATGGAAATTATTATGAACAAACCGACATTGTATGTCCTAAAATATTATTGTAAAGGAAAATCTGTTGAGGTAGACCAAAGATTAGTGGCTCAATAATCCAAAGGGAAAGGGAAGAAGAATCAAAATTCTAATACAAACTCCACAACATGCACGTTAAGTATCCTTATAAGTGAAAATAGAGTACAAGTATCTATTGCAAATGGGCACATAAGAACTCATGATAAGTCTACCAAAGGTTTTATGCTGTAAGGGATTTTTTCAATATTGTGTACTTGGGAAATATCACTAAGATTGTTTTCCTAAAGGGAAGGCCACACATAATAAGACACATTTAGAGTTATTACATAGTTCCCTCATGTCATTTCCAACTCCTTTTTTAGGGTCGAATTATTTTCTCACTTTTATTAAGGTCTTCTCCAAACATACATGGATGCACTTTCTTAACTCAAGAGTGAGTTATTCAATACTTATAAAACTTATAAGGAATTTATAGAGAATTAATTTTATCTTTCTATAAGGAGGATACACATATTTGATGGGGGGGAATTTGCCAATTAGGCTTTAACATACTTTTATAGTGAACATGGTATTTAAAATTAGCATACAAATACCTACACCCCTCAATATAAAGGTGTAGTTTAGAGAAAGAACATAAGTTTATGAGAGATGGAAACTTGCGTGATTCAGTCTTGTTATATGAATCCACTTTTTTGGGTTCAAGCAATCAATAGTTCGAATTACATAGAAAACTTCATACCCCATAAGGCAATCTAAAATATGAATCTTGAGAAGGCTTGGTCCTGTGACCAACTAGAAGCTTCATTTAGCTTATTTGGTATTGAGGCTTGTGGATTCATAATATATAGTTAGTGAAAATCCATGGAGAGGAAAAACAAATCGCTCATATATGTTGTCTTTTTTTGAGAATTTTAAAGCTTACAAGTTTTATCATACGTCTAACGATGTCTTATTTAGGTAGGATGTCTAGGTTGATGAGGGGATTCCTCTAATGGTTTATCCATTTATAGGTAATACCTATCGACAACCTTTTCAAATTATTTGTCTTTTTTTTTTTGTGCATAATTTAAAGGAGAGCATATTTTCTAAGACAATAATAGATTTCCTTAAACTAGGCCTTATGCTATTCTTTATTTATAATTTAGTAATTTTCTTATAATTGTGAAAATTTACAATGATCATTGTTATAATTATTAATCTTATATTTATTATTTTCACTTTCTTTTTCTTTTTCTTTTGAATTAATATTTTTAGGTTTGCTTCATTGTTATTTCATCATTTTTTTTGCCTTTCTACTTTTTAAGATCATGTCTACATCATAATCCTTTACTTTTCTCTTCTTGATGATGTATCATTGAGTGTGATAAACATATGGAAAACTTATACCAACTTATCTCTCATTTCATACTTCTCCATCTCTTCAGGATGAGGATGATAGTTTAGATCCACCACCTCCTATTACATAGAATTTTCCTAGATGGCTCACCGTATTCTTGAGGTAACTTGATATTTGGTTGGTGATCCTTTAGGTTCATGTTGTATTTTCTCATTCATTTTGCATGATCCTCAAATTTTCTAGATGTGGTAGGTATTCTTGAGTGGGAAACAACTATGGTAGAGGATTATTCATCTTTATCAAAGAATAATACTTTGGATCTTTTTTCTCTTTTAATGGAAAGAAAATTACTTCTATATAAGTGGTAGGCCGAATATAATATTCAATTTATGGGTCTATTGATAAGTATGAGTCACATCTTGTGGCTAAGGGTTTTTAGATGTTGAGGGAATTGAATATTTTAAAACCTTTTCTCATGTTGCCAAGATGGATTTCATTCATATAGTGTTTTCACTTTTTATGTACTATAGGGTGGTTAGTATATTAGATGAATATGAAGAGTTCCTTTTTTAATGGTGATCTTCATGAGGATATGTAGAAGCCTCTACATTTTGTTGAAGACTCTTCACTTATTTACATGTTTTTTCATTCATTATATGGTCCGATACAAGCCCTTAGGACTTGGTATGAAAAGATGAATCATTTTTTGTTTACTTTTAGATTCACTCAATGTTATTCCTATTCTAGGGATAAGCCTATCTGATTGAGGAGATCGGGTGCAATGAGGCGGTTTCTGGGTTGAGCAGGTATGGAAGCCCACAACCTGTAATAGGCTGCGGCTTCCCTTTCTCCTGTGTTTGTTGCCTTTGCATGTTGGTCGATTTGCATTCGGTGGAAGCTCTTGCTTGTGGGGGTGTTTCTTGCTATCACGAGGGGGTTGTTTTAATCTTTTTTTTGCTACGGTGTGGTGGTGTTTGGTGTCGACAGGGGAGGCATAAGGGTTTTGTTTTTATTACATCCCAAATTGTGACGTTACAATTTACCATTACAAGATAGAATAAAAGTAAATACTGGAGGTGAATTAATGATGCATGTACCTTGTTTTCAATATGAATGTTGTTTCATTTGATGTTATTCTTGGTGAAATACTGCATAAAGGAGAATAGAAGGTTATTGATTTGTGAATAATCTAACTTTTGAAATGTTTCATGTATTCTGCTTTGTTTTGAGCATATGACTCCCGTTGTCGTGTCATGATGTGCAGGAAACAGGTTCGTACCTCCACGCAGAGGAGAGATATCACTCGGGGAGGAACTTGGTCGGGTAAACAGTAACGAGTACCAATTGGACATACACACACAAACTATAGACTGAGTAAGCTAAGTCATTGTTGTGGTTAAGGGTAAGTCATCCGTAGGCTTGTTTAGTATCATTAGGAGTCGTATCTTCTTCTGAATGTGTAAATAAGTGATGCTTGCCAGTATAATCTTAGGTGGAATAATATTTCTTGTTAGAGGTGGGTACGTGTATATATACATATGAATACGATATGTACAAGTATCCATAAGTGCATTCATGTCGATACAACGTATTAGAGCAGATGGATATGCCATACGTGTGCGTCAATATGAGTGTATTTATGAATACTTATACGTAAAGTAAATATACAGGTATATACACATGAATACGTATCCACAGCTAACCTGTTGTTATAAGTATATTGTGACGGTATATAACCTCAGAATTTATACATACACATATATATACATATACATGATTACGTATAGTATTGACTGGTTCACAGTATACGTACGTATAATGTAGATGTATATACATGTGTAGGTATAAAGATAAATATATTTATATATTTAATATTATATTAAAATATAAATATAATATAGTTTTTACAAGTATAGATATGTATACGATATTATTTAAATTATTAATTTAAATAATTATACATAAATATATATATATTGTAAATTAAAACTATATTATATAAATATTTTAATAAAATAAAATATATATAGATGTATTTAAATAAAATATTTAAATGAAATTTAAAATAGTGAAATGAGACTATATCATGAATTAGAGAATATAACGTTTTCTTAAAAATGACGATTTTCTCTAATATGTAAAAGTTCTTTGAATCGAAATATATTAAGAGTTAAATATTTGTAAAATACAAAATATTTCAAAGAGTAAAGTCGAAATATAATTTTGAAAGGAAAAATCTGTAGAAAGCCATTCCCGTGGAAACCGCACAGGAAGAAATCGCGCGACCAGGGCCAAAGCAACCAAAAACGACTAAGATAAATTCGCTAAAAATGGTGTTGTGGACGCCATCCGACCTAGGAATTAGTCTCTCATTAAACTAACACTTATTCCTACATGTTGAAATACGCATTAACCTGTAGGTGGCGTTTTACAGTTTCGAGTTGAATTTTTCATGATTTGCTAGCTTAAAGGAAGTCGAATCACCTCCATTTTTAATGACTTAGGGTTTAAGAATCCGCGAAGTGACGTTTGACAGAGTATTGAAGCTTGGTTGTCATTTTGCATGCCCTAAATTGAGGAAGCAGTTGCTAACACAGGATTATAAATACTCGCCCATTCATCCATCAAAGGATATCTTGTGCAATTCATCTTTGACGAATTGAAGAGTCGTCCTACTGAGTTTAGAAGCTTCTACTGTAAGTTGTTTATGTTGCATTGCATCATTTTAATCAAAGAGTGGGAACTAGAAGTTTGTACCAGCTGCATTTACTAGATTGTGCTTAGAATACCTTGTAGAAAGGAAGAGAAATAGTAATTTTCAGTATAGAAGTTTGTTTAGGGAGAGTGCTGAGAGAAGAAGCTTTATATTGAAAGAGAGTCTACATTCCGCCATCCTCATTTGAAAGCTACTGCCAAAACAGTGCTGGAAGAAGCTCTTATTCACAGCTGTAGCAAGTGATTAATTTTTGAGGAAGAATTAGAGACTGGTCTGAGAGTTGCTGAAAGTCTTTTGTTGGAGAGTGTTCATCTTTCGTAGAATGAGCTTTTAATCTGCTAAGAAGTCCTTTGGCTAGGAGGCTATAGGTGTAGCAAATTCTCACTGGATCAACACTTGTGGAAAGCTCTTGTCAGGCATGTTAACTCTTTTACTTTTTCATGAAGTTGCTATTCTTCTTTGGTCTAGAAGAGTTTACAAATAAAAGTCCACTTTCATTAAAACATAATAGGGAAGTAAGGTCGTACTTTATGGTATACTTGGAAAGGATTTCTAAAAGGATTGCCTTAAATATAGAAGTGTTGTTGAACCATTAAACAAGTGGAAAATTTGTGAAATAGGAAGGCTAACGCAGGTTCTATACTATTAACTCTTGTATTAATTAGTAGACGGATTTACTGATCTATTAAAGAGTAAATTGCAATTATCTGTATTGACTCCATATAAGGAGTGTATGTTTGCATATAGCTATTTATATACTAAGAAATGAAATGAGGGTATTTAATAAGTTACCGATCACAACTAGTTGAAGATTAACTTAGTCAAGTTATTAAAAGCTCCTAGGATGAGAAAGTCCCGTATAAGGGAGTTAGTTGTGAGTACTTGTTAAATTATTCTCCTTTCTAGTAGTTAACTTGAAGTAGGACGTCTAGGGTACGTACTACCCCGATAGACCAACCTACGCGTAGTGTAAGAATGCCTTAATGCAAATCGGCCCTGAGTAGTCCATATGATAAATGACCTTCATTCGAAGTACTGAATGATAATACTTTGGCCAAAGTAGTGAAATGTACAACCTTCACTTAGGTGTGAAATAGTTGAGACTACACTGTCAGTTCATTGTGATCCCGAAGTACATACTAGTTCAAGAGATTCCGTATGCACAGAACCTAGTTATGTAGGAACACAACACTATGCTCAGTTGGTAATCGTTAAAGGATACCCTACCAATCTCTTCTTCGAAAGGAGGGTTGTTCATTGCAAAATGATCATGCGGGGGACCGCATTATAAGTCCGTGGTTGGCGGAAAAGCGCCCGAGTGATGTTTCTCCTCCTCAACAAGCGGCCGATGTACCAAGATTTGAAAGGACGGATTCCTTGACCTTCTTACTACTATTTGTTCTAAAGCTCATTGGAGCTATGTTAGTTAAGGTACGTATTCTTGTTTCATGTACTTGTGAAGTTATTATATTGAATTGGAATCTTTGTTGTATAATAATATGGCAACTTGTTCATGTTTTGTCAATAAAGAAAAAGAAAAATTCTATTGCAAAGACATGATTAACACGTTTACATACTTGAAGGATGTAAATTATGAAAATTTTAATTTTACCGAAGGGTCGGGTCGTTACATGTGGTATCAGAGCTACCAGGTTTTACACTAGGAACCTATGAGCTCATTACGCAACAACGCGTAAACTTTATCAGAAGATAAAGATTGACAAGTTCTTGTGCCACAATGGCAAGAGGAAAAGAACTGAGGAAGAAGTGAAAGGAAGATGAAACTCCTAGTAGCTCGTTAAGTTGGGAGGAGTTAAGAGTTATCCCTCGAGTAGGAACTCCTAAACCAACAATTTATGATAATACTTAGGATTGCGGAAGATTATGCAATCAAGCTATGAAGAAGGGTTAGGAAGAATAACCGGTGTATACCTTTATCCAACGAAATAGTTTTATGACTCTAAGGCAGCCAAAAGGAATAAGATAACCTTGTTATAGTAGCAAACTATAGTTGTAGAGAGTCAGGAACTTTTGGATTTAGTGAAAACTCTACGAATCTATGTTTATGCAATATCAGCATAAATTAGATTGAATAAGGAAGTCAACGAAGGAAGTATCCACGGGAGTTGGAGAACTCTTGACATGAAGCTAATTCTTATGTAAAGATAGAATCTTGCAAGGAAAAAGAGTTAGTACCTTAGAGATAAGAGAAAAGACCAGAATGGTCCGAATTAAAAGTAATCAACAAAGTGGACAAGGTTCCACCGACCAAAATCAATTAGATTATTGGAGTTTTGGTATGAAAAAGAGACCAAACAACTTTGGTAATTCTAGAGAATTGGATTAATGAAGTGTCTCGTAACTTATAAGTTGCTGTTTATTAGATCTTCCGTTGGATGATCCAAGTTATTGAAATCTATGGGATAGAAACCAATGACAAATCTCACTTTGGCGAAAGTATATTTGAGGTATGCCTTGAGACAAGGTAGAAGCAATGAAAATTCATCAACAAGGAAACGACAAATCCTTACAAAAGAGGCAAGAGTTTGCTAGGAGTTCAACCTTGAGTAGATCAAAAGTTGTGGAAACTCTAAGGGGGGAAGGAAAAGAGTGGGTTGACTCGAGTTTAGTACCCCATTCAACAAAAGAACGTGGGTATGTTCTTAGTTTGGAAGAATTAATGTCTTCTTCGCAAGTCATGATGACAAATAAGTCATACACTTTTTAATCCAAGAAAAGAGGTATTGGGATCTTCGGAGAAAGTTAAATAAACCCATACTTAGGATTATTTGATTGAAAGATGAAACGATATTATCTTTTGATATCCACTAGGAAAAAGGTATTGAGATTTCTAAAGAAAGATAAACGGAAAGGTCAAAGATTATGATCTATTATCATCTCATACCTTATATTTATTTTATAGGAAGAATCAAATGAAATTATCATTTGGTGTCTAGGAAAAAGGATAGGCAGATAATTTGATCATGATAAGAAAGGTCATTGCCTATGAGATTGGCAAGGAAAGCTTTAAAATACTCATGACTGAAAGAAAGTGTCTCTACATTCCTATACACCTTATATGAAGAAAGTAGATAACGATGTTATTTCTATACAAGAGTAGTAAAACAAAATATATTCATGTCATGAAAATGACTTGAAACTATAAGCTTATTGTGCTAAGAAACCCGAGGATGAAAAGGTTTAACCATAAGCCACAGAGATGGAATGGAAAATAAGGTAGGATATGATGCTATACAATGCATCAATTATCTTTACATGGCTGATCACTTGATCACTGTCTATTTAATGAAACCCTAGGTTTGTAATAACCTAATGGGAACAAGAAGTTCATTCGAATGAAGAGAAAGATCTAAGGATAAGATCTAACCCATTGAGTTGGGTTAAATAAATTGACTACTCTTTTAATGCCTTGTAGTTGGAATAAGTCTACTTGGTTGAGTTGTACATTCGGTCTTGATTGAGATATATAGAGGTAGAGAAACCTATATCATTAGATTAATCATTGATTGAGAATCCCAAGAATTGAAAGGGAATATTGGGATTGTGATTCACCAATGGAAATGTGTATATCACTTGAACTTATGAGATTCTATGAGCGGAAACAAAGGTAGAATACCTAGTGAGTTATAAAGAAGCTACTTTACACTCTTGGAAAGAAGTCATCGTATTGACTAGAACGTTGTTGAGTGGCACTTATATTAAAGAGAATACACTCTCAAAAGGGAAACATCCATTGTTATGTCAGAGCAATATAACATTTTGAGTGAAATAATGGAAAATTTTATTGAGTAAAGCACCGGGGATGTTACTTGAACTCAAAAGGATGTACTGAAGTTGGAGCTCTCCTATATGATTAAGAGAATCAATGGAACCAACGAGGAATGTTCATGCTTGGTAACTAGGTAGGTAATTAAATTTACTATTATCTAGGGATCAATATGACGGAACGTGGATTAACACTCAAAATTAGTACCAAAATTATTGGGAAAATTTGATTGAGTTAAAAGATGGATAACATCTTTGAAAATAATCCAAGGACAGAAGAGATCCTAGATATGGATGTCCTAAGATAAATGGGATTTATCTCTGCAAAACTTATAACCATTATTATATGGGAATTAAAATGGCGTGAGATCGTAAAATAGGTTTTCAACTAGTCAAAGAGTAGACTAGTATTGGGTGTAAAAGAACCTATGTACCCAAATTATGAATAATTTGGAATGGAACGAGGAAACTAATGTCAAAGTTAGGACATTGGAACAACAACAGGAATTGTTGGATGAGAAATTACTATAAACTTGGAAAGATAGAGTTTGAAGCTACACGGAATGTGGCAAGGTAATGACTAGTATACCAGGAAATGAAGACCGGATGTCATCATCGGTAAGTCATGTATACTCTCTTAAGATTCCAGAGGTAAAATGGTAGAACAAGAGACAAATCAATCTATCTATGTTAGTATAATTGACATAATGTTCAAGTAGACAAACTCATCCATGAAATCAACGTTTTTGGAAAAACTTGACTTATAGGATATTTGGTCCTAAATAATATATTGTGGGAAGTAGAGGCTTAATAATTCTGAGAGGTTATCTTAGTTTAGCAATAATGATAAAGTTGTGTAAACCCTGATCAAACTACGAAACATTCAACGGATCGAATGTGCAGTATATTATTATGTATAGTCAAAATAAGCAACGATGGAAGAATAAGTCTTGAAGGATTTATAAACTTCACATTGAAGTTTGGACCATTATATGATATAAAAGGTTAAAAACTCAATTAAGCTAAAAAAGGCTTAGAATTGAGTGAATCATAGACTTGATAAAATGTCAAAAAAAATTAATAGATCAAAGTTACCAAGGAAACTTCGACGATACAAAGCTTATGTATGAAGCAGTATCAAGATTTGACAGGTGTCCATGAGTAAAGTTGTGCTCCCGATGGACAAATAATCAAGTACAAGTACTATGTGGTAAGGATAATGAATGTGTAAGTGGCAGAAGGACTCGGTTTATGAGTTGACCAATAGTGTAAATACCAAAAGAGAAGGATTGGACCCACGATGTAGTGTACAATGCATCGACTTTCCTATTCTAATTGGATTATACTAAGGATAAATTCATGGACCAATGATTTCCGATCACTGTGTGTTTGGTGTGGTGTATAGTTACTATTATAACTCGGATGTGAATATGTGCTAAAACTCTTTGGGAGAGTAAGTATGTGTGAGGCATACAAGATTTCCCTATGCGATAGTGTGAACACTCGAAGCAAGTTCCAGGAAGAACAAGATTGCTACATAGGTTGGATGCTTTTTAAATCTTACGTATTTTGTGAATTGTAAGTAACACTTTATTTGACTTTAACTATATGTTAAAAAGCTATACCTCATCGAGGACGATGATTCACAAGGGGGGAAGTATGTTACATCCCAAATTGTGACGTTACAATTTACCATTACAAGATAGAATAAAAGTAAATACTGGAGGTGAATTAATGATGCATGTACCTTGTTTTCAATATGAATGTTGTTTCATTTGATGTTATTCTTGGTGAAATACTGCATAAAGGAGAATAGAAGGTTATTGATTTGTGAATAATCTAACTTTTGAAATGTTTCATGTATTCTGCTTTGTTTTGAGCATATGACTCCCGTTGTCGTGTCATGATGTGCAGGAAACAGGTTCGTACCTCCAGGCAGAGGAGAGATATCACTCGGGGAGGAACTTGGTCGGGTAAACAGTAACGAGTACCAATTGGACATACACACAAACTATAGACTGAGTAAGCTAAGTCATTGTTGTGGTTAAGGGTAAGTCATCCGTAGGCTTGTTTAGTATCATTAGGAGTCGTATCTTCTTCTGAATGTGTAAATAAGTGATGCTTGCCAGTATAATCTTAGGTGGAATAATATTTCTTGTTAGAGGTGGGTACGTGTATATATACATATGAGTACGATATGTACCAGTATCCATAAGTGCATTCATGTCGATACAACATATTAGAGCAGATGGATATGCCATACGTGTGCGTGAATATGAGTGTATTTATGAATACTTATACGTAAAGTAAATATACAGGTATATACACATGAATACGTATCCACAGCTAACCTATTGTTATAAGTATATTGTGACGGTATATAACCTCAGAATTTATACATACACATATATATACATATACATGATTACGTATAGTATTGACTGGTTCACAGTATACGTACGTATAATGTAGATGTATATACATGTGTAGGTATAAAGATAAATATATTTATATATTTAATATTATATTAAAATATAAATATAATATAGTTTTTACAAGTATAGATATGTATACGATATTATTTAAATTATTAATTTAAATAATTATACATAAATATATATATTGTAAATTAAAACTATATTATATAAATATTTTAATAAAATAAAATATATATAGATGTATTTAAATAAAAGATTTAAATGAAATTTAAAATAGTGAAATGAGACTATATCATGAATTAGAGAATATAACGTTTTCTTAAAAATGGCGATTTTCTCTAATATGTAAAAATTTCTTTGAATCGAAATATATTAAGAGTTAAATATTTGTAAAATACAAAATATTTCAAAGAGTAAAGTCGAAATATAATTTTGAAAGGAAAAATCTGTAGAAAGCCATTCCCGTGGAAACCGCGCAAGAAGAAATCGCGCGACCAGGGCCAAAGCAACTAAAAACGACTAAGATAACCTCGCTAAAAATGGTGTTGTGGACGCCATCCGACCTAGGAATTAGTCTCTCATTAAACTAACACTTATTCCTACATGTTGAAATACTCATTAACCTGTAGGTGGCGTTTTACAGTTTCGAGTTGAATTTTTCATGATTTTCTGGCTTAAACGAAGTTGAATCACCTCCATTTTTAATGACTTAGGGTTTAAGAATCCGCCAAGTGACATTTGACAGAGTATTGAAGCTTGGTTGTCATTTTGCATGCCCGAAATTGAGGAAGCAGTTGCTAACACAGGATTATAAATACTCGCCCATTCATCCATCAAAGGATATCTTGTGCAATTCATCTTTGACGAATTGAAGAGTCGTCCTACTGAGTTTAGAAGCTTCTACTGTAAGTTGTTTATGTTGCATTGCATCATTTTAATCAAAGAGTGGGAACTAGAAGTTTGTACCAGCTGCATTTACCAGATTGTGCTTAGAATACCTTGTAGAAAGGAAGAGAAATAGTAATTTTCAGTATAGAAGTTTGTTTAGGGAGAGTGCTGAGAGAAGAAGCTTTATATTGAAAGAGAGATAGTCTACATTCCACCATCCTCATTTGAAAGCTACTGCCAAAATAGTGCTGGAAGAAGCTCTTATTCACAGCTGTAGCAAGTGATTAATTTTTGAGGAAGAATTAGAGACTGGTCTGAGAGTTGCTGAAAGTCTTTTGTTGGAGAGTGTTCATCCTTCGTAGAATGAGCTTTTAATCTGCTAAGAAGTTCTTTGGCTAGGAGGCTATAGGTGTAGCAAATTCTCACTGGATCAACACTTGTGGAAAGCTCTTGTCAGGCATGTTAACTCTTTTACTTTTTCATGAAGTTGCTATTCTTCTTTGGTCTAGAAGAGTTTACAAATAAAAGTCCACTTTCATTAAAACATAATAGGGAAGTAAGGTCGTACTTTATGGTATACTTGGAAAGGATTTCTAAAAGGATTTCCTTAAATATAGAAGTGTTGTTGAACCATTAAACAAGTGGAAAATTTGTGAAATAGGAAGGCTAACGCAGGTTCTATACTATTAACTCTTGTATTAATTAGTAGACGGATTTACTGATCTATTAAAGAGTAAATTGCAATTATCTGTATTGACTCCATATAAGGAGTGTATGTTTGCATACAGCTATTTATATACTAAGAAATGAAATGAGGGTATTTAATAAGTTACCAATCACAACTAGTTGAAGATTAACTTAGTCAAGTTATTAAAAGCTCCTAGGATGAGAAAGTCCCGTATAAGGGAGTTAGTTGTGAGTACTTGTTAAATTATTCTCCTTTCTAGTAGTTAACTTGAAGTAGGACGTCTAGGGTACGTACTACCCCGATAGACCAACCTACGCGTAGTGTAAGAATGCCTTAATGCAAATTGGCCCTGAGTAGTGCATATGATAAATGACCATCATTCGAAGTACTGAATGATAATACTTTGGCCAAAGTAGTGAAATGTACAACCTTCACTTAGGTGTGAAATAGTTGAGACTACACTGTCAGTTCATTGTGATCCCGAAGTACATACTAGTTCAAGAGATGCCGTATGCACAGAACCTAGTTATGTAGGAACACAACACTATGCTCAGTTGGTAATCGTTAAAGGATACCCTACCAATCTCTTCTTCGAAAGGAGGGCCGTTCATTGCAAAATGATCGTGCGGCGGACCGCATTATAAGTCCGTGGTTGGCGGAAAAATGCCCGAGTGATGTTTCTCCTCCTCAACAAGCAGCTGATGTACCAATATTTGAAAGGACGGATTCCTGGACCTTCTTACTACTATTTGTTCTAAAGCTCATTGGAGCTATGTTAGTTAAGGTACGTATTCTTGTTTCATGTACTTGTGAAGTTATTATATTGAATTGGAATCTTTGTTGTATAATAATATGGCAACTTGTTCATGTTTTGTTAATAAAGAAAAAGAAAAATTCTATTGCAAAGACATGATTAACACGTTTACATACTTGAAGGATGTAAATTATGAAAATTTTAATTTTACCGAAGGGTCGGGTCGTTACAGTTTTTTCCTTTATCTGTGTGTAAGTTTTGTGTACAGATTAAGCATGGAAGGAGATTCTTTTTCTTGCTGCCTGCGTGGGGTTTGGGTGGTTTCATTTGCGGCTCTCTTTTTTCATAGTGATGGATCTAAGGGAGGCTTCTGGTGTTAAGTCCTCTTTGGATTTTCGCTCTGCTCTTGGAACGAATTCTCCATCTCGTGCAATGAGAGTGGTTGAGAATAATTTATTTGATAAGGATTTGGGGGTTGAAGGGTTTGCTCCGTCTGGGGGACCTCGTATCCCGAAAATCAATGGATGCCTAGAGTGAAGTAAAGAAAGATCAGTGCTGGTAATTCAACCAGAGTCAATAGTGGAAGATATTGAGTATTTCTCAAAGCATGCATTGATTTGCAAATTCATGGGTTTGCGGGTTTCGCTCCAATTTCTGGAATTGTGGGCTCAGCTGACCTGGTCTCTGGAGGGTGAAATGGAGATTATGCTACTGGCGAATCATTATTTTATTGTGATTTTTAACTGTATGGCTGATCGTACCTGTGTTTTCGAGGGGGGGCCTTATTTCAATAACCAGATTGGCTTATTTATTAAGCCATGGTAGGCTGGGTTCAATCCGTCGAAGGAGCTGTTGAATAGGGTTCCGGTGTGGGTTTGTCTTCCTTGATTTACTGTTGAATACTGGCACAATGATATCTTGCAAATAGTTGCTGTGCTGCTGGGGAAACCAGTGGGTCCTTCTCAACAAACCCAGGATAGAAAGGTAATGACTTGTGCTCGCATTTGTGTTGAGATTTATTTGAGTAATCTGCTTCCAGACTCTTTGGAAATTCGTGTGGTTATGTATTCTTGGGTGCAATAGCCGGATTATGAGACTTTTCCTTTCCGTTGTCATTTATGTCATGAATATGGTCATTTGTAGCGAAGATGTCCTAGGGCCAAAGTTAATGATTTTTAGAGTTTGCAGCCTCCTCACAACCTCGCTAAGGTTGATAAAGGAAAAGCTCCTATTTCTAGTAATGTTGGTAATGTTGTTGGTTCAAAGGGTTTCACTCTTGTTAAAACTTGTAATATGAATAATGGGTAGAAGAGGTCCTTTAAAGATCGTCAAGAAGAGGACACTTTCAATAGATTTGAGGTTTTGGATGATCTTAGTTAGTAGGAGGTGAATTCGGGCTTGTTGGCTATGGATCAAGGGGTTTTGGAAATGGCACAGGAGGGAAATATGTTTGAGAATATTCAGAGTACACAAGATGGTGGTGCTTTGAAAATGGACACTGACGTTAATATGATCGTTTTAGTGGGGCCTCAGGTCATTTCGCCTACAAAGAAGGGTGGGGGGAGATTTCGCTTTCATTGGTGAAAGCAGGAGCTGATTTGGAAAAAGGAAGCAAGGCTTCCCCTTCGTTGGTGATTCTCCAGAAAGATTTGAAAAAAAGGGGTTGCTGAGAAGTCCTCAAGGCTAGGCGTAAGAATGACTTAGAGAAAATCAAGTTGATGGGGGAAACCTTGGTGGAGTCAGGTTCTGTTAGGAATTTGGACTCTCGCTTCTCTAATCCTCCGAAATGATCATCCTTTCATGGAATGTAAGAGGCTTGAATAGTGGCCCTCAACAAAAAGTTATTCGTGATTTGGTGGGAAAGCATTCTCTTGATGTGATTTTCTTACAGGAAACTAAGTTTTCGGTTGAGAATATGGGTGGTTTGGCGACTAAATTGTGGGGGCATGGTCAATGCTAGTGCATTGGTGCCCAAGGTAATGCGGGGTGTGTGGCCTATCTTTGGAATCCTCTGAAGATCTGACCTCTCTGGTGGATGTCTTGCAAGTCTTCCATGTCAGTGGTGGCTGCGAGCTTGGAAACGGGCAAAACTATTCTTCTTTCTAATATTCATACTCTTATTGATTCTTTTGGTAAGCAGTACTTGTGGTCTCATATTCGGTGTATTCGTAGCTCTGCTCCTCTTTTTCCTTGGATTATTGCAGGTGATTTCAATGCATTACTGATTTGGAAGAAAAAAAGGGTGGAATTTTGAGGTTGGAGCCTTCTTCTTTTCTTCTCCGTGATAATATTTCTGCATTGAATCTTGTGGGCATTAAGTCGAGTAATGGTCACTTTACTTGGAATAATAGGTCGGCTGGGGGAGGATTGGATTCTTGAGAGGTTAGACAGGTTCCTAGCCTCTTGTTTATGGGTTGGTGGATCTTGGTCTGAAATTCTGGACTGGAGGGGCCCAGATCACTGGCCTATCAAATTATCTGTTTCTTTGGCTCGGGTAGCTCGTTCTCCCTCTTTCAAGTTTCAACTTATGTGGTTACGAGAGCCTTCTCTTCATGATCATGTAGCTAAATGGTGGAGTAAGGGGAGACCTGCTTTTGGCACCGCTATGTACTCTTTTGCCAAACAACTGCAGTATGTGAAGTACCAGCTAAAAAGATGGAATTGGTATGTTTTTGGTAATATTTTCCATGCTAAGGCTGCTGCTCAGGTTGACTTGGATGCTATCACTTGGGAGATTAGAGAGTTTGGTCTTTCTGAGGTATCTCTTAGGGAGGAGAAAAGGGTGCTGAAATTTTGGAGGAATGTGAGTTGCACTAGGGAAAACTTTAGTGTCGAATCTTCGCCAATTGGCGAATAATTGAAATCAAGACCTCCAGAAATGGTGAATAGTACAAGCTAAAAAGGATATTGAATTGCCAAGTTTTTACAAAAAATTAATTTCGTCTCGATTAATTCGCCTATGCATTATTTTTTAGATGATGCGTCATTGGAACCGATTCGCCAGTAGTTTATACTGTAATTACAAATATTAATTATATTCGCTAGTAATATTATATTCCTACCATTAATTTTAGGGCAATATCACCACTCATAATAAATTACCATTTCATTTTAGGGATATTTTAGCCTTGAGTAGGGCTTTTATTTATTGCCATCGATTAGCTTTTTAATCGGATGGTTGTAGGTTGATTCCATGACTTATATGCACGTGCATTTTAAAAGGCTTGTTGAGGCCCAAAATTTGTTTTGGGCCACAGGATTAGATTTAATTGTGTGGCACAAAACAAATTTCAGGCCTCAACAAGCCTTTTAAAAGGAACGTGCATATAGGTCGCGAAATCTACCTGCAACCATCTGATTAAAAAGCTAATCGATGGTAACAATTTCACTTTTCATATAGTCTTTTTTTTAAAGTGAGAATTTAAAAAAATGTTTAATTCATGTGTGCTCCAATGCATTTTCGATAGTGAATTTATGCTTGGTGGTGAGGGGGCAATGCCCCCTCAACCCCCACAAGGGGGATTTTACCCCTTGACCCTTGCAAGGGATGGTGCCCCTTGACCCTGTTGGTGGCTGCTGCCTGCAGGCCCTTACTTCGATTTTACAAAAAACAAAAAAAAATATGGGGAATTTGCAACGAGCAACTATGCAAATTTTTAAAGGAGAGATTCGCCATTGTAATTAATATTTTTAAGTGATTATTCGCTAGGATTCGCCACTGTGATTATTATTTTTGCCAATTATTCATTAAGATTCGCTAGGATTTTACAATTTTTTTAATAATGTGCATAGATTCGCCAGGAAAACTAATAATTTTTTTCGAATAAAAGGAAAGATTCGCCAGGATTTTACACCTTCGCCAAGGTGAGGGTTTCTTAAAGTTATCCTTGAGCTGCACGAGGAAATTTATTGGAAACAAAAGGCTCGGGTTGAGTGGCTATAGGAGGGAGACAAAAACAATGCCTTCTTCAACTCTGTGAAAGCCAAGATACATGGTAATTCAATTCCTTTTCTTGTAAAAGATAGGGGTGAGCATTTATCTTCGTTCTGAGATATCTCGGATGAAGCCTTGCAGTAGTTTGCTTCCTTATTTAGAGAGGATTCTTGGGATGTGTTGTATGAATAAAATCAAGTGTTGGCCTGCATTCCTTCTTTGGTTACTAGTGTGATGAATGAGCACCTCTTGGGATGCATTACCCTGGATGAATTGGAGTCTATTGTTTTTCAGATGAAGAAGGGGAAATCTCCTGGTTCTGATGGCTTTCCGATTGAGCTCTTTTAATAATTTTGGGACATTATCAATCTGGATCTACGGGCTTTGGTTCATGAATCTCAGAGGAGCAAGCAAATGATGTGGGCTTTGAATTCCACCTTTCTTTCTCTTATTCCCAAGTGTGAGGGTGTGAACCATAGTCCCAGGATGCGCCAGAACTCACGGGGACGCGGCGAGTCACGCTCCGTGCGATCCTGGCCACGTCTTGGGTGCGCAGACGTGAACGAGGCCACGTCTAGGGCCAAACTCGCCGGACGCACCGGATGCGTCGTGTCCAGGAGAGTCCCGACCCCTAGGCGTGGTCGGTGGCAGCAAAGGCCAGAAAGGCCAAAAAAAACAAAAACAAAGTTTTTTTATATAGTTTTTTTAACTTATATTTTCTATTTTGCCCTAAAAGCAACCTCATTTCATTCATTTGGCAAAATAGGAGGAGAAGAGAGAGTTGTGTAGAAAAATAGGAGGAGAAGAGAGGGCAACCAGCAAATTGTTGAAGACAAATCCAGGGTCATATATCATTTGGGGAGCTTCATACCAGCAAGGAGGTGCATTGAGAGCTCATTACCAGTGATTGGGAGGAGTTTGCATTGCATTCCAAGCCAAATCTAAGAGGTAAGTTCGATTTTAATTGATTTTTTTGTTTTTTTTAACAAATAATTCATTGTAATTTGTAAAATCACTATTTTTTTGAGTTTGCATATTTTTTTTACAAACCCTACTTGCAACTTAAATAATTTTAGAAACCCTACTTTTGCAGCCACATTCATTTGCAAATCAAACCATATTATTATTTTCACAATGTCTCAAACCCCAATCAGAAAAGACCCTGCTTGGAAACATGCTGAAATCTTTCCCAGAATGAAAAAAGGAGACACAAAATGTTTCTACTACAAAACAATATATCATGGAGGCATAAATCGATTAAAATACCATCTTGTACGCATACCCATCCATGATGTAGTGGGTTGCCCTAGAGCACCTCCTGAGGTTGTTCGTGAAGTGCAGGTGCAATTAGAAACTTTTGAAATCCAAAAAGAATTGAAAAAGAAACAGAAGCAGGAGTTGGTGAGTGTTGGAGTTGGACAGGGACTTGGTGCTATTGGAGATGTGTCTTCCATGCCTCCAAATCGTCCTAGTGCTAGTGCTTGTGGTAGTGCTTTTGTTTCTACATTAGCTATGCCTATGCGTACTCCTAGTGCTGGTGGCGCTGCTACTGCTAGTGGTAGTGGCAGTATTAGCATTGGCCCTAGAGTTCGTAAATCTAGGGTGGACTCATATTTTGTACCACGCACTACTCCTGGTTCCCAACCGTCGCTTGAGAGCATGGGTTGGAACAAGGACGCACATGATGCAGCAAAAAAGGCAATTGCAGAATTTTGGTACTACTGCACCATTCCCTTCCATGTAGCCAGGTAATTCTTTTTCGTTTAATTGTTTTAAAATTTATATTTAAATTTTAGAATCTAGATGTATCTCATTATCGAATTCAAATTTAAAGTTAAATACTTAAAACTTTTTCATTTTACAATACTTATGTAACTTATTAATTTATTTATGACATGTTATAGGTCACCTTTCTGGCAAAACATGGTTGATGCCATAACCATATGTGGGGCGGGGTTCAAAGCCCCTAGTGAAGATGAATTAAAGGGCCCACTTTTGACTCAAAAGGTGGCAGATGTGAAAGCACAATTAGAGGAGCAACGCAAGCAGTGGAGCATGATTGGTTCCACCATCATGACTGATGGTTAGACTGATAGGAGAAATAGGACGCTGCTTAATTTTCTAATTTCCTCGGGAGGTAATTGTACTTCCTTCAATGCATGGGAATTTGAATTTTATTTAGTGATTAATAATTTAATATGGCTGATTTATGTTTTTTAATTTATTGAATAATTGGTTTTGCTTATTTTTTTAGGTGACACCGTCTTCATGAAGTCCATTGATGCTTCTGCCCAAATCAAAAATGCCACATACCTGTGTGAGGCTATAGAGGAGGTGATAGTTGATGTGGGGGAAGAGAATGTAGTGCAAGATAGACAATGCAACAAATTATGTTGCTGCTGGTAGATTATTGATGGAGAGGCACCCTACTATATTTTGGACTCCATGTGCCGCCCATTGCATTGACCTCATGTTGGAGGATCTTGGGAAGCTCCCATGGATCAAAACATGTGTGGAAGCAGCAAAAAACATATGCAAATTTGTATACAACCACACATGGGTGCTTAACCTTATGAGGCAATACACGGGGTTGAGGGAGTTGTCTCGTCCTGGCATCACCAGGTTTGCAACAAATTTTATCACGATGCAATCCTTGATTCGGTCAAGGGCAGCTTTAAGGCGCATGTTTACTAGTGAGGAGTGGTCTTCCTCATCCTTTTCTACAAGCACTGCAGGGATTGTTGTGGCTGATTGCATTTTTGATGAGGAATTTGGACACCAATGGACGAGATGGAGAAGGTAAAATTTAATTATTTATTATGTTTTAATTTTTAATCATATCTTACTTTTATTTGTTTATTTTCATTCACACTTATTTGTGAAACATGTTTGCACTTTGCAGTTTATTGAGCCCTTGCTAGTTCTCCTACGAGTTGTAGATGGGGAGAAGCTCGCAATGGGCTATATATATGAGGGCATGGATAGAGCCAAAGAGGCCATTAGATCAGTCTACGGTGGAGTTGAGGAGAAGTATCATCCCATTTGGGATATCATTGATAGGAGATGGAAAAACCAACTTCATAGGCCCATCCATGTAGCCGCATGTTTCCTGAATCCGGCCTTCCAATTCTGCCGTGATCTCCATGCAGATAGAGAAATTCTTAGTGGGCTGTACACGATGATAGAGCAGATGTTGCCCACTATTACTACACAGGTGGTGCAGGAGATAGATGCCTTCACTAAGGCACAAGGAGACTTCTTTGCACGTCAAATGTGCAAAGATAATAGGAAAACATTACTACCAGGTAAAAATATATTTAAGGGCATAATTTTCATCTTTTTATATTATAATTTATTATTAAATGTTGAACTTGAACTTGAAACTATCAATGAGATTGATTTTGTTTCTTTTTCTCATCTCAGATAGCTAGTGGAATATGTTTGGTTCTGATACACTGATCCTGCAAAATATTGCCATTCGTATATTGAGTCAGCCATGCAGTTCATCTGGTTGTGAGCACAATTGGAGTATGTTTGAGCACATACACTCCAAGAAGCACAATAGAATGATAGTGGAGAGGATGAATGACTTGGTATATGTTCATTACAACCTTCGGCTCAGATACAGGAAGCTTTTTGACCACGACAAAACCTCGATTAGTCTAGAGGAGGTTGATCCACAGTCTGAGTGGATCACTGAGGCTACAGATGCAGTCTTTAGTGACGAGGACCTTGATTGGGTGGACCAGGCAGAGAGAGAGGCCGAGGTTGTAGCCATAGCTGAGGAGGAGACTAGAGCACAAGGAGAAATAGATGTTGTCGGTCAGACACAGGCAGAGACTATGGCTGCAGCTGCAACATCATCCAAGACCTTTAGACGCCTTCGTAGGAAGGATGCTGGCTCCACTATGCCATAGGGCATAGAGTCATAGACTTATAGCTATTGTTTTACTTTTGATATTTCATATTTGTATGGAACATTTGATGTCATGGATTTCATATTCCATGAGTTTTGTATACATTTGACTAAGTTTATATCTCTATGTATATAATTTCCTTCAGCAACGCAACTACAATTTATGTACTTTATACTTATGTAATCGTTGTATATTTGTGCATGTGATCAAATTTGCTTTTATTTGTGTTGTATTCAATAAAGGGTGCTTGAAACAAGTTTTAAATCCTTAAAAATCTCTAAATTTCTAGGGTTTTTTCAACTTTTTTTCATTTTGCCACGTCTGCGCCGCGTCCGAGTCCCGAGTCACCGAGTCCCGCGCCGAGTCGCCCTCGCCGAGTCCAAGCCGCGTCCGAGTCTCGTTACTATGGTGCGAACCATTTGAGTCTATTCCGTCCTATATCTCACTCTAATGTGGCGTATAAAATTATTTCCAAGGTGATTGTTGAGCGGTTGAAGTGGTGGCTTAACGAGCTTATCTCTGAGGAATAGAGTGGCTTCATGGAGGATAGGCAAATTTGAGATGGTGTGGTCATTGCCACTAAGGCCATTCAATCCATGGCGGCTTCCAAAGAAAATTCTATGCTCATCAAGTTGGATATGGCTAAGGCCTATGATAGAGTTAAATGGTCCTTCTTGCACAAAGTTCTCTCTGCTTTTGGTTTTGCTGAAGGTTGGGTTTCATGGGTGATGAGTTGTGTTACTTCCACTTCTTTTTTAGTTTTGATAAAAGAACCATCTTCCTTATTTGGAGCTTCTAGGGGCCTTCGTCAGGGGGACCCTCTTTCTCCCTATTTATTCATTCTTCTTGTTGAAGGTTTAGGGAGATTGCTGAAGAGCAATGTAGCTTTGGGCCTTATCCAGGGGTGGGTGTGGGGTAATGGATTTCCCCCCCAATCTCACCTACATTTTGTGGATGATACGGTTTTAATGGGTATGGCTAAGGTCTATGAAGCCAGTAATTTGCACAAGGCCTTGGATACTTATCTTGTTGATTTTGGTCAAATGATTAATGAGGATAAATCTTCCATTTAATCTTTAATACCCCACGACTCATTCAGTAGAGGATTTCTCGTATTCTGAGATTTCAAATTGGTTCTCTTCGTTTAACCTATCTTGGAATTGTTATCTATTCTAGTAATCTTCCTAGGGAGTCTTGGCAGAATATTCTTGACAAGTTTCATGCAAAAGTTAATCATTGGACTCATAGATAGTTGTCTTTTGCTAGGCAGGTTTAGTTGCTCAAATCAGTGGTGTAGGCTCTTCCCAACTATAGATGTATGCTCCAGGTGGCTCTTGTTGGGTTTGTTAAGGATTTGGACTCCTTGGTTAGACAATTCTTAGGGGCAGACAATTTTTCTTCCTCTAAGTGGAGCTTGGTGAAGTGGGATATTGTTTGTAGACCAAAGTAGTTTGGGGGTCTTGGTTTGCGACAGTTAGCTCTGATTGGGATAGCTTTGGCTGCAAAGCTTTATTGGAGGTGGTGTTTGGAACAGGATCAAGTTTGGGCCAAGATTTTATTTCATAAGTACCTTAGGGGGTCCTGAAGGAAGAGATTCCTCGTTATCCTCTGGTGGGGAAAGGTTCTGTGATGTGGGTAATACTTAAGAAAGGGGTTGCTCTGATCAAAGACAACTTGTCTGGATATGTAATAAGGGGGTTGAGGCTCTCTTTTGGCCTAACTCTTGGGATGGTTTCTCTGCCATTTTGCGCTAGTATCCTAACTTGGTGAATCTTGGTTAGCACTTTCTGGAGGTTGGATGGTCAAGGGTGATTGATTTTAAGACTTCATATCCCTATGGGCAGATGGTGGGGGCTAGGTGGAAGGATCCTTGCGAGTGGCCTATTTTTGGTTTGGAGTATTATGCTGAGCTTAAAAATATTTTGGCTATTAGAGAGTGTAGCTCCCTTCGGGATAAGGATATCTTATCTTGGTGTCTAAATCCTAAGGCTACCTTCACTGTGGCTAGTGGGTATCAAGAGTTGTTGGCTCATAGGTATGGTTGGGTGGAGGTTCTGTGGTGGAAAAATGTGTGGAACAAGTTCTCTTGGCCGAAGTGTAATTGTTTTTTTGTGGAATTTGGCTTGGAACAAATATTTGATTTGGGATAATCTTCAGAAGCGTGGTTTCCAGGGCCCTTCTGTTTGTGTTCTATGTGGGTGCAATGAGGAGGATTCTTCCCACCTATTTTTTAATTGTCCTTTTTCTATGTTGCTTTGGCATTTTTGGTGGGTTGTTTGGAAGCATCCTTGCATTCATGCTTCTTCTCTTGTTGAGTTCTGGAGCAGTCTGGGAAGATCTCCTACTCATGCATCTTTCCTCCAGATTGTGTGGTGCATTGGTCCTACCTTCATCCTTCAGAAAATTTGGCTATAAAGGAATTGTAGGATTTTTCACGGGGATAGGCTGATGGTTCAACATGTTTGGTATGATCCAGGAGACGGTGGAAGCCAAATGCAAAGTGGTGTATTCTTTGGAAAGGAGTGATGATGAGATTGTGAATAGATTTGGCTTCTAGGGCTTGACCCTTATATTTGTTTGTGTTAGAAGGGGTAGGCGGGCTAAAAAGAAGGTTCAAAGGGTTGGAAGATAGTTACCTGCTCCAACGGATGTTTTCAAAATCAATATTGATGGTTCCTCCAGGGGTAATTCGGGGCCTGCTGGGATTGGTGGAGTTGGTAGAGATTGTTCTAGCTCAGTTATTTTCTTTTTCTCCATTCATAAGGGGCAGCATTCTAACAACTTTATGGAGGGGTTGGCGATTCTCTAGGCTATTGAGCATGCTTGTGCTTTGGAATGGCTTAAGATTATCTGTGAATCTGACTCAGATTATTGTTAATCTATTGAATGAGAAAATTTTGGTTGATGTTAATTGACAACTTGCTTTGGTTGTTCGTCAGATTCTACAATTGTGCTCCATGTTGGAGGTGGTGTATTTTACCCACGTCCTATGAGAATGGAATAGAGTTGTTGATTGTTTGGCCAAGTGGGCCTCAGAGCATGATGATAATTGGAGGATTGAAGGTTGGGGGTAGTTATCCCCCGATTATTGTCAAGATTTAGAGAGGTTAATTTCTACTGATATGGTGTGCTGAGGTGTTTGTTGTTGTGTGGGTGGTGGCTTATGTCTTGGCTAGATGCTTTTGTGTTTTCTTTTTTGGGATCCTTTTGGTTCCCTGATCTCTGTGTCCTGTTAATTTCTTGATCTCAATAAAGCTTTTACCACTTTTATTTAAAAAAAAATGTTATTCATATTCCATAATTTATATATAGAAATAGTGAAATAGTATTTTGATTGTTGTGTTGTATTTGAATGATTTAATCCTTATCACTAGTTCATTTTTATGATCGAAAGTGTCCAACAAGCATTGTTGAAACAATTTGATATGATAGATCTTGGACTTTTGTATTACTTTCCTATTTTGTAGTTAATTTAATATGTGTAGAGGTGATTTCCATTTTTTAGCAAAATTATGCTACTGATTTGTTTAATAGATTTGGCATGCTTGATTGCAAGTCTACTCCCACTCCATTCGTATTAGGTAATGTTATATCTTCTAGTTGTACCAATCCTATAGTTGATTCCATATTGTATAGAAGGCTGGATGTTTTAGTTACACCAATACTATATTTGATTTCACATTATACAAGAATTTGGTTATTCTAGTTACACCACTCCTATAGTTGATGCCACACTATATAGGAGCTTTTTTGATAGTAATTTGTACCTAACACAGTCTTTTTTTGATATCTCTTTTGTGATTGAACTTGTCTCTTATTTCTGTCAAGATCCACATGAGAGTGATTGGAAGGTTTCCAAACATATTTTACATACATGGCCCACCAAATATTTTTGAGTTCATTATATATTAGGAGACTCTTAGATTGTAGGCTTCACTAACTTTAAGCTGGTTGGTGATGTTGATAATATCAAGTTTTATTTTGTTTAATCCTTTTTATTGGTTTTGTCCCTTTGTATGGTATTAAAAGAAGTTGGATATTAGATTATCATCTATAGAAGTAGAGAATCGAGGTATATTTTTTTGTTAACTAAGAGGTTCTTTGGCTTTGACAATTGATGATTGAGTTTGGATTCCTTGAATTTACCCAACACTATCTAGTGTGATAATTAGAGTGTCATTCATATTTCTAGAAATATAGTGGAACAACAACAAATTAATCATATTGAGATTCACATGTAATTAATTTGGGAGTTCATCTAGGATGGTATTCTTGGTTTGGATTATTTGTTTACATAGGTGTAGGTTGGATACATCTTCACTAAGCCTTCGATATTGTCTTATTATTTTTATCTATGATTGATGCTTGTGGTGAAGGATGTTATCCTAGGGGGTCTTGAGTACTTAACTCACTTTTACATATTCTCTTCATGTTTTATTTTGTCATTTGAAGAGGAGTTTTCTTCCTATAGGGTTTTCTTATTTTTTATATTTGTGAAGGATATTTTTTACATGGGTATTTTATAAGTCCTTGTTGTTAGGACCTATCTTTGTTTTCAATAGATTATTTTGTACCTCGGTAAGTTGTGCTTAATGGGTTGTTGGTGTGAATGGAGAATATTACTTAGCTATTTTCAGTTTATAACCTATTCACACCTAGTTAGTTAATATTACACAGTTTTTTTTATTTCTTTATCTCATGGCATAACATTTAGACACTTGTTATGATCTTAGAATTCTCTAGTGTTTTATCCTTTCCTTTATAGTAATTTGATCTATTTATATCACACTGTATTCCATTTTTTTGCAAATATAAGACCTTTCTATTGCATCTCTTGTTGAAGGTTTTTGGTCTTGTTGATTAGATTGTTGCACATGTGAGTTCTTTCATAACTCCAACATTTATTTTCTCATAAATTAGAGAGTGATTAGCTTAAGATGAACTACTTGAATCCATGTTTATTGTGTATCCTCAATATTAGAGGAATTAGTAACCATCTAATTTTCATAACAAGATAATGATCTTGGCCAAATAGTTCTACAAACATTTAGAATTTAATGGATAGAAATAAAATGAACTACAAATAAATATAGGATTACAAAGCAATCAACCCAATTCTAGAATATTAATGATAAAATGATTTAAACTTGTGAATCTAATCTCTTTCAAGATGAATCAATAGTTAATCTTTGGGCAACCTTATGTTAGAGAAAAATATTATGTGATTAAATATCAAAGTACTTTAAATTTGTTGATTTATATCAAACCATGATGTTAAGGTTGATAAATGATGAGAGAGCTTTTAATACATTAGTATTTTATAAATTAAAGATAAGAAAAAAATTGAAAACAATTTAGAAATTTTCTTAAGGGTATATAGAACTAGAGATGATATCTAGAGATCCTTTTGAAAAGGGTGTTGGAATCTAGAGGTACACATATGAAAGAAGAGGGTTGTGGAATAATTTGAAAAACACTATCTCATTCAACACATCTAGTATAGATAATGTGATGCAATTAGGTGGAAATGTGAAAGTAGAAGAAAATGAAGATTGCTATCAAAATGGATCTCATAGTCAATGTGAGTCGATGATTTAACAACTAAAGGAGCTTTTATTTTTATTTATAGTGTATTTTATATTATAAATTATTGTTGATAATATTTTTACCTATCTACAGTGAGATATCTAAGTACCTTCTTGACAATTACTAATTCTTTCAATTCTTCAACTAGTCCTCTTAGAGCACTGACAATTTCATCCACTTGGAGTAGATAATAAATGATATTCTCTTCTTGTTTCATCTTCATATTTTAAAACATGCTTATGTGAGTTTGTACCATAGATTTATTGAACTTATCATCACCTTCACAGATGCTATGAAGCTTTTTCTAGATGTCGTTAGTAGATTTACAATTCATTACTTTGACAAATTTGGAATTTGTTAGTTCCACTCAAAATAGCATTCTTAGATTTGGCATTATACTCTCATGATTTCTTATTAGCCTAAACTATTCAAGGATCTTCAAGAGCAATATAACCATCCACAACAAATTTCCAAACATCAAACGCTAATGAGGTTAGGTATGATTCCATCATTATATTCCATAAGGAATAATTTGTACTATAAAATTGTGGTGCCTTGTTTGGGTGTGATCCATCATCACTTCGAATGTGTTCAAATCCAAGATCTACCTTCAACTATCAAGCTACACAAAGGAACTTAGCTTTGATACCAATAGTTGAATACACAAGTATACTAAGAGGGGCTATGAATTAGTATATCATAAATTTTTTCCTTTAATCAATGCGCCAATAATTATCAAAGCATTATCAATGAAATAAGAAGCAACAACAAACATTATTACACAAGAAAACACCTGATTTATGTGGAAACCCTAAAGGGAAAAACCATGGTGAGAAGATCTTCTTGGATCTACTATCCAAATCCAACCTCATAATGAAATTCAAATGTTATAATAAATTTGTATGCACCAACCTACTAGAGACACTGGAATCTGTAAGACAAATTGATAATCACCAAACTCACAACTAGAGCATCAACTCATTGAACATGAGGCACCAACCTCATATAGCCTATGGTACTAACCACAAAGTATACTAAAATGATCATAGAGAAGATTAAACACTTCTTGATTTTTTTTTACATCGCAAGAATCAGGTAGCCCCCTATAAAGTGCAGTGTGCCTTGTAAACAATTTTCACATGACTGGTGACGCTTGCGCGACATGCCCTCCGATACCACAGGGATAGAAGGGAGACTAGACCTCGTGACCTCTTTCCTTCAACATGATGCTTTAGCCAATTGAGCTAGGCCCTCCACCCACAAATTGCTTGATTTCATGATCCTTATAGAGAGATATTATAATTTTACTTTGTCAATTTGACATCCTCGCATACATGCTTTTCTCTACATTACACAAACATCCTCTGTCATTAAATATTGAGCATAAATTGCTAAAAATAAACACAAAATTACGCACAAGCTCAAAATTGTTCTATTACTCGCATACTCAACAAGTCAAAGAAATTTCCTTAAATACATATTTGGGTTGATAGAGTATATTGCAATTTCTCCAACAACCAAAAATTAACATGTTTAGTGTAAAGAAAGTTGTCCCATAAAAATATTTCCTAATTTCTACCTTCTCATCTTGTGTAGAGAAAATTTAGAACCAGGGGCTAGATGTTGAACACATTTGAATTTGACTCATTGATCTTCAATCCTCGTGGGTAAATCAGATGATGTTTACTCAAATAGGGATAACTCTAACAAAAAAAATATTCTACGACCAATGAGAGTGTAGATACCTCTTTGAAAAGTTTTTCAGTATAAGTCATCATGAACACGTTTCAACCTTCTACATATCAATAAAGATACATTTTAAAAGTATTAGACATGTGTTGACATTCCATGCCCTTGCATTACTTTCTCTCATCTTTCCTTTTCTTCTCGTAGAAAAGTAGAACACGACCATGTGTTAGCATTCTGAGCCTTCATAGTGTTATCTCTCCTCTTTCCATTTCTTCTTGTGAACAAGTGAAACATGTCCACATGTCATCATTCCAAGCTCATGCATAATTTTTTCTATTACTTCCTTTATAATTGTGAGCTTGTGAAAAACTACCATGTATCAACCTTCTACAATCTCACACAAGTTTCTCTCTCTTCTCCATGGATGTATGGTAGCCATCCAATCTAATGTTGACTAGTCATCTTGGATAGGTGTCAACCTCCCATTGCACCACACTAATTTTCCATTTCTCTCCCTTTTACTTGCGGGCACACACGACATTGCATATCTTTTTCTTTCCTATTCTTTTTTCTTGCAGGCACGTAAAAAGCTACATGTCAACCTCTTGTAAGATTGCACACATAGAAATGGCTCCCTCCATAACCTTCATGGATATGATATGTGTTGAATATGCACAAAACACTTTCCATTTGGGCCCACCTTTTATACGTGTCACCTACCTGTGCTTTTGTAGGACTTTCTATCTTTCTTCTTTCTCTTTGTAGGAGCTCACGAAAGATCACCACGTGTTGAACCGTTTTGTTGAATGTCAAGCCCAGAAATTGGGCCTGCCATTTCTCCCATAGTTGAGTGAAAGTGTGCCATCCATCCCACTGATGTCATCCATTTTTCACTAAACTAGTAGTATTAGACCGAGAAAGAAATATTTTGAATCAAGGCAAATGGTACATAAGGCTAGTAAACCAATGATGCCTAGAGGCATAATATGTTACTTAAGTGACTAAAAACCACCTATGGAAAGTCTATGATGAAATAGAAGATAAAGTGCATGCATCGATAAAAAACTTAGGGTTTTGGAGAATTAGGGAAAAAACTTTAGCAAAGCATGAAAGCCTAACCCTGATGCAATCAAAAGAGGACTGAAATTCCATTAATGAATGTAGAAAAACTCGTAAGCCATGAGCAAAAATGAATATACCAGAGCAAGAAAGAATCTCTTATAATACAAAGCTTTGACATCAATGACAACATTTTTTCCTTCTGATAATAATTTGCAACATGTTTAACATTTTCATAGGGGATGAAATCACCTCAGGGGGTGTAAAAAGTTTAATGTCATAAGGGATGAAATCACCTTAGGGGTGTACAAAGTTTAATTTCATGAGGGATAAAATCAACATAGGGGGTGTGTAAAGTTTAACATCATATGGGAGGAAATCATAAATCCATGCCTCAAGGGGTCTTATAAATAACACCACCACAAAAGGGGGTATGGCAGCAAAATGAATCATTATACTTTAAAGGATAATACTCAATGTATGGGAAGTCACACCTTAAGGAGTATTATACATCACATCAACACTAAGAGAGGAAAAATCATGGATTGAAGGGCCACACCTTAGGGGTTATCAAACATAATACCACCACTAAGGGGACCAAACATGACATGAAAAGTCACACCTTAGGGAATATTTAGCAAAATACCACACACTAAAGGAACATTAACATAGATTAAGAATGCCATACCTTGGGGAACACCTTGTATGATATCACCATTAAGGAGATGCCATGAGAGGTACAAGACTATACTTTAAGGGATATCTTGCAAAATACCACCACAAAAGGGACCACAAGGCCACACTTTAGGGGACACCATGTATAATACCACCACTAACGGGGTAAATTTTGCAATTTAGCCAAAAAAGAAAGGGGAATATGCCCCCTTTAAAATTTTAATATACTTGCTACATTAATATTTTAAGGACATAATGGATGATGAGGGGATCCTTTAGAGAGGATACACACCACACAAGGTCAACCATCCTTTCCCTCAAGTGTGAGAAAAAGGATAGTACTGTGTTGCTCCTTGTTGATTAAATATGGTTGCACAAAAGTATTTTTGTGCCACCATACATGGAAATGAGCATCCTAGCATACTACAAATACCACATAGCAAGGATCAACACTAATAACTTAGTCTATCATTGTGTATGGGTCCATATCTATGTCCTATAATTGAACTAACTATTCATTTTTTTCTTTAAAGCACAACATTTATTTGTAGAATGACCAAATATTCTATGATATGCATAAAAGGATGCATTTTGAGTTATTTTTTATTATCCATTCTTTCATGAATAGTTAGTAAAGCTATTATTTTCCCTTGCAAGAATGTGCATAATGCACATTCTATCTCAGACAAAGGATGCAAAGCAAGAAGAAGGCCATCTGTAACTGGACTATGAAGTGGTATTAGATTTGATGTTGGAATAAATGTCATATATAAAGGTGGAGGACCTTGATCAATCCATTTTATAGTCTTGTGGTGTTTGTTCTAGGAGAGTGTGAATTTCATGTCAATTGCTTATATCACAACCTTGTTTAGTAAGAATCTTAAATCCATGGCCATAACACTTTTCTAGATTAATGGGTGTATCACTTAGAACTTTATTTTCATAAGATGGGTGATCAACTATGAGAATATCCTTATCTTTATTGGCAAGGGATTTTATATTTAATGGGAAAGGGATGAATTGTAAAGCTCTCTATTTGTGGGAGGAGGAAAAAAAATCAATTGAAGGTATGGTAGGCTTTGTTGATTTTTGAAAAGGGTGAGTAGGCAATACCGGTGTTGGATAAAGGATAATGTTGGCTCTGAGGGTAGGTAATATATCATTTAAGGACCTATCAATGATCTCTTCATCTTGCACCAAGATATCTTCATTGTGAAGATATGCATTGAGAGACAAGGAAAAATGAGTTTCATCACTTGTTGGAGAAACATTACCAAAGACACAAAATGAAACATCAACCAAGGATCTCAAAGAAGACATCATTTTTCTAAAGCACTTTGACATTATGAATGATTATTATTAACAAAGATAGTCACTATTACAACAAAGTAGAAACAAAAGCATAAATAATTTGTAAACAAAAGCTAGAACAACAAAAGAGACACAAAAACAACCTTGTGATCCAAATTATAGGCAATATTTACTGGACAAGGGTGTTAGGCACCCTACACCAGTAGATTAATTTTATTGATTTCAAAACCAGTAGATTAATTTTATTGATTTCAAAATTTGCATATGTTATACATTGTATGTGGGTCCTAATTTGAATCTGTCTAGGTCTTATGACAGGAAGATTTCCAAAAATGCACAAAATTTCAATTTTCTACAATATGGAAAACACAAATTTGCATGCAATTTTCAAAATTTTCAAATTCAAATGTACTTTTCAGATTTTAAGTGTAATTACTAATAATTAACTAGCCCAAATTTGACAAATCTGGAATTTTACAATTTTTCTATATTTTGAAATGACAATAAGTAGAATTGAACTTTTCACTTTTCAACAACATGCATATGTATAAATGACAACTTTAAACCTTTTAAATTTGTTTTAAGATTTCAATATAATCTAACACAAATTTTTTAATGCAATTATGAGCTAGATCTAACTTTTAACAACTAAAATTAACCCTAGTTGTCTATTAAATGAAAATGAAATGCAAATTTTAAAATTTTCCAATGCTTTTTTATAAAAATTATGTATCCATAAATGATGAATTCATACAACGTAAGATTACATTCAGATTTTAAAATGATATGCTTCATATTTCCCAATATTTGAAGTGCACAAAATAGTCACGTTCACCAAAATGTTTGATTGGGAAAAGGGATCTAGGTATTAAATCACACTTCTAATATGAAATATGTAAAGGATTAAAAATGATCTCACTACCCACTTGGCTACAAACCTCCTCATCTATCTTAAAATCGGAGTATAATTTGAATACCATATTCAAGAAATAAGTATCTACATGTAGGGTCTTGTCCAGATGGAGGTGCCATCATCTATTAATGATTTCCAAAATGGGGTGATAGTTATCCTCAACTCCTGCATAAATAGATTTAATGGCCTCCTTGGCACTATCCTCGACATGACGAGATAAAAACCATGCGAGTAGAAGGTTAGTTGGTGAAGAGAATATCTAAAGAATAGATATTAGTGCCAAAATTTATTTAGAGGGAATGTTAGTAAGTAATTTTAAGATACAAGAGGCCACATATGTTACCAAGATGTTCAAAGCCAAAAGAGAATGATTCTACAAACATCATAACATCAAATGTTGAGCCATGGGTTGTGGGGGATATTTTGAGGAATTAATAAAATAAACTCAATGAACTCAATATGGATAAGGGTTTATATACATTTTCTAGAAAAGACATGAAGAATATATATATGTTTAAAAAACATGATGAATCTAGATATGTTAACCTTAATTACTCGAAGGTAACGTGTTAGGTGAAGAGATTATAAGGCTATTGTAATAATCAATTTTATTGCAGTTTAGATTGGATCAAATACACCCTATTTTTGTAAATTATTAGCATAATAATCATTTATACATGTAGATGCATCATTCAACTTGGATACTATATTTTAGGGAACTTTTTACATTACGTTTAGTTTTATTTGAGTTTAGATTGAACTCACCCATATTATAGCCAATTATTGGCCTAATGACTGTTTATATGTGTAGATGCATCAATCAACCTTGAAATAATATTTTAGGGAATTTTTCACTTTCCTTAGACAAGATAAGATTGTTTAGAAAATTAGATAATTTCGTTAACATTATTAGGATATTGATGTGAACCCTATTAATATCTTTGGATAGGGTGATATCCTGATAACATGAAACTTTAAAGATAAGGTTACAAAACAAATGAGATACTCCATGGCATTCATTAAATGTATTACAATACCCTTAAATCATAGAAATAATTCATGATTTTATGTTCTTATTAATAAATTTAAGCCTCATTTAGCATATGATATCTTATATATATATTTATGAAATAAAACACAATTTTTATAAAGAATCATTTTATTTCTGCTAGATTTCTATAAATGATATCTTTTTTTAAGTATTATATTAAAATTAGATCATTGCTTAAGAAATATTCTAGTATGAAAAATATGTTTTAGATTGTTCAAATGTTAATCTATTTGAGGAAAAAATAAGTGATTGGAATTCTTTTTGATAAAGCATGAATAGAATAATCGGGAAGTATCAGAAGAATGTCGCTTCTACGAGAGACACAATAGAGTTATCAGATCATATAGAGGTACAATTTATACCTTATTTATTGAATTCATTGAATTAATTATATCAAAATCAACAAGGATTATATAGTGAAATGATCCTTTTACTAGTTAGATTTATTGTTGAATACAATTTAATGAAACTTTATGATATTTTTATTTCATTTTATTATATTAATTCAACTCTTTATAAAATTATTAAGAATTATTAAATTACAATTTATTTGAATCATTGTTATGCTATTTGGAAAGAAATGAAATGAAAAATGTTGTAGAATGCATATATTTTAAGAGAAGGATATAAATTTAGAAAGGAAAAAATAAAACATAATATTCTATGTAATTTTTTCCACCCTTTGACAACTTATTTTTTTAATCCTAAATCCATTTACCTGACCAGATTTGATATATCTCTCATTTTCTATGTTCTCAAATATCTTTGAAATTAAAAATAAAAGAAAATAGTAGTAGCTAAAAAAATGTTATATCTTATAAACAATCTTCTCATATTTAGGACATTGCCTTGGTGCACTACTAGGTGTATATTAGCCATTACATGAATCTTGAAAATGGGTCTTGTCACCTTTGTTGCTCTATCTATTTTACTATTTTTAGAATGTAGGGGTACCCAAGTATGCATGATCTAGCATATGAGTCCAACCACATGTGTTTCAATATAATTATGCATCATATTTTCTTGTTTTTCATATAAATACATCCTTTTGGTGCTTGTATCCTTTTAATTGATGTTTGAGAAGATGGTTGCATTTGAGGCTATATTTATATGTTATTTGATCTTTGTGATTCTACAAAGTATATGTCTCTAAAACTACCATGACGAATGAATTTTCTATTGTTTCTCATTTTGTATTCTATTTGGAGTTTTCCATGGTACCTAACTCGAGGCATCATAGTCGCAAAAGGTGCTCCTCTACTATGTGAGCCTTTCACCATTCTTCTTCCTAGTAAGCTCTAGATTGGATACACATGTAGAATTTCTAAAATGAAAGATAACATTAATTCAAAGAAATTTCATAGGTAATTGTACCCCTAAGCAATAACATCTATGTAATCATTGAGTGTATGGATAAACCCTCACCTCTATTTACAAGTAGAATATTTCCCAATCAATATTTTTGTAGGACTCCTAGTGTCTCCAAAGTCATCTTACAAGTGACCATTGCATTTTACAAAATCTAGTTTGTGAATTTGAACATTTAGGTTAAGTAATCTTTCTAGAGAAATCATGGGAATTATATTTGTACGATGATTTATATAACCATCCTAAGCTCTAACTTAGGATATTCTTTATTTAACTTATCAATCTTTGTGACTCAAATATTTATAAATTTGTTATAAATTTATGATATGTTCCAATTTTTCATCACTTGAATATTTTTTATGTTGCTAGGTCTAGACATGAAAGACCATATTTATTTTAATATGATATAATAAAATATTAAAGCACCTAACTTAGTGATTGACTTTATTTTAGTATGACCAAATTTCTATATGATTTAGCTAGTGAAAGATCAAGTTATCTATAGTACTTAGATTATGGAACAACATTGGAAGATGCTCTTGAGTCCACTAAGAAGTTATTCATGCTATTTCAGAAGATTCTAATGATGATAAAATGGTGGTCAGTTATTACTCTCCTTATACAAAGTTTTATTTTCTAGTGCCATTTTAATTTTAGTTTTATATTCCTTGCATGAGAATACTTGAATAATTAAATACTTTTGCTATGTTTATCAAGATAATCTATATAGTAATATTTTTTTATTAAGCTTCTTCATGTCTTCAATGATATTATGACTCAATTTTAAGTATTAGAGGGTTGATGTGGTTGTGGTTCCTTAGGTTCAATGGGACTATTACCTAAATTAAGACTTGGAAGAGTTTTTATGACCATTGGTAGAGTTTAACAGGTTAGGGGAGATTTACATTTGCTTCTTAAGGTATATTTTTTATTGAAACTATTGAAATGCATGAACTCCCTTAATTCCATCTCTTGGCTCATTTTCCTTGGTTTATCGAGGAACTTCATAAGTTTATGGTACCTTTGTGATTCTTAAGTCTATCAAAATATATAATAGGTATTTATTCAGTAAGACAAGCTCAAATATTATTTATCTCTTTTTGAATGTGTTTGTTGGGGAAAAGGGATCTAGGGTATATACCACACTCTTTTCAATTGAAGGATTATAAATGATCTCAAATATGCTTGACAACAAATCCTAATAGGAATAGAATGGTAGATCAGGGTTCTAATCCTTTTGTGAGGGGGGCTATGATTTGATGTGGGTGAGGGATTTTTTATTTATGATTGCTAATTAACCAATTTTTAATGTCGTAATGGGCTACTTATGCAACTATGAAAATGTAGTAGTTAGTTATGATTTCTGATAAACTAAATGCAAACAAACAAAAGTGGATTCCAAAAATGCAAAGGGTAGAGACAGATGCACATAAGATATAAATTTAAGCTTGATTTTGTAGGTCTCAGATGCAGTGAGCCTTGGACTATCTTTTCTACCAGATCTAAAAGTACAAGCCTGAGGTCACTAGTCTATAGCTTTTTTCTTTGTGGTGTTATTGTAGCAACTTCATCTGTTAGTGATAAAATGCAAATTTTGTGACTTGTCAACTTGTAGGATTTTGATTAATGAATAAAAAAATATCTTTCAATCTTCCTTTAACTCACTTTAGATCTATAACTTGCACACATAAAAGGATAGTGTGATGGCCCATTCGCAAACGAATCAACTCTCTGTGATCCTGAAGAATCTCTGATATCCGATGCAGGAAGTTTGGAAATCACGTTTTGAAACACTCCTCTACTTTCAATATCAAACACCTGATAAGTGGAGTTTCCGGAGTTTGTGACTCCTTCTCTGAGTCAACCCTATCTAGGCGTAGACTTTTCCCGGTTGGAGATGCTCTGTTGATGGCAGAAGGAATGCTTATTCCTGTGGAGAATGGATTATATTCACTTATTCTGCTCTTTGGGACCTGTCCGTGGCTTTGACGTCTGGTGGAGATTTGTCTTTGCAAGAGTCTCCCCATCCGTAATCCTGTGATGATCCCTCTTTTTCCTTTACGTAATCTTAAATATCTTCATGGTGGAAGATCGCGACCTTTCTTCAATTGATATGTTCCTCCTGTATGAAGAGTTGCATCTCTTGGATGTCTACAGTAAACAATGATTATTATTAATTGTATAGTTATTTAAAATGATTATGTTTAAATGTATAATGTCTATATATTTTTAATATATGCTTGCATAAATATGCATAATCTGCTTCCAATATGATTTGAAGAAGAATGAATAAAAATGCTTGTAGAATATCAATACTTATCTTATCAATGAGGGACATTACAAGTCTTCCCCCCTTGGCTTTCCTTGTCCTCAAACAAAATACAGTATCCTCTATGTTCTTCATTTCTTGGTGTAATATGAGAAAACGGTTGCAATAATCATTACAACTAGCTTCCTCAAATATTTAAGATAACCCATTTCTTAAGTTGAGAGAAGGGTTGCAACAATCGTTACAACTGAACTTCTATATACTCAACATTAATTTGGGTAAGGGTTGTAACAATCGTTACAACTGGACTTGTTAACTGAGAGAAGTGTTGCAACAATTGTTACAACTAGACTTCCATATACTTAGTTTTATTTTGGGTAAGGTTGCAACAATTGTTACAACTTAACTGAGAGAAGTGTTGCAAAAATCGTTACAACTAGACTTCCATATACACAGTTTTATTCTGGGTAAAGTTTCCACGATCGTTACAACTTAACTGAGAGAAGTGTTGCAACAATCGTTACAACTAGACTTCCATATACTCAGTTTAATTTTGGAGATTGGTTGCAACAATCATTACACTTACCTGAGAGAAGCGTTGCAACAATCGTTACAAAAAACTTCCTCATTTTTAGCTCAGACTGGAAGGAAGGGTGCAACAATCGTTACAACAAACTTCCTCATTTTTAGCTCAAAATGGAAGGAAGGGTGCAACAATCGTTACATCTAGCCTCATTCCATATTTCCTGCAAACTTAAACATTGTTATATATACAAAAGAAAATTTATTGTAGTAGAGAGTGTTGTATACAATAGTTATTCTTGTCTCTGTTTACTCCTGAGAGTCTTAATAGTCTCTTCATGTTCCCATGTAGCATCATCTTCTAGAAGTCCTTTCCATTTAATTAGGATTTTGGTGATGGTTTTGTTCCTTAGCCTCCTTTCTCTGGTGTCAAGGATGAACTCTGGCTCCAAGGTGAGTTGTCCCTCCTCATCTAGTGGAGGTAACTCGGTGCAAGGAAGGATTTTTTGACCCAAGACCTTTTTGAGCCTGGATACATGGAAGATATTGTGGATCTTGCTGTGTTCTGGTAGCTCCAACTCATATGCGACCTCGCCTACCCTTTTTATAATTTTGTAAGGCCCATAGAATCGTGGCTTTAGCTTTTCAGTCCCATTCTTTTTGATTGATGTTTGCTTGTATGGCTGGAGCCGTAAAAAGACCAAATCCCCTATTTCAAACATCCTTTTTGTGCGTTGACGATCAACATAGTTTTTCTGCTAGTTTTGAGCTTGTTGTAGGTTCTCAAGGGTTTTCCTGCGATCAATGTTCCTTTGTATGAAATCTTGTGCACTTTGTACTTTGCTATCCTGAGTGATCAAGTGCCCAAAGGATGGGGCATCATAACCATATAGGGCCTTAAAAGGCCTCATCCCAATTGACATATGATGAGTGGTATTATAGCAATACTCGCCCAAGTGTAGCCATTTGACCCATGCTGTCTGTTGTCCTGTTACATAATTCCTTAGGTAACCCTCTAACCACTTGTTGACTATTTCTGTTTGACCATCTGTTTGTGAATGATAACTTGTACTTGGGGTTAGATTGGATCCTGCAAGGCGGAAGATTTCTTGCCAGAATTGGCTAAGGAATTTCCTGTCTCTGTCACTGATGATTGTTTTGGGTAGTCCATGAAGACGAAAAAATTCCCTGAAGAATAACTCTGCTACTTGTGATGCCTTGTATTCAGATGAAATGACAAAGAAATGGGCATACTTAGAAAGTCTATCCACAACCACATAAATACTATCCTTTCCATGTACCTTGGGCAATCCAGTTATGAAGTCCATCGAAATGCTTTCCCATTTCTGGTTGGGAATGGGTAGGGGTTGAAGAAGACCTGTTGGATGAATATGCTCCGTCTTATTCCTCTGACATGTCATACACTCTTGTACATGTTTGAGCACGTCGCCTTTCAACCCCTTCCAAGAATACACCTCTCGGATTTGTTTATAAGTCTTGTAGTAACCTTGGTGGCCTGCCAAGGGACTATCATGGAAATCCTTAATAATTTTGTTTTTCATCTTTGAGTGTGGAACTAGAAATATCCTCCCTTTATATAATATGAGATCATCCCATACCTTGAACTCCTCATTTGGTATTCTTCCCTCTAATAATTCTGAAGCTTGTGCATCCTTGACATATTCGGCGACAATATCATTTTTCCAATCTTTTGAAATGTTGGTAATGGTGTTGAGGTAGGCCCACCTAGACAATGCATCGGCCACCCCGTTATTAACCCCCTTAACGTACTCTATGTCAAAGTCATATGCTTGGACTCGGCTTACCCACTTTTGTTGTCGATCATTAAGATCCTTTTGATGCAAGAAGTATTGTAGGCTATTGTGACTTGTTTTAATGATGAATCTTCCACAAACAAGATATTGACGGAATTTGGCCAAGGCATGCATAATTGCCAACATCTCTTTGTCATTGACGGAGTAGTGTTTTTCTGCCTCGGTTATTTTCCGGCTTTCAAAGGCTATTGGGTGTTTCTCTTGCATGAGAACTGCCCCTATTCCCTCCCCAGATGCATCACATTGTAACTCAAATGGTAGTGTAAACTCAGGAATGGCAAGGATTGGGCAAGCGCTCATGGCCTCCTTGAGTTGTTCAAAAGCTTGTTGGGCTTGGTTATTCCATGTAAATGCGCCATTCTTTGTTAGATCTGTGAGAGGAGCAACCAACTTGGAGAAGCATTTTACAAAATGCCTATAATAGTTGCATAAACCCACGAAGCCTCTGAGTTGGGTCTATGTCCTAGGTTTGGGCCATTCCTTGATGGCTTTGATCTTTTCCTCGTCTACGCTTACCCCTTCCACATTGATCTTATGGCCCAAATAGAGTATTTCTCTAGTTCAAATTCACATTTTGACATCTTTGCAAAAAGAGATTCTGATTCCAAAATGCTTAAAACTTCTTCAATATGACAAAGATGCTCTTCCCATGTCTTGCTGTATATCAAGATAACAGCAAAGAAGATTAGTAAGAACTTCCTCAGTTGCTAGCGGAAAATGTGGTTCATGCAAGATTGGAAAGTGGCGGGGGCGTTGGTGAGACCGAAGGGCAGAACTAGAAATTCAAAATTTCCATAGTGGCATCGAAAAGCAGTCTTGGGTACATCTTCTCTTTTCATTCGGATTTGATGATATCCCGATCGTAAGTCAATCTTGGAAAAATACCTTGCTCCATGAAGTTCATCTAGTAGTTCTTCTATCCGTGGGATTGGATATCGATTATTGATGGTTTTTTGGTTCAAGGCCCTGTAATCAATGCACATTCGCATAGTGCTATCTTTGTTTTTTACCAATACAACCGATGATGCAAAAGGCATATTGCTTGGTTGAATGTGCCCCATTTCTAACAACTCTTTAATGGTTTTTTCAATCTCTTCTTTGAACTTTTGAGGATGGCTATAAGGGGTAGTTATTACTGGTTTTGTTCCCTCTTCCAATTCTATGGAATGCTCAAAACCCCTCTTTGGAGGCAAACCAGGGGGGATATGTCCAAAAATTCTCTTGTGTCTCCCTAAGATCGGTTGGATGTCGACAGGAATAATTTGCTCATGTGAGGGTGACTTATCTAACACCATACATTGTGCTATCCACTCCCCTTGGCCATGCCTTACAATTTTTTCCATCCTTTTGCAAGTTACCACTTTGGGGGATCCGTTTGGTAAACCTTTCAATGTAACCTCCTGTCCTTGATGCTTGAAACAAATCTCTAAGTTGGGATTATCCATGGTGAAGTGACCTAGGGAGTTTATCCAAGGCATTCCCAAGATCACATCATTTTGTAGGTTGGTGACACAAAAATCCCCTCTTATGGTATGTGTTCCCAACTTGATTTCTAATTGAGGAATGACCTTGGTACATTGATCCATGAACCCGTTTGCTAAAGCCACCTTAAATCCTTTGAAGGTTTGAGCCTCAAGCTTCCTTTTTGTTACAAGGCTTTTGCTGATAAAGTTGTGAGAAGCCCCACTATCCACCAATGCAATGATCTTCTATCCTTTAATTGTCCCTTTGATTCTAAAGGGTTGGTGCTCATTTGCTTGGGAAATAACTGCCAACATCCCTTGTTCATCTAGTTCACTTTTAGTTCTCTTGGAAAAAATTTCTTCATCCGATGCCTCCATTCTATATATTTGTCCTCTTTTACAATGGTGGTTCTCTCCCCTTGGTTCTTTACACTTAAAGCATCTATTTTTCCTTTTCAACTCTTCCTTGAGTTGGATTGCTTCCTTGTTGCTACAACGGTGACCTTGTCCCCAAGGTTCATGGCAGAAATAACACGTTCTCCCTTTATTATCTTTTCCTTGCTGTTCTGATTTGAATTGTACCTTGGAAGGAAAATTCCTGTTTTTCCCCTTTGGAGAGTTGTTTTCCACTTTCATGGCCTTCTGAATTGCCTCTCCCATGGTTTGTGGTTCCAGAGGGTTCACTATGTTCTTGATTGGCTCCTTGAGTCCTTCAATGAATAGGTAGGTAAGTCTTATTTGTGATAAATCTGAAATCATGATTGCTAGTTTTTGAAATTCCAACTATTACATCTTGAAATCCGAAATCTATAAAAGCATAAAAACAAGGGAAATTCCAACTATTACATCTTGAAATTTGTCCTTCACAAACAATGGATAAGAATTGAGACAAGAATAGAAAGAAAGCTTGGAGAAAGATTCTAGATGACTGTTGCTTTAAATCTCAACCACATATGCTAAAAAGATGGAAACTATATCTCTATCAGGAGCATCAATACTATCTATAGAAAATTTTCTCTTTTCAAAGATCTCTTCACATTCTGCAATTAAACTTAGAGAGTCTTTCACATCTTTAGCTGCTTTATCGAATCTTGCTAATGTCAGCGGCTCTACAACTAGAGTGATGACCTTTTATAAATATATCATCTTGCTTCAACATATCTTTAACAACTCTTATGCTGCTGACACTAATGATTTTTCAATGGAAGAGTATTGTACAACTCTTTTCCAATACTTGTCCTTTTGCTCTTACCATACCCTTTCACGTTCTTCAACTGAGATGATGATGTTTTCTATCCATGGTGGTATTGGAAAAACACTTCTCAACATCGTCTATTTAGATAATCATGATACAACACTTGTTTGGCTCTGCATTCCATAAGAGAATACTGTATGCTGAAAAACTTGAAGATTGACTATAAACATGACTTTGTTTGGACAAGTTTTGCACAAACCCTAAATTTAGCTTGCTGATTTTTCTTCTTCAAACGGACAAATTTTTCAAAAAAAATCTGTGATATGGACTTTGTAGAGAATTTTATTGCAAGAAGACCCAGATCATTCTTTTTTGAAAATTTTGATGGCTGGTTGAAAAAGCAACAAACCCTAATTTCTAAAAATTTTAACAAAAAAACTTAGAGCTGGGTTTTGTGCAGAATCATGTTACAAGAGGACCCGGTTGATCAAATGTTGAAAATATTGAAGTTTTCTTGGACATGCAAGCAAAAATCAGGTTCTTGAAAATTGAAATTTTTTCCAAAGTTGTTCAGAATCAAGAACTGACCTGACCCAGATTGCTGAAATTTGAAAAAGGTATCCTCCTTGTGAAAATTGATGTCCTAAATGAAAAAAGTATGAAAAAAGAGCTTCTATGTGAGCTGATTCTGAAAATATGAAGACCTCTGAAAAATCAGAAAACTTTAGCCTTCAAATTTTTGAAATAGGAAAAATTCTTGGTTTCTCGTCTCTTGGCTTGATCACTTGCAAAAAATTATGAAGAATGAATGCACAAGGCTGCCTCAAATACGTTTTTAGGTTGAAAGCTGGTTTGTTTCCTAAATTTAGAGTTGTGAAACCCTAAAACAAGTGCATTGAACTTGGGCGCTTTCTTTTTTAGTTTTCTTTGAAATTCTTTGAAAATTTCTCTAAGGCATGAGAGTTTGGACACCACCCTTGAAGGACTTAGCAATTTTTCACTCTTTTTAAAACTTAGCTTGATTTTGACCTCAGTTTGACTTTGAATTCTAGAGGTTAGGTTGATGCTGTGATCTGGTAGAATGATCCATTGCGGAGCTTGATTGAATTTGACGAGATTTGTTTGGAGGCAACTTTTGATAAACATTTCATTTGATCCCTCAAAATCATGGGTGTCCCTGGCTACCTGGGGCACTCATCATTACTAGTGTTAGCCATTTTTCTGCTTCTTTTTCAGCTTCGCATGTTTCTTTGATCTTCTAATGAATTCTCATTTCTGGATGATGAAGTGATATGACGAACTGATGGCTGGACTTGTTGGATAGCCTGATGAATTCTGAGGGGGGTCTCTTGGGAGCTGCATATCCTGAAAGCTAAATCTTGGGGATGAAAAGATTGGACGCCCATGGCTAGTTGGGGTGCCCAACTCCTCCAAAGTTAGTTTATTTTCTAAGATTTTCACCTTTGCTTTTGACTTTTGACATTTTTAATTTCTAAGATTTTCACCTTTGCTTTTGAATTTTGACATTTTAATTTTAAATGCAAGGTTATGACTTTATTATATTTAATGAATAAATGAGCTATATAAATATGCATTATGATTTCTTTTTAGTCCTTTAATGATGCCAATGATATATTATGAATATGATTTTCATGTTATCGGCTAACTACGTTCATGATGCACTAAGTTGGATGGGGGAAAGAATCAAGCTCTCAAGTAAGGAGAGGGAGAGTATCACCCAAGAGAGGAATTTAGTATTGAAACCACTAATGTACCTACCTGAGTTAATGCACACAGTCACGACCTAGGTTAGACAAGCTTCGTTGAGTCATTTGGGGGCTATGAGTCGGTAAGTAAAAATTGGTGTTAGTTTTTTATGCTGATAGGAATATTTGGGTGATTGTCTATGATTCTCTATGATTGCTTAGTTGATTTGAGTCATAATGTTAAATCCTTGTATTGAGTATAAGATATACTTTATGTTTATAAATATATATAAATGGATATGTCTATACATTAAATATATATATGTATATATATGATAACTCATGTATATGAGTGTATATGTGTGTGAGAATACGTAGGTAGAAATACCTATGTATACTCATACATGGATACAACATACATATGCATAATCGAATGGACATATATATATATATATACAAACAATTTATATATATACTTATTGATATATATATATATATATCTATTGTAAGATATTAAACGAATAATATATATGTATATATATACATATTTTATTAAATTACATATATATATATACACGTATATGTATATATTAATATATATAAATAAATATATATGTTAAGGATGGAAAATGTATGATTTAGAATATATATTAATACATATGTAGATTACAATAATAAGTATTATATTTATATATACATTGAATATTATAATGAGATACCACACACATGTAATAATGTGATGGAATAAGCAAAGTAAAAGCTGAAGTAGCACACATGATATAATGTGATAGAAAGAGGCAATGGTATCACATTTAATTAGCAAGTAAATTTTGTGTAAAGTATGCATATTATGTGCCATACATGACATTGAGAAAATAAGTGTTGGAATAAGTCAAAGGCCACGTAACTGGCAAGGTGGCATAGGAATTTTGTTGCTATTTGAAATGCATTTGAAATATAAATATTTTGCAAATTGTATTCTCCAATATAGGCGCCATAAGCAAGTAAACTGGAAGGAAAAAACCACGATAGGATTTTGAGAACAAAAAGGAAACCAATGTATAACTATGCAACCTTGTTGTGATGAGTTTTGACTTGGTAAATAACCATGTGTTAACTGATTTTAGGTGACATAGCCAAGAGTTGGATACTTCCTTCATTTTGGACTTCATATGTGTCAAATAATTGATTTTCTTTGCTACCCTATTGTGCACATATTGCTTAGTTGACCAACAGAGTTTTAGAATTGGTTTTGAGTTCTTTCTTTCAATTAGAGAGGTGGCAATAGAAAGAGTAAGGTGGCAAAGGAGGTAGCTATTCTATAGAATTAGTTTTCTCATTATTTTTTATAAATAGAAGACAACCTCTTAGTTTTTGGGGGGTCTACGGTCATTCATTGTTTCTCATTTTGTTGTTCGTTTTGGAGAGCTCTTTGTTGTATTATTTTATGTGAGAGCTTTGTCAGAGTTTGAGAGTATTTCTTTGAGAGTTTGAGAGCAATATTATTGTGAGTGAGAGCAGATTGTTTTTGAGGTTGAGAGCATAGATTATTGGATTAGATTGGAGATAAGCTGATTTTGGAGAAGAAAGCAAGTAGAGTCTTTGTCATTGAGCATAGAGTTGCCAATTCGTCATTGGAAGCTATATCTTCCTTTCATGCTTAGTTATTCTTAATCATTACTCTTTTCTATTTGGATACTATGTTGTGCTATTGGTTGTAAGTTCTTGTACGAATTATTGGTTTTTTATTATAGCTTTGGGCTAGAGCTTGTGCAAATTGTTTATTATAGCTTTGGAATAGAGATTGTGCATATAGCTCTAAAAAATATATATATATATATAAGATGGGTTAAGGTATCTTATTAGCATAATAGATTTCTATAATGATTTTAATGCTTGATTGATATAAATTAAGTGAAGCTATCTAAAAGGTATTGTTACCTAATTTTCACCCACGGGCTCAATCAGGCAGGATAAATCATGTGATAGAGGTTCGAGAAGGCCAAATGGAACATTCGTAAAAGGGAAAAGGTCATGAATTTGATGCTAGGTTACAGGGAGCTCAGTTGAAAAGCCTGCCTTAATCAGTTTGACATATTTATCCTCTAAGAAGAAAATCAGCAAGACCTTCCAGATGTCTTGCCGACTAGCAGGGGTTCCGTCAAGTCTTAATGTTTCACATTGGGATCCTATTGGCCAAAGATTATCAAGGTCTCCCCGACCCATAATGCATTTGGTTAAATATGCATATGTGTTTCCTATCGGCAAGACCCCAGGAATGTCACAGCGAGTGGAATTCATATGCAGGTACCTATTGGCCAGACAAAATCATTGTCCCGACGACTAAGAATTTCCCCATCGGCATGAGGATCTCCTTTGGAGAAAGTTTTTGGCGAGATCTTTATGTCTCACCCATCGGCGGCAGAGGGATACACATATCAGTGGGAGCTTTTACATTGGGGAGATGTCTTGGCGAGTGGTAAAGGTCTCGCCGACAAAGCACAAAACAAAATTCTCTCGGCGTAACGTCTCAGCAAAAGCAGAAGGTCTCACCGAAAGAATGCCTTCGGCGTATGTAAGCGGGCTTCGCTAGGAGGTCTTACCAAGGATGAAGGTCTCGTCAAGAATAGTTCATGAGGTGGCGTCGACGAAAGGAAACAAGCTCGGGGTAAGGTCTCCCTGACCATGCGTTGTCTCCCCAAAATGAAGTACGCCCTCAGCGAAGGAAGGGAGTTCGCTGTGATGTCTCGGCGAACGAAGCTTGTCTCCCCAACTGAAGAAAAAGTAAACCCATTGCCCAAAGATAAGGAGCTCGGTGAGAGGTCTGGCCGTTAGACCAATGTCTCGCCGACAACAAAGGGGCCTCGCCAAGAGTTGAAGCCATCGCCATGAGGTCCCAGCAACCAACTGAAGTCTTTCCGAAGGGGAACCACTTCAGGGAGAAAGATCCAACATCGCCATGAGGTCTTACCAACCAACAGAGGGTCTCCCCAACATAAAAGACATCCGTGTAGCTTCTAGCCCTTGTAGTAATGTCTTGCCGACATGGTGCGGTCTTAGCAACTGAAGTGGGTATCGGTATGACTAGTGGGCCTCGCTATGAAGTCTTCCCGACTTGCCAGAGTCTTGCCAAAGGAAATGTAGAGCTCAGTAGAATGGAGTGCGTTTGAAGTGACCTCAGTCAACTCCTGCTGAAGATGAGGGGTCTCTGGGTAACGTTTTGCCTTCGGTCAAATGTCTTACCGACACTCGGGTGTCTTGCCGAATGAAGAAGAGCTCGGGGAGATGGCAAAATGAACTCGGAAAAGGAGACAAGAGGAAGCTCAGTGAGAGGTCTCACTGAAAAAAGGAGGTTTCCCTGATATGAAGTGAGCTCGCTAGGAGGTCTCACCGACCTGAAAGGGTCTGACCGATACAGAATGATCCTAGGGAGAAAGATTCGGCAACACTATGAGATCCTGCCGACTCGGTAGTGTATTGTCGACATGGATGTGCACGCTAAGAAAAGGGGGAGATCAACATGAGATCTCACCAACAGGGTGGACTCTTGTCAATAGGAGCTCCGAGCCAAAGAGAGGGAATATTGCCACAAGGTCTTCCCAAGCTATGGGAGTCATGCCGAAAGGAATGTTGTGCTCGGGGAAAGAAGTTGGGTTCGCTATGAACTCTCATCGATAGTTCCGTGTTATGCCGATGGTTACAGAAAGCTATAATTGCATCGGGGAGACACGATTAGTGTCTCATTGACATGCGATTCTACAGGAGGAGCTTTTGATTGTCCGAGGAATCTACGTGGTGTATGCCCAGCCAATCAGAGGGAGCTAAAGGCGAGCCGTGGTAGTATGTTCAGGAAAAAGGAGAAATAACATAATGAAAGGCAACGTGTATCTGTTCAGATCTCAGGAGAATTCAAAGCAGCTCGACTGGGGGGAATTCAAAGATCGACACGAGAACCAGAAGTGAATGCGGTGGTTGCAGAAAGATCAAGAAGGCTTTTCCTTAAGGCAATCTCTTCACACCGACACGGACAGCAGGGATTCAATTGAATACAAACATTAATTCATGAAAAGATCTAAGGGCAGATCTTTCTAAGCTTGATATTTTTGTAAGCCCTAAGGGGCCGGCATCACTTTTGTATATAAGGCATTTTTTGCCTTCTTGTAAAGGAGTTCTCCTGATGCTTTTCTGAAGTCTGTGACTTCTACAGTTCTCTCTCGGATTAGTAGAATTCTGTAACTCCTTTTGGGGCATGTTATATAAAGCTTACCTTGGTTACCATTGATGGTTCATTTTTTGCCTTCTAGTTCTTGTGAAGTATTGTGCATTTTTAAGTGATTCATCAAGCTATTTAGTGAAATCTTTCTTTTCCTTTTACTTTGTTTCATATTAGCATTTCGTTCTTTGCAAAAGTGGTATGATGTAGGTAATAAACTATGTTTACTCAATTGCACATGAGCTTTTAATTTGTGAAAGTCTATTTTTCCTTCTTGAAAGTGTGTGCATGTCAAACTTGTTTGTATGCATAATCCACAGAATCTTGTTGTGCAGTCCCACATCCATCATCAATACTCAAGTGTAACTCGAGTATCTCATTGTTCTTATCAGTTCGATGTATCACCTTAGTTTAGTTTCAATTTATGTACTCCTTCTCCCTTTTCCTTTACAGATCAGTAGTTTTAGGTGATACCAAAAAGGAATCCAGCCTTCTCTGGAGGTTGACCTCTATCTACAAGTGACCCACAGCTTTGGAGGTCTTCCCATATTACACTAGATTGTCGAGTTTTACATTCTGCAGGGTGGAAATCCAAGTGATATCAGTTCTGGCATGCCCGATGGGACTGTGAACTGCTTCTCAATTCATGTTTAGACATTTTATTGCTGCTGTTTGGTGTGTGCAGCAATAGTTTCAACCTTTTGGAGGCACTTTCTTTACATACCTGGCGACTCTGAGCTCAAATCTTATGGTTTCACAGGCATAGGTCTTCGTATGTCTCAAAATAATCTGTTAATTCTGAGTTTCCAGCTCTTTGACTGAAAATATGTCAAATATTTATGAAGATGCTTACTATTACCCTCCATATCATGAGTATGTTGCTCCTACACATCCATACTAGAACATATTGGACGTGCTCCAATAGATTGACTGTACGTTGTGGGATCTCAGTCAAGGTCTTCACAACATGAAGATTAACGACATTAGTAAAGTGCTTGCGTGTCTATCTAAGATGTTGGTTGATATCAAGATGCAATAGGGTACCATTATGCAACAGCAAGAAATGGCTGAGCAAGTCTACTTTTATGATCAAGAAAGAGTGGCAAAAAGAATCCAATTCGAGGGAGACCTTGAATAGGAAATAGCTGCTAAGGAAGAAGAAATGAAGTTGTTCTCTGCTCAGGTGTAGAATACTCAAGCTTACTCAGATTATCAGCACCAACCAATGGAGGACTTGCAAAAGAGGTAATTAGAAGAGAACCTTGCCCAGCAGTTGGCTGCAAAAGAGGTAGAAATGAGGCTAAAATTTTCTGAACAGGAGGTTCCCAAGTACAAGTTTGCTAGCTTCAGGAAAAGTTAGCCTCTTAACTCCCCTAGTAAGTCTTCTCAGTTTGAAATTCCAAACTTTAAGGGATTCAATTTGATGCAAGAGAATGTAGTACCTGAACAAGATCAGTCCATCATCCCTCAAGAGCACCCCATTGATCCAGATGACTTACTCCTCAAGGAGAAAATTAGCAAAGTAAATCCAATGCATTTAGCTATAACATGTTACCGACTACAGCAAGAAAAGCTTAAGCAGGAGGAGAGGCAGGAAGTAGGATAGCAGACAGTTGAAGATCTTCACTTGCAGGCAGAGGATACCCAAGTTTCACTCGAAAAGGAGCCAAATAAAGAAGAGCAATTGACTCCTTTATTTGATCAACTACCTGGTTATGCTGAGCAAGCAGAAGAGAGCATGCAGGTTCCTGATTTACCAGTTGATAATGGACAACCAGAGACCATTGCTGACTTGTTCGATGAACTTACTCAATTTGTCGAAGATGAAGATTTCACATGCATAATAGCATCTATGCCTGATGATGAACTAGTATCATATGAAAGGGAAGCATGTGATCAGCCCATTCAAGTTGGTGAGACTATTGAAGAAGTTGTTGAAGATAATGCCTTGCAGCCTATGAACTTATTTGATGAGTTCCCCCACCTTGTTGAAGAGGAGGTGTATTCTGTCATGGACAAAGAGAATAAGGAACCACAGTCTGAAGATTTGTTTTTAATTATCCAATAGGGATATCAGCTCCTTAGTCACGAAGATTAGACTGCGGCAGACAATGAACAACCTGCATATTACTTTCAATCGGCATCTTTTCAAGCAAAAGATGAAGTCTTTGGAGATAAGCAAAAGATCAGCAAGGAAAGTGCAAGGTTTTCCCTTACTAGAGGCTGCCCTATCAGGCATCTAGCCAAAATGGAGACTAGCAAAGATATTGATACCTTGCTTACAACCAAGCATGAGGGTACTGCTCAGGAGGGGTGCACTCAAGTCATCTTTCTACCTGAGAATAGGAATGTTTTCATTCCATATGAAATGGTTAGTAAGCCTGAATATGTTCTGTTAGAGATTTTGCAGCCATCTGTTGAATTGTCATGCATGCTTCATTTCTATTTAGTTGTTCTCCAGCATGGCAAACATTGTAATTTTTTTAGAAAGGGCAGTTATTTTACCCAACTTGTCAATGGGTTTGTTTGACCAATTTCTTACTGGTTAGTATAGGGTAGGTTTAGATGCAGTTTTCATTCCCTAAGTGTCGTTCCAACACAAATAAATAGTTTTATTTCAGTTTTCCCTGTTTTCAATAAGTTTCTGGGTGCTCTATGAATCTCAAGCAAGTTACAGCCATGTAAAAATCTACTCCAAGTCCGTTCCTGAATTTTCCTAATGACTTCGTGCCCAATGGATAGGCCTAGGCTACTGGTTTTCCATGTTTAGCAGGCAAACATCCAGTAAAGGTCGCCAGAAATGTTGCCCAATTTTTACCTACGGGCTAGATCAGTTGGGAAATTTATGTTTCAACAGTTCTGGCATGCCCGGTGGGACTGTGAACTACTTCTCAGTTCATGTTTAGACATTTTATTGCTGCTGTTTGGTGTGTGTAGTCGTAATTTCAGCCTTTTGGAGGCACTTTCTTTACATACCTGGCGACTCCGAGCTCAAATCTTCTGGTTTCATAGGCATAGGTCTTGGTATGTCTCAAAATAATTTGTTAATTCTGAGTTTCCAGCTCTTTGACTGAAAAGATGTCAAATATTTATGAAGATGCTTACTATTACCCTCCATATCATGATTATGTTGCTCCTACACATCCATACCAGAACATATTGGACCTGCTCCAACAGATTGACCGTACATCGTGGGATCTCAGTCAAGGTCTTCACAATATGAAGATTAACGACATTAGTAAAGTGCTTGCATGTCTATCTAAGATGTTGGTTGATATCAAGATGCAACAGGGTACCATTATGCAACAACAAGAAATGGCTGAGCAAGTCTACTTTTATGATCAAGAAAGAGTGGCAAAAAGAATCCAGTTCGAGGGAGACCTTGAACAAGAAATAGCTGCTAAGGAAGAACAAATGAAGCTGCTCTCTGCTCAGGTGTAGAATACTCAAGCTTACTCAGATTATCAGCACCAACTAATGGAGGAGTTGCAAAAGAGGCAATTGCAAGAGAACCTTGCCTAGCAACTGGTTGCAAAAGAGGCAGAAATGAGGCTAAAATTTTTCGAACAGGACGTTCCCAAGTACAAGTTTGCCAGCTTCAGACAAAGTCAGCCTCTTAACTCCCCTAGTAAGTCTTCTTAGTTTAAAATTCCAAGCTTTAAGGGATTCAATTCGATGCAAGAGAATGTAGTACCTGAACAAGATCAGTCCATCATCCCTCAAGAGCACCCCATTGATCCAGATGACTTACTCCTCAAGGAGAAAATTAGCAAAGTAAATCCAATACATTTAGATGTAGCATGTTACCGACTACAGCAAGAAAAGCTTAAGCAGGAGGAGAGGCAAGAAGTAGGACAACAGACAGTTGAAGATCTTCATTTGCAGGTAGAGGATACCTAAGTTTCATTGGAAAAGGAGCCACATAAAGAAGAGCAATTGACTCCTTTATTTGATCAACTACCTGGTTATGTTGAGCAAGCAGAAGAGAGCATGCAAGTTCCTGATTTACAAGTTGATAATGGACAACCAGAGAACATTGCTGACTTTTTCGATGAACTTCCTCAATTTGTCGAAGATGAAGATTTCAAATGCATGATAGCATCTATGCCTGATGATGATCTAGTATCATATAAAAGGGAAGCATGTGATCAGCCCATTCAAGTTGGTGAGACTATTGAAGAAGTTGTTGAAGATAATGCCTTGCAGCCTGTGAACTTATTTGATGAGTTCCTCCACCTTGTTGAAGAGAAGGTGTATTTTGTCATGGACAAAGAGCATAAGGAACCACAGTCTAAAGATTTGTTTTTAGTTATCCAATAGGGATATCAGCTCCTTAGTCAAGAAGATCAGACTGTGGCAGCCAATGAACAACCTGCATATTACCTTCAATAGACATCGTTTCAAGCAAAAGATGAATTCTTTAGAGATGAGCAAAAGATCAGCAAGGAAAGTGCAAGCTTTTCGCTTACTAGAGGCTGCCCTATCAGGCATCTAGCCAAAATGGAGACCAACAAAGATATTGATACCTTGCTTACACCCAAGCACGAGGGTACTGCTCAGGAGGGGCGCACTCAAGTCACCTTTCCACCTGAGAACAGGAATGTTTACATTCCATATGAAAAGGTTAGTAAGCCTGAATATGTTCTGTCAGAGATCTTGTAGCCATCTATTGAATTGTCATGCATGCTTCATTTCTCTTTAGTTGTTCTCTAGCATGGCAAACATTGTAATTTTTTTAGAAAGGGCAGTTATTTTACCCAACCTGTCAATGGGTTTGTTTGACCAATTTCTTACTGGTTAGTATAGGGTAGGTTTAGATGCAGTTTTCATTCCCTAAGTGTTGTTCCAACACAAATAAGTAGTCTTATTTCAGTTTTCCCTATTTTCAATAAGTTTCCAGGTGCTCTATGAATCTCAAGCAAGTTACAGCCATGTACAAAGCTGCTCCAAGTCGGTTCCTCAGTTTTCCTAATGACTTTGTGCCCAATGGATAGGCCTAGGCTACTGGTTTTCCATGTTTAGTAGGAAAACATCCAGCAAAGGTCGCTAGAAATGTTACCTAATTTTCACCCACAGGTTCAATCAGGCAGGATAAATCATGTGATAGAGGTTCAAGAAGGCCAAATGGAACATTCGTAGAAGAGCAAAAGTCATGAATCTGATGCTAGGTTACAGGGAGCTCAGTTGAAAAGCATGCCTCAATCAGTTTGACATATTTATCCTCTAAGGAGAAAATCGTCAAGACCTTCCAAATGTCTTGCCAACTAGCAGGGGTTCCATCAAGTCTGAATGTTTCACATTGGGATCCTATCGGCCTGAGATTATCAAGGTATCCCCGACCTATAATGCATTTGGTTAAATATGTGTCTGTGTTGCCTATCGGGAAGACCCCAGGGATGTCACGACTAGTGGAATTCATATGCAGGTATCTATCGGCCAGACAAAATCATTGTCTCGGCGACTAAGAATTTCCCCATCGGCATGAGGATCTCCTTCGGGAAAAGGTCTTGGCGAGATCTTTATGTCTCACCCACCGGCGGCAGAGGGATACACATATCGGTGGGAGCTTTTACATCAGGGAGATGTCTTGGCGAGTGCTAAAGGTCTCGCTGACAAAGCACAAAATGAAACGCTCTCGGCGTAACGTCTTGGCAAAAGAAGAAGGTCTCACTGAAAGAATCCCTTCGATGTATGTAAGCGGGCTTCGCTAGGAGGTGTTACCGAGGACGAAGGTCTCACCAACAATAGTTCATGAGGCGGCGTCAGCGAAAGGAAACAAGCTCGGGGTAAGGTCTCCCCGACCACGCGTTGTCTCCTCAAAATGAAGTACGCCCTCGGCGAAGAAAGGGAGTTCACCATGATGTCTTGGCGACCGAAGCTTGTCTCCCCGATTGAAGAAAAAGTAAACCCATTGCCGAAAGATAAGGAGCTCGGCGAGAGGTCTGGCCGATAGACCAATGTCTCGCTCACAACAACGGTGGCTCGCCAAGAGTTGAAGCCATCGCCATGAGGTCCCAACAACCAATTGAAGTCTTGTCGAAGGGGAACCAACTAGGGGAGAAAGATCCAACATCGCCATGAGGTCTCACTGACCAATAGAGGGTCTCCCCGACATAAAAGACATCGGTGTAGCTTCCAACTGTCAGAGTAATGTCTTGCCGACATGGTGTGGTCTTAGCAACTAAAGCGGGTATCGGTATGACTAGTGGGCCTCGCTATGAAGTCTTCCTGACTTGCCAGAGTCTTGCCAAAGGAAATATAGAGCTCGGTAGAATAGAGTGCGTTCGGGGTGACCTCAATCAACTCCTGCCGAAGGTGAAGAGTCTCGGGGTAACGTTCCGCCTTCGGAAAAATGTCTCACCGACACTCCGGTGTCTTGCCGAATGAAGAGGAGCTCAGGGAGATGGCGAAATGAACTCAGAAAAGGAGACAAGAGGAAGCTTGGCGAGAGGTCTCGCCGACCAAAGGAGATTTCCCCAATATGAAGTGAGCTCGCCAGGAGGTCTCACCGACCCGAAAGGGTCTGACCGATACAGAATGAGCCCAGGGAGAAAGATCCGGCATCACTATGAGATCCTGCCTAGGTACTTGGTAGTGTCTTGCTGACATGGATGTGCTTGCTGAGAAAAGGAGGAGATCAACATAAGGTCTCACCGACAGGGTGGACTCTTGCAGATAGGAGCTCTGAGCCAAAGAGAGGGAATATCGCCACAAGGTCTTCCCAAGCTATGGGAGTCACGCCGAAAGGAATGTTGCGCTCGGGGAAAGAAGTTGGGATCGCTATGAACTCTCATCGACAGTTCCTTGTTATGTCGATGGTTTTAGAAAGATATAATCGCATCGGGGAGACACGATTAGTGTCTCACCAACATGCGATTCTACAGGAGGAGCTTTTGACTATCTGAGGAATCTACGTGGTGTATGCCCAACCAATCAGAGGGAGCTAAAGGCCAGCCGTCGCAGTCTGTTAAGGAAAAAGGAGAAATAACATAATGAAAGGCAACGTGTATCTGTTCGAAGCTCAGGAGCATTCAAAGTAGCTCGACTTGGGGGAATTCCAAGATCGACACGAGAACCAGAAGTGAATGCGGTGGTTGCAGAAAGATCAAGAAGGCTTCCCATGAAGGCAATCTCTTCACACCGACACGGACAACAGGGATTCAATTGAATACAACATTAATTCATGAAAAGATCTAAGGGCATATCTTTCTAAGCTTGATATTTTTGTAAGCCCTAAGGGGCCGGCATCACTTTTGTATATAAGGCATTTTTTGACTTCTTGTAAAGGAGTTCTCCTGATGCTTTTCTGAAGTCTGTGACTTCTACAGTCCTCTCTCGGATTACCAAAATTTTGTAACTCATTTTGGGGCATGTTATATAAAGCTTACCTTGGTTACCATTGATGGTTCATTTTTTGCCTTCTGGTTCTTGTGAAGTATTGTGCATTTTTAAGTGATTCATCAAGCTACTTAGTGAAATCTTTCATGGACAAAGAGCATAAGGAACCACAGTCTGAAGATTTGTTTTTAGTTATCCAACAGGGATATCAGCTCCTTAGTCAAGAAGATCAGACTGTGGCAGCCAATGAACAACCTGCATATTACCTTCAATCGTCATCTTTTCAAGAAAAAGATGAAGTCTTTAGAGATGAGCTAAAGATCAGCAAGGAAAGTGCAACGTTTTCCCTTAGTAGAGGCTGTTGTATCAAGCATCTAGCCAAAATGGAGACCAACAAAGATATTGATACCTTGCTTACACCCAAGCATGAGGGTACTGCTCAGGAGGGGGGCACTCAAGTCACCTTTCCACCTGAGAACATGAAAGTTTACATTCCATATGAAAAGGTTAGTAAGCCTGAATATGTTCTGTCAGAGATCTTGCAGCCATCTGTTGAATTGTCATGCATGCTTCATTTCTCTTTAGTTGTTCTCTAGCATGGCAAACATTGTAATTTTTTTAGAAAGGGAAATTATTTTACCCAACCTATTAATGGGTTTCTTTGACCAATTTCCTACTGGTTAGTATAGGGTAGGTTTAGATGCAGTGTTCATTCCCTAAGTGTTGTTTCAACGCAAATAAATAGTTTTATTTCAGTTTTCCCTGTTTTCAATAAGTTTCCGGGTGCTCTATGAATCTCAAGCAAATTATAGCCATGTACAAAGCTGCTCCAAGTCCGTTCCTCAGTTTTCCTAATGACTCTGTGCCCAATGGATAGGCCTAGGCTATTGGTTTTCCATGTTTAGTAGGCAAACATCCAGCAAAGGTCGCAAGAAATGTTACCTAATTTTCACCCACGGGCTCAATGAGGCAGAAGAAATCATGTGACGGAGGTTCGAGAAGGCCAAATGGAACATTCGTACAAGGGAAAAAGTCATGAATCTGATGCTAGGTTACAGGGAGCTCAGTTGAAAAGCATGCCTCAATTAGTTTTACATATTTATCCTCTAAGGAGAAAATCGACAAGACCTTCCAGATGTCTTGCCGACTAGCAGGGGTTCCATCAAGTCTGAATGTTTCACATTGGGATCCTATCGGCACGAGATTATGAAGGTCTCCGCGACCCATAATGCATTTCGTTAAATATGCATCTTTGTTGCCTATCGGCAAGACCCCAGGAATGTCGCAGCGAGTGGAATTCATATGCAGGTACATATCGGCTAGACAAAATCATTGTCCCGTCGACTAAGAATTTCCCCATCGGCATGAGGATCTCCTTTCGAGAAAGGTCTTGGCGAGATCTTTATGTCTCACCCACCGGCGGCAAAGGGATACACATATCGGCAGGAGCTTTTACATCGGGGAGATGTCTTGGTGAGTGCTAAAGGTCTCACTGAGAAAGTACAAAATGAAATGCTCTCGGCATAATGTCTCGGAAAAAGCAAAAGGTCTCACCGAAAGAATGCCTTTGGGGTATGTAAGTGGGCCTCGCTAGGAGGTCTTACCAAGGACGAAGGTCTCGCCGACAATAGTTCATGAGGCAGCGTCGGCGAAAGGAAACAAGCTCGGGGTAAGGTCTCCCTGACCACGCGTTGTCTCCCCGAAATGAAGTACGCCGTCGGCAAAGGAAGGGAGTTTGCCGTGATGTCTCGGCGAATGAAGCTTGTCTCCTCGACTGAAGAAAAAGTAAACCCATTGCTGAAAGATAAAGAGCTCGACGAGAGGTCTGGCCGATAGACCAATGTCTCACTGACAACAGAGGGGCCTCGCCAAGAGTTGAAGCCATCGCCATGAGGTCCCAACAACCAACTGAAGTCTTGCCGAAGGGCAACCAGCTCGGGGAGAAAGATCCAACATCGCCATGAGGTCTCACTGACCAACAGAGGGTCTCCTCGATATAAAAGACAACAGTGTAGTTTCCAGCCGTCGGAGTAATGTTTTGCCGACATGGTGCGGTCTCAGTGACTGAAGCAGGTATCGGTATGACTAGTGGGCCTCGCTATGAAGTCTTCCTGACTTGCTAGAGTCTTGCCGAAGGAAATGTAAAGCTCGGTAGAATGGAGTGCGTTCGGGGTGACCTCAATCAATTCCTGTTGAAGATGAGGGTTCTCGGGTTAACGTTTTGCCTTCGGTAAAACATCTCATTGACACTCGGGTGTCTTGCCAAATGAAGAGGAGTTCGGGGAGATGGCGAAATGAGCTTGGGAAAGGAGACAAGAAGAAGCTCGGCGAGAGGTCTCGCCGACCAAAGGAGGTTTCCCTGATATGAAGTGAGCTCGCCAGAAGGTCTCACCGACTTGAAAGGGTCTGACCGATACAGAATGAGTTCGGGGAGAAAGATCCGGCATCACTATGAGATCCTGCCGACTTGGTAGTGTCTTGCCGACATCAATGTGCTCGCCGAGAAAAGGAAGAGATCGACATGAGGTCTCACCGACAGGGTGGACTCTTGTCGATAGGAGCTCCGAGCCAAAGAGAGGGAATATCGCCACAAGGTCTTCCTGAGCTATGGGAGTCACACCGAAAGGAATGTTGCACTCGGGGAAACAAGTTGGGCTTGCTATGAACTCTCATATACAGTTTCATGTTATGCCGATGGTTACAGAAAGATATAATCACATCGAGGAGGTACGATTAGTGTCTCACCGACATGCGATTCTACAGGAGGATCTTTTGACTGTCCAAGGAATATACGTGGTGTATGCCCAGCCAATCAGAGGGAGCTAAAGGCGAGCCGTGGCAGTCTGTTCAGGAAAAAGGAGAAATAACATAATGAAAGGCAACGTGTATCTGTTCGGAGCTCAAGAGAATTCAAAGCAACTCGACTGGGGGGAATTCAAAGATCGACATGAGAACCAGAAGTGAATGCAGTGGTTGCAGAAAGATCAAGAAGGCTTCCCCTAAAGGCAACTTCTTCACACCGACACGGACATCAGGGATTCAATTGAATACAGCATTAATTCATGGATAGATCTAAGGGCAGATCTTTCTAAGCTTGATATTTTTGTAATCCCTAAGGGGCCGACATCACTTTTGTATATAAGGCATTTTTTGCCTTCTTGTAAAGGAGTTCTCCTGATGCTTTTCTGAAGTCTGTGACTTCTACAGTCCTCTCTCGGATTAGGAGAATTTTGTAACTCTTTTTGGGGCATTTTATATAAAGCTTACCTTGGTTACCATTGATGGTTCATTTTTTGTCTTCTAGTTCTTGTGAAGTATTGTGCATTTTTAAGTGATTCATCAAGCTACTTAGTGAAATCTTTCTTTTCCTTTTAGCTTTGTTTCATATTAGCATGCCCTTCTTTGTAAAAGTTGTATCATGTAGGTAATAAACTGTGTTTACTCAATTGCACATGAGCTTTTAATTTTTGAAAGTTTGTTTTTCCTTCTTGAAAGTGTGTGCATGTCGAACCTGTTTGTATGCATAATCCACAAAATCTTGTTGTGCAGTCCCACATCCATCATCAATAGTCAAGTGTAACTCGAGTATCTCATTGTTCTTATCAGTTCGGTGTATCACCTTAGTTTAGTTTCAATTTATGTACTCCTTCTCCCTTTCCCTTTACTTATCAGTAGTTTTAGGTGATACCATGAAGGAAGCCGGCCTTCTCCAGAGGTTGACTTCTGTCTACAAGTGACCCACAGCTTTGGAGGTCTTCCCATGTTACACTGGATTGTCGAATTTCACATTCTGTAGGGTGCAAATCCAGGTGATAACAGGTATTATGATTATATCTAGCTTATAGTATGTTACATAAATGCTTTCATAAGTTATCATGTTAGTAATGCAAGGGGATTTATATTATTCTAGAAGTAATATGTTATCATTGTTAAGGTATGGTTATGTAAACCTATGATGGTAGTGAACCTTGAGCGGAGAACCTAAGTTCTTGGATGATCATATTTACTTGAAAGTTTGGGAGGTAGTTTATTCACTAGGGTTAGGGTGTACAATTGATTATGTTTATGTTGACATGCAACAATAGGGTTGAAAAACATATATTGGAAGTATAAACATTCTAATTACCTTTTTACATGGTATTATCTTATACTTGACCAAGAATCTATACCTATTCACATTATACTAATCTTTAAGGAAATGACTTGATATCTTGACAACCCACAACTAGAATATAGGGACAATTTAAGGTGTAGAAGCATAGAATATTCTCAAGCTAAAAATGTCCTCCATATTATATATGACCTTAACATGCATTTCAAAAATGTGAATATATGAGTCATATTGAGAGAAAGGATTTATGATGGTTTATGTACATACAAACATAGGAACCTTCTAAAAATGATGCAAATGATAACTTGGAAAGAAGCATGAGGAAATTGGAGGATAGTCAAAAGGTTCTTAGTTGAATTTACTAGAGGTTGATAGCTTATTATGTTGATTTACTATTATCCGAAATTACTATGAACATTTGATTTTATATGAAATTTAATGTTAAGGCTAACCAGATTGGTTATGGCATCCTAGAAGGATGGATCCATATTAGGTATGACAACAAAGAGTTTGAAACCTAATACGAGGAAGAAATCTTCAAATCAAGTTAATTTTGAATTAAAGGCAATTTCTTCACATCGACACGGACATCAGGGATTCAATTGAATACAACATTAATTCATGGATAGATCTAAGGGCAGATCTTTCTAAGCTTTATATTTTTGTAATCCCTAAGGGGTCGGCATCACTTTTGTATATAAGGCATTTTTTGCCTTCTTGTAAAGGAGTTCTCCTGATGCTTTTCTGAAGTCTGTGACTTCTACAGTCCTCTCTCGGATTAGGAGAATTTTGTAACTCATTTTGGGGCATTTTATATAAAGCTTACCTTGGTTACCATTGATGGTTCATTTTTTGTCTTCTAGTTCTTGTGAAGTATTGTGTATTTTTAAGTGATTCATCAAGCTACTTAGTGAAATCTTTATTTTCCTTTTAGCTTTGTTTCATATTAGCATGCCCTTCTTTGTAAAAGTTGTATCATGTAGGTAATAAACTGTGTTTACTCAATTGCACATGAGCTTTTAATTTTTGAAAGTTTGTTTTTCCTTCTTGAAAGTGTGTGCATGTCGAACCTGTTTGTATGCATAATCCACAAAATCTTGTTGTGCAGTCCCACATCCATCATCAGTAGTCAAGTGTAACTCGAGTATCTCATTGTTCTTATCAGTTCGGTGTATCACCTTAGTTTAGTTTCAATTTATGTACTCCTTCTCCCTTTCCCTTTACTTATCAGTAGTTTTAGGTGATACCATGAAGGAAGCCGGCCTTCTCCAGAGGTTGACTTCTGTCTACAAGTGACCCACAGCTTTGGAGGTCTTCCCATGTTACACTGGATTGTCGAATTTCACATTCTATAGGGTGCAAATCCAGGTGATAACAGGTATTATGATTATATCTAGCTTATAGTATGTTACATAAATGCTTTCATAAGTTATCATGTTAGTAATGCAAGGGGATTTATATTATTCTAGAAGTAATATGTTATCATTGTTAAGGTATGGTTATGTAAACCTATGATGGTAGTTAACCTTGAGCGGAGAACCTAAGTTCTTGGATGATCATATTTACTTGAAAGGTTGGGAGGTAGTTTATTCACTAGGGTTAGGGTGTACACTTGATTATGTTTATGTTGACATGCAACAATAGGGTTGAAAAACATATATTGGAAGTATAAACATTCTAATTACCTTTTTACATGGTATTATCTTATACTTGACCAAGAATCTATACCTATTCACATTATACTAATCTTTAAGGAAATGACTTGATATATTGACAACCCATAACTAGAATATAGGGACAATTTAAGGTGTAGAAGCATAGAATATTCTCAAGCTAAAAATGTCCTCCATATTATATATGACCTTAACATGCATTTCAAAAATGTGAATATATGAGTCATATTGAGAGAAAGGATTTATGATGGTTTATGTACATACAAACATAGGAACCTTCTAAAAATGATGCAAATGATAACTTGGAAAGAAGCATGAGGAAATTGGAGGATAGTCAAAAGGTTCTTAGTTGAATTTACTAGAGGTTGATAGCTTATTATGTTGATTTACTATTATCCGACATTACTATGAACATTTGATTTTATATGAAATTTAATGTTAAGGCTAACCAGATTGGTTATGGCATCCTAGAAGGATGGATCCATATTAGGTATGACAACAAAGAGTTTGAAACCTAATACGAGGAAGAAATCTTCAAATCAAGTTAATTTTGAATTATTATATACATTGACATATTGATAGTGCTTTAGATTGAGACCAAATGTGTCCAGTTAGTGACATGGTGTCATCAGTATTATTTTGTTATGAACTAGGAGATTCCTTACTCCCATGATTAAAAGAAATAACTTGAATAAGATGTAGTTTCCAGTCCCATGAATGTTACAAATGTGTAATAGGGTATCAAGACGTTGGGTTAAACCCAATTGGTTAGTTAGATCAATATAAATGTATTATCACTTTTTGGAATGGAATCCTGTTATGTTATATTTAGGTCAAACCTAGTCAAGAGTTATTTATGATCAATAGAGCTCTGAGAAGGCACCAGTCCACCAACCAAATAAATATGATTGCACTATTTAGAATGAAATAAAAATTGATAATTGATAAACCAGTAGTTCAATAGGTAAACTATGGGATGTTAGGCATAGTGCAATCTGTAGACTAAATCTTTTAGGATCATGGTCCGGTACATATAGCATAGCAGCTGATCAGTGGTCCATCGTGATTTTGGGAAAAATTGCAATGAAAATACACCATCATAATAGGGGAGCCAACCAGCGAAGGGTGTCACTGGCTTGTCAGATATACATGAATATTATCCAAATATTAAAGAGTAGGATGACATTAGATCTAGGAGATGCGCTAGCACCCAGGATTCAAGATCCTATGGCATGAAAACACAAGGATAAAGGAAAAGACATGTGAAGTGAAATGCAACATGCCAACACAAAGCATGCATGATGAAGATGCCACACATAACATAACACAATGCAAAAAACACAATACAAACACAAAACATAATGCAAACAAATAAAAACATACAATAATAAAAAACACAAGGTTAGTTCTAAATGATTCAAATCGGTAAGGTAAAGAGACCTCAATTTTTAGACTTGTTTGAAATACCCAATGTCATCTCTCAAATATGGTGTAAGACAAGAGAATATTCTCATGAGAACTACCAAGTTATGTTATGCTAAGTCACTCATGGGTTATACATAGATCCAGTTACTAGCAAGCTATGTTATGCTAAGTATCCATACAATATGATGGGTTCCACAAGGCTAACAAGTTGAATTATGCTAGGTATCTAATGAAACAAATAGATCCGCTGGAAAGATACTAGGTGGCCATATAAAAATGTGTTCAAGTTTATGAATTAGCAAGCTACATTATACCAAATCCATTGAATATTTTGTAAATCATGCCTAAGGGAGCATATAAAGGTTTAATGTTATAAGGACTATTTAACATCATAAGGGATGAAAAATCATCTCAGGGGCTTCAAAATTTTTTACTTCATGATGGATGAAAATTACCTCAGGGGGTGCACTAGGGTTTAACATCACATGGGATGAAAATAAAAAGGGTCATGCCTTAGGGGGCATTATGAATACCGCCACCACAAAGGGTGCAAATAAAATTATTATAATTCAAAGGGAATTACTCAATGCATGAGAAGTTACACTTTAGGTAGTATGACACGTGAAACAATCACTAAAAGAGGACAAATCATGGAATGAAGGGTCACACATTAAGGGGTATCAAGCATAATACCACCGCAAAAGAGACATAACATGACATGAAAAGTCACACCTTAAAGAGGTATCATGTTTAATACCACCATAAAGGAGACACTAACACAAATTGAGGGGACCATACTTTAGTGAAAATATATGTGATATTATAATAAAGACAACATATCGTGATAAAAAAGTCCACACCTTTATAGGATGTATAATATCACAACTAAAAGGGAGCATTTTATTTGATAATTTTAATACGCTGGGTACCATGCCCCCTTAAAATGTTAGTGTACTGGCTACACTAATATTTTAAGGGGATAATGAAGAGGTGAAGGATCCCTTGTTTAAAGGAATACACCTTTTATTAGGCTAACTTCTCTTTCCTCTAAGTTTAAGGGAAAAAATGAGCCTACATGGATTGTATTGCATTGCTTCTTAATGATAGAGTATGATTGCACAAAAAACATCTTGTGCCCCTATGCATGATAATGAGTATTTGATGATGCTACAACTACCACATAGCAAGGACCAAAGAGAAAGCTATTTATGATAGCATCTTATCAAATTCATCTTTACAAGGATCAGGTTTATCCAATGTGTTCTTTAAAGTATGGAACTCATCAGCAGTATGACCAAATAATCTATGATATGCACAAAAAGGATGTATTTTTTCTTGTAGTGAGTGTCTCTTCTTTCTTGCATAGAAGAAGTTTGATGAATTCCAATTGTAAGAGTGTTTGTAAGGTACACTCAGTTCTAGATAAAAGATGTGGGGTGGGTAATAGTCCCTTTCTAATGGGTCTACAAGGTTTATGTGGTTTATGATGGCCATAGTGGCTTAGGAGTACAAAAGTAAGGACTGACAAAACATATTCAACTTAAAAACTGACCTAAAAACAAAGGACTTGGGTATCAATCATTAAGATTTGATTCTCCTACTACTAAGTTACTTTTGAGTGAGGAAATTAATGTTTTTGATGATGTCGAGGCATCTAGGGATAGTACTAAGACCCATCCATGTGAGAACAAGCATATTGATCATAAAACTTGGATCGAAACCTTTTAGAATTCTAAAGATTCCTCATTTCTTACCATATCTGCTCTTTCCTTAACCTTTGCAAATACCAATGGTAACTTACCCTTAATCCACCCACAACTTGTAGATTGGGATCAACAAGGACCACCAAGCTTGGATACTTTTGAAAACTATGAAGCTATATCCGAGTTCATGGAACTTCGAGAGGGTATACCCCATGATGATCATAAAGCTAGGTTTACCATGAATCTTGACATTGTTGCTTAATTTAGTAAGTCTACTCCACCTTCTAGTTGTAAAAATGAAAAAATAAAAAAAATAATAGGTCCCTAGGTGAAAAATAAAAGGTGCCTTTAGACTAGGAAAAAGTAAAAATAAAGGACACATTTTAGGGTGAAAACCTCTCTAAGGTGCCTAAGGATGGAAAGTTGGATATGTTCCCCACCACTCAAGGGAGATCTCCACTTTTGATAGAGAAATTAGAAGAAATTAATATCAATACAACTGATAGCACAAGGATCATACACTTTGTAGCTTCCTTAACAAAAATAGAGAGGGAATATTTCATCAACTTTTTCTTAGAATGACATGTCAATTTTTCGTGGTCTTATGCTGAGATGACTGGGTTGGATCTTGAACTAGTGCTTTATTACTTACCTCTCTATTCGGGTGCAAAGCTTGTGAGGCGAAAATTAAGGAAAATCACCCTCAAATTGCTTTATTGGTCAAAGTTAAGCTGGAAAAGTTGTTAGATGTTGGCTTTATCAGAACTAGAGACTATGTTGAATAGATATTAAATCTAGTACCAGTTACCTAACCAATTAGGGGAATCCAATATATAATAATTTTAAGAATCTAAACAAAGCAAGCCATAAGAATGATTTCCCCTTATCAAATATTGATAGCATAGTAGATCTAACAACTGGATATGAGATGCCACTTATGGATGGATTTTCTAGCTATAACCAAATAAAAATGGACATGCCTACCCCTGCTCTATCTGTGCTCTTAGTGGTGGCTGGGGTGGTCTCATCAGACCCTCTACTTTGTCAGTGCTAAGAATCCTCCTATTATGAGACCTACTCTAAGACTTGCTATTCGTATAGGTTGTTTCCCTCTATGATGGTGGCACCACACCCTCATATAAGTCCCTATAATACCTGGTATCCTTTCTAGCCTGATATAGATGTCATGTTAAATCTACCACCAACCCATTGCAATTCTTAATGAAGCTAACATATGCCTACTCTACCCTCTAAGTTCTAATAACCACAACATATCTCTCTCTCCCATAAGTTTAGTCACTTAAACTTGTAGTTCCTATATGTGTTCCTAAAAGGTAGCAATCTACACCTTAGATGGATTTGGAACACCTCCCCTCATAGCCCCAACACACCCCTCATGAATTGGCACATCTTGTAATCCCTCCTCAGCCATAACCACATTTGGCTCCTCCTTTTCCATAGGCACCATCTTTATTGATGGAATCATTGGGATGCCTCTTCCAACTCTACTCTTGCCCCCATCACCACCACCTCCATCATATCCTTCATCTCTATCTACACCCCTACCTCTCTCACGTCCCGTCAACCTCCCCACCTACCTCAGCCCTATTTGGCTCAAGGAATGGGTACATGAAGATCTATTAGCAATATCAGGTTTTGCTTGGAAACCAAAGCATCATACTCATGTGTTGTCGTTGCATCTATCATCCTTAGACCAGTTTCCCACTATCTTGATTGGAACTCATCAAACTCCTGATAAGCCACCCTTGGGAGAATCATTGCACCCAAATGTCCAACCTTCTAAGAGGATCTCACAAATCTGGCCTCCCCAATGGGGACATCGTGTCACTCCCCAAACTACCTAAGTACCCTCTTTGCAAGTTGCATGTTGATAATGTGTTGAGATTGAACTATGTGTCCAATCAAGTATTGATTTTTTTGGCAGCAATGGAGATGTTCATCATCATCGTCCAATGGTCGAAAATCTCTATATGGTCTCTAAGTGAACTCTACCATTAGATACAACTAATGTCTCCAATACATGACATCCCCTAGGTGTGTCTATGTAACTGCTACTATATATCAGTTCACATCAGGGTAATCCTACTATAGGATTTCTACGAAAGATCAATCAAAACACAAAAATATGATCCCAAGCCTAAATCTATAGCAATATCACACCACATAGTTGAGAAATCTCCTCTATACACCATATTATGCAGCTGAAAATACATTGGCAGCACAAAGGGCCCCCATGCATGCACAATCCCATGTGTCAACATGCCCTCCAAAACCTATCCCCTACTGACTGGGAATCCATGGCCTCTCATGTCTAAAACTAACACATCAACTACAATTGTGCATATGAAAACAATCGTGTGCTCATATTGGTCCATTAGAGTGTCCCATCAAATCTCGTAGTCCTCAATCCTAAGATTATCAGTCTCAAATACCTAACCAATGATGCAAACGCCAAATATGGCTTGTATACAACTCTCTATCCATGAATCAAAATTCAAAGGATATGCCAAAAATCCTTGGGTGTTAATGTGACCTCTCCCATCAATAGATGAAATGAGCTAGTCTCTGAGTACCATCTCTCCATAAGTTCAGTAATAAGACCCTGATTAGCCCTAATCTCAGACACACTTATGACGTAATGCAATCCTAGGGAATAAAGAACCACTCAATCACTCTCATCCAGATGATGTTATAATATGAGTGAGGTAGCATGACTTTCTCGACTGTACAATGACAACAAGGGAACCTACATCCAATTAATACGCTACGTCAGCGACAATCCTTGCCTAAACCTAATTGATTAAATTCAAACCTTAAATTTTTGACACGTAATTTTTCCAAATTGATAGTCAATTATATCACACAACTTTACAGTTGCATCATTTCATGCAAATGTGTTGCTACAATCCTAAATTATGTTGCACAATCAGTTGTGGCATCAAATTCTCCAATTACACCGCTAAATTATGATTGTGTCACTAAATTACATTTATGTCAGAAAATTATAATTGCGTCAAATGCAAATAGTTATGTAACTAAATTATAAATGTTTTACACAATCAAATACATCGCTAAAAATAAATGGATCACCAAATCCCATAATTGCATCCCAAAATTTTCAATTACAATGCACCACCAGAAATTGCATCGGTAGTGACTGTAGTTGTGGCATAGAATCTTGCAACACAACTGTTCCCCTATTTTTGGGCCCTAAAATCTATGAAAAATGATAATTACAAATCAAGGATGGGGTACATACTAGGGGACCCACTCTCGAAAGTTATTCGTAGGTCCGCAATCACGTTTCTTGATGATCGCCCTTTAGAATTCTAGCCATAGCTCCACTACAAATATGCTTCACCTCACTTCTCTCCTCTAAAACTTCTAAAACCTAATGAGAACAAATGAGGAAATTTGTCACAAAGAGCCTATATATAGGGCTTGGTTGCCCTAATGGACCCTTTTTTTGTACTGTTTACACTATCTGTGTTATCTTATCACTGTCAATGTTTACCTAACTACCCTACAAACATAATTTTTGCCATGTACACATCTAAGCGTATTAAATGGGCTTGTCAATAAATTTGGCTCATTTTTCATATTTTTCACAATTTTCCGAGGGGGAACCATACTATTATTCTACTTCCAGGGCATGTGAGGGAAAGTCCTAAACAATTTTTTTCTAATTTTTCTTTGAAACAACGCTAAAAATCACATTGTCTCAAAGAGGTGAAAAATGTAGATACTGAAAAATTGTCCTAGGCCCGCAACAACATTTTTCCACTAATGTTCATCTAAACTAATTAAATATTATTATTATTTAATTAGATTAACCTCTTCTTCTAAATTCATATTTCTTCTTATTCAAATAATTAAATATTTTTAATTATTTAATTATTCTAACTTTTCTTTAAGGTTAATTTTAATTGTTTAATTAGTTGACCACTTTTGATTAAATGGTTATTTTTAATTATTTAATCTCCAATAATGTGCATAATTGAATAGATATTTTTATTTATATAATTACCTAATGTCTAAATTCTTCTATAGTTAAATAATTTTTTTTTTTTATTTAATTATTCATATGGGTGCAAATAAATAAATTTTATTTATTTATTTTACTTACCTTATTTCTTCAATATTTCCATTTTTCAAATTTCCTTCCTTTTAGAATCTATATCTTTTCTAAGTCATTAACTTTCCTCGATTTTAGAAACCTCTTTAGTTAACTATGTGTGAAGTTAAAAAATTCACGTGCACCATTATCCACCATTTTAATTAGATAATTCATCATTATCTCTTCTTGAATTGAATAGAAACTTTCTCATTCTTTCCCATGATCTCATCTGATGATCTTCTCTCCAATCTTGACCATCGATCAAGCTTGTATCTTATGTAAGTTCAACCTTAATCCTCTTTCTAGTCTATCCACAAACTTCAAAAGCTTGCCATCATTATTATCTTGAGCTTATTGTGATTTATTCACAACAAATTCTGAGATCAACAATAATTATTTTACAAAGCGAGGTTGAGAGGAATAATGGAGATAAATTGATAAAGGTTCTTAAAGGTATATTATTTTCTTGTTCTCTTTATATTTCTTGCATCCTATTTATCATACTTCATTGGCAGATTAGGATTTTTAGCATAAGTTTAATGGTTTTTGTGGTTTTCATATTGATATATACATTTGATTCTGATTTCTAATTTTATGGCTCCATTTAGAATATGTCAATGTTGGTATTTTTTATTTGAATTTCCAATTTCAATTTTCAGTTATCGGCATTTGATTTTTAGAATATGTCGGTTTTTGTATTTTATTATTTGAATTTCCCATTTCAATTGTCAAAATTTGAAATCCTAATCACACCTAGTGAAAGATAGAAATTTTGGAGAATCAATTAATATAATTGTCAAGCATTAAGAGTAGTCAAGAGTAGAATTATCAATATTTTAGCAACATTCATTCATTTCAAGAATCATATCAATCATCAACCATGTTTTTATGTAAGTTTATTCATGTTTTATGGTCATTTGTTTTATTAGTACTAACACTTTCTGGACTTCAATCAATCAAATAAAATTCTCCTTGAAGGTGATGAGTACATGACTTGAGTCCATCAAGCAATGTAGATCTCAGTGGAGAGTTGCAGCATTAGTCAATTCATTACTTGTTTATCATTCAACCTTTGCTCTACTAAGGGTAAGCTCTCTATATACATCATCATAGTTATTGTGGAGATAGAAATATCAAAATGGGGTTTGACTTAGGAAATCCCTATATGGTTCAACCCTTCCCCATCTTTCATGTGTGCAGGTTTTAATATATCAAGCTAATTAGAGGAAGATAAATGACTAATTTATCATTCGTGCATTCATACATACAAGTTATCAAGACACAAAATCTAAACTTTGACATCAATAAATAAATTTCTGATAGTAACCCTAGGAGAACAAGAGCTACATACAAGGGATGTTAGGCCTATGTTTTTAGATCTTACAAAAAAGGAGGATAGTCTAGGGTGTACCATGCCCTATACCAGTTAACTCATCTTAAAATTTACACACCAAGTTCATTTGTGTCTTCTCTCTACCTTTCTGGATTCTATTTCTGTCTTGCTATATTCAATGTCTCATAAATCATAACAAATTGTTGTATTTTAATATTACCTAAGAACATCATTGTGAACCGTAGAATTAAATCAATGTAATCAATCAACAAACTAATACAAATCCCCCAAACAATGATTAGAACCTTGATCCATCATTTTGACTCTTCCATTCAGGTTTGTAGTCAAGTGTATTTGAGATCATTTTTGTTCCTCAAAATTTGGACGTGTGAGTTAGGACCTAAATCCCTTTTCCCAATCAAACAAATAGGAACATTGAAGTCTTCAAGCCTCAAGCCCTTATTGCTAGGAATGGGAAACAAGAAACTTCAAACAATAAAAGAAAGAAACAAAAAACTTAGAAGGATAAAGAGATCAAAAAATATTAGAAATTAGAATCCTCTAAAACCAACAATGAAACTTATTAAAACCTTTCACATTTTTAGAATTAGTGTTCCTAATGCAAGAAACATGGGTATGAATAACATAAATGTATGAAGAAATAGATTGACCACCTTTCACATCTTTTGTAGAAGCACATATGTGATGTCCCCATCACAAAGGGGCATATGAGATAAGTATACAATTAATATATTTATATTTTTAGATATACAATAACATGCTAGTAATATGCACATTAGAGAGAATACTCTTTTAGAAGAAGGCAATTTAAAATATCATTATAATTATAATTATCATTGATAACATTACAATTATAATAGTTAGAGATGAATATAATATTATTATTATAATAATATATATAAGTCAATTAATCAAATAATAATATATTGGTAAATTATTGTTATTATATTCTAAATATTAGAATACAAATAACTTAAAAATAATAATAAATAAAATAAATACAATTAAAAGACAAACTGAAATATTATTACTCTAATTATAATTGTTAAATATCATTTTCAAAATAGAAATAAATAATATAAAAATAAATATCCTCAAAAATTAAAAATATAATGGGTAAATAACAAAAGCAGCCATTCATTAGAAATAAACATAACTAATCCAAAGTGAAGCAATGCCTATGAAAAGGTGTGGATGCTAGATAAAGAATATGACCTTTCCTAAGAAATTGCAACCCTCTCCAAGTGGGGGATATAAAATCAGATTCTCTGGAAAGAAGGAAGGAGGAAGGGAGAAGTATTGGAATTACAAGGGGAAGCATTTTAGGAAAATAATTCACTAGCAGAGTATATACGTTGCAGATATAAATCTGAAAATGAAGATACATAAAATAAAGGGAAGTATCTGTCATGGTTGGCATATTTGTCATTATTTCCTTCAATAGTAAATAAGTAATAAGTATAAATAATGTGTAGATGAGTATGGGAAGATAGATAGTATATAATTCCATTTTTATGAAGATAACATGCAATAAGTAAATATAAAAGCAATAAGTATATAGTTACAGATGATATTAAAATAGAAGCACAATAAGTAAAGAATATGTAAATATAGATAGTATGTTATTATTTATGGTGAGTAAATGTAAGGTGAGGCCATAGATAGTATGATTATAATATCTTTCATTGTTATGGATAAAGTAATAATAGGATCCATTGACAATTAAATAATGGGCTATATAAAATGCTATTACAATATCTTTAATGTTATTTATGAGGTATAGTTGTTGATAGTAAGTTTCTTATTAACAAGGTTTATATAGGTAACATTTTAGTGTTACCATTCATAGATATTTAATTGTAGTACATTAGATATGTATATGTATATATATTTATGTATATATCTATATGTATGTGTATATGTATATGTATATGTATATGTATATGTATATGTATGTATGGGTAGATGTGTGAATTAGATATATACAATAATGATGTTTGCAGCAATTATTAAGCATTATGAGAAACTATGCTGATTTAAAATTGGTACAGACGATAGATTTCTTAAATGATTGATTTACACTAACAGTATCTTCTAAGTGTGAAGACCAGATTGATTGGGAATGAAGAACTTCAATCAAGATTTCAATTAATTGAAAAGTATTGGCTAACTCATTTACCAATTGGAACTTAAAGATTTTGAGGAAATTTAAGGCATTCCCAAGCGGGGACATTACAACATCATAGGGGTTATTGAATCTATAAAATAATAGTCATCAATTCAAGAATCAACTATGGAAAAGGGAAAAAGTAAATAGAAATCTAAGGGCAAGGATTTTGTTGTCACTATATCATCCTCATCAACTTTGTCTTTGATTATTGACTTCGGTTCTTGGAACCACATGTGTTCTTCATAGGTTTATTTTTCCTCCTTAAAGCCTTATAGTATTTCTTCTATCACTTTGGGTAATGCCAATAATAGTTGGGATGATAGGTTATATTCAAGTTTAAGGTACAACATTCATAAATTTTCTAAGTGTGCCTTATCTTTTACCTAATCATCTATCAATGTGTAAACAAATATTTTTGGCACCCTAATGCTCTCTTGCACTTCTAGGGTTTTTCACCTAAAAGGAGAGAGGTAGGCCAAAATGGGCAATGTCTACACTCAAGATTAATGTTCATCCAAAATTTAAAATGAACCAAAATCAGGTCTGGTAGTGGGACTCATTCGCCACTATCAGTCCACTTTTGAATTTCTAAAAATCCAAAAGTGGAAACTGAAGCTCTTGGTCTACTCTTTGGTTCCTGACAGGTGTCTTCCTCTGAAACTTTGATTTTTGGGTCTGAAAGTGACTTTTGGTGGATATTTTGACTTGTTCAAGAAGGAGATGTCTTCAACAACTTTGCAACTTGATCTTTAATGATTTCCAAGCCTTCAAGATGTCTAAATCTGCAAACACACAAGAAGAGAAGGAGAAATGTTCAATGTTAGGGCATGGGGGTTTGCCTTGGTCAAACCCCTATCGAGGTAATTAAACCAAAATGAAGAAATAATGTAATGGAGCATGCAACAATGGATTTAATACCTTTCCATGATGTTTGATCTTGAATTTATGCAACAAAACATGAAGAATATTCCCTTGAATGTCTTAGGAAGCTATCTTAATGACTTGGAATGATTAAACCCTAGCTTGCTTGACTTGAAGTGGAGTACAAATGATGAATAAGTTGTGAATGAGTTAAGAGATGTAAATTAGGGTTTAGACACTTATATTTATAGGAAATTCACCTTATTTTCCTATTAATTGGATCCCTAAGGCTGACATGAAAGAATAATAAAATTAAATTCCAAAATTTCCCACTCAAAACACAAAAACATCCCAAATGGAACTGATTCGCCACCTTGGGTGAATCAGTCCCACCTAGCAAGGGCTCATTCGCCATAGATGGTGAATTAGTCCCAGAGGGGCCCATTTGCTAGCTCGGTTGTCAGGAGATAAGAAAATCAGGTTTATATGATGACTTAGTTAGTTATTTCATCAAATTATGCATCAGGATGCACAATATGTGGTCATAGGGGCCTATTAATGATGATGTAAAGGTCAATTAGGGCTTGGGACACAAAATTCAATGTGAAAGTGTGATTAAATACACTTTACAACACTAAAATGAGGTCCACAGCCTAGAAAGGCACAACATCCAATGTGAACGTGTAAGACACATTATGACACGTGATTAACATTAAGTTTATTTTACAAGCCTTCTAGATTGATGTGAAAATACATTTTATAATGTTGAATTAAGGGAAGATTGGTTCATTAAGTCTAGAAAAGCGTGAAAGTCTTTTACAACACTTTACAACACCTTTACAAGACATTGTTAGATGCTTTTACAAAGGTCCAAGACCTAATGTGGACGTGTAAAACACTTCACAACACTAAATCAAGGCCTCATTGAGTCCAATTTATCATGAATTATTCCTAAATCAAGCAAGTAAAAGGCGTCCTTTTTTCTATGTTACACAATGTATCATATTACCCACATAGGGAAGGGAATTCTAGTTTATTTTTTCTCCAAAGTTTTTTTAGATTAGAGATTTGCACAACAATAATTTTTTATATTCAGGAAGGGAAAATCACCAAGCTAAGTTATATAACTCACACTTTGTACCTAATGTTTCTCTTACATCATTGCTTATTCATTTAGATGGAGAGAAAATTATGGCATGAGTAATTTTACCACCTTAACTACTGCTACCTTAAGTATCTTAGACAAAAGGATATGACCATAGGGTTTCCTAGAGATATATTCTCTAATGTTCTTTGTGAGGGTTGTACCCTTGGTAAGCATCCTAAAGATAAATTTAATAAAGGAAAATCATGGATGGCTACACAAGATTTGGAGCTTAGTCATAGTAATATATCAAGGGAGTTTCCCCATCTATCCTTCACTAAGGAAAAGTATTATCTCAATGTCATAGATCACTTATCCAAGTACACATGGGTCTACTTACTCAATAGTAATATGAAGTTCTTAACAAATTTTGAGACTTCAAGTATCTTGCTAAGAACTAGTTAGGGAACAACATCAAGGTTCTATAGTGTTGGAAATTGTACTCCCTTCTTGGAGTAGGCACAATTTCACACTTAATTTAGACCCATTTTAGTACCCTTGCATTCATGACCCTTTAATTTACCATTAATAGGCCCCTAAGACCCTTTATTTTGGATCTCAAGGCTTATTTCAGTTGAAATCCTTACAAAATCAACAAAGGCATTCAATTTTCTAACAACCCAAAATTTACTCACCTCGAAAAGCTAGGGTGGGACTCATACACCACCTTGGGTGTATGAGTCCCCCTAGGTGGAATCCATATGCCACCAGTGGCGTATGAGTCCCATGTGGCCCCTTTTTAGGGTTTGAGCAAGAAATTAAGGTTTTTAATTCAAATTTTTTGTTGATGTTGAAATTTGGGATCTAATAGACAGTAAATTAGATGAAGTGACTATATAAAGAAAGTTTGAAATCATTAGTTTCATCTAGAAAAGTAATTCAAGGTCTAAGCATTCATAATATCAACTTGAGAACTCAAACTTACTTTCATAAGAGCATTCAAGAGAAAGGGGAAAGTAAATTTGGAGTCTTGGAGTAGCATTATAGTGTTTTTTTAGGTCTTCAAGCTCACTTTCATTCAAAGATCTAGAATTGTTAAAAATTGATGATGGTTGCCTATGGTGAATCATGATGGATTATAGGTTAGGGAGATACAACTAGCCATCAAGCCAAGCCTAATGACTTGTTTCCTAATTGATTCCATCCTCCAATATCATTCTACTTTTTTCCTAAAGGGAGGTACATGCATTATTATGGCTTATTAGGGTGATGAGAGATCTCCCAAAGTGAGTCATCATCTCTATATTTCATTCTTGCATCTTATTATAGCACATCAGAATAGGGTTTTATTGAATTTTGGATCTCCTAGTCTTAGATGCACTTAGGATTAGAGCTTGCACTCATATTTCCTTTCAAGATCCATTATTTCTATCAAGGTTTAACTACCAAACTAGGGGTTTGACCAAGGCAAACCCCCCATAAGCAAATCAATACAATATTTTGTTTTGTAGGTCCTTTTTGTAGGTTCAAATCTGGAAATAAAGTTTAGAAGGAAGAGCAGAGATAGAAGAACAGATTCAGGTCTTGAATTTTCAAAAAATAATAGGAATGATATTCCACTTGTGGCGTATGAGTCCTGGTATATTAGATTTTTAGGGTTTTAGAGGATTTAGACTTGTTGCTCCCAGATTCCAGTTCCTGCTCAAAAACCTGAATTTGGGACTAAATTGCTCAACTTGGCATATGAGTCCTTATGAGAATTAAAGTCAACATTTCTAGGATTTTAGACCTTCATTCAAGCCTTTTCAGCTTCCAGGTGCACGTCTGTTCTTTCTTAGTCTATTATTCTAATTTTTAGTTTCATAATCTAGGTCATATAGTTAGGTTTTTCATATCATTTATATTCCTAGTCTTTCCAAGCCATAGCTAGGTGGTGAACTCTCTTTTAGCCTTTAATCACACCGTAGGATATCTTATTGTAGATCCCTTTCCCTTATTCCATCCTTTGATTGAGATCTGTAAGGTTTCCTTGAGTGAAACTTGTAGGAAATCAGTTGTTGTGTGTCCTAAAACATACAACTATTTTCTAGGTTTCATTTTGGTGAACCTAACCTTTAGAACACCTTATTTCTGATTTGTAGTCCATCATAGTTCTAGATCTAGCTTGCATTAACTTTACATTAGTTAATTTGCATCTAGGGTTTCTAAATATTGCATTAGTGAAAGTGCATACATGTTGCATTTTCACCTCTTGTATCATTGAATTTCATTTGAAAATTGTAATTGCACTTATTTTAGGCATCATACAAACTAGAAAACATAACATTCACTCATAATTTTCTAAAATTTATGCAAAAACCCTAATTTGGGATTCATACGCCCCTCTTAGCGATTTAGTCATAGTACAGGTGGTTTTTCCTGATTTTTGGTTTTTTTCTTTGACTATTTATCAACATTTGAACCCTTAAAAAACCATGACTGGGACTCATGCCCCTCTATGTGATTTAGTCTCGTGTCAGATCTTAAACTACATTTTTCGTTATTAAAAACCCTATTTTTGTGTTTTAGTTTGGTTTTGTTAGATTTTTGTTTCAATTTACTAAGTTTTTGTTTCATGCATTTTAGTAGATCTAGCTTAATTTAGATTCATTTCAATTGTGGATAGAATTACATCATTTCACTTTTTATTTCTAGCATTAGTTCATAGTTGAATTAGATTATATTGCATTTGGCATTCATTAGAAAACAAAACTAAAAACATGTATAAACCGATGAACCACTTGGATAAAGAATAGTTATTTGAGTATGTAAAATCTCTTTTTCCAAGTCATCCTAACCCTCAAGCCTTTTAGTAGTTATGACTTTGACATGTTAGATGAAGTTAGATGAAGCCCTTGAGGATTTCATCTCACAAGGTTCATCTACTAAGGCTTGTTACAACACATCGACACAAAGAGAAGTTAATGTCATCCAACCTCAACTCATCCTTTACCCACCTTCACACAAACCTCAAACTCAAAACAAACCTGTTTTCACCCTTGAACCACCTAAGAATAATGTTTCACATAAATCAATTTATAATACCATTTCTCATACATATAACACTAGAAACAATCCACAACCAAAACAACCAACTCCAACATGCTTAGCTTTTCCTAACCCTATCTTTCCTAGTGCTCCTTGTTTGCCTTCGAATAGTGGGAAGGAGTATGATGTTTTTGAACAACTTAAGAATACTCTTACAAAGATATCCCTATGGGACCTAACTCAAAATTCACCTAACTAGCATACTATGCTCCAAACTGCCTTGCAACAAGTTGTGATTCCCTCTAGTAAAAATGCAAGTGATGTGGAAGCTCTAATTCAAAGAATGAATGTAGTTAATGTAGACATTACTTTTCATCAAAATGAGTTACCCCCTTTGGAAATGAGAAAGAAAAATGATGCCTTCATGGTAATAGCTATCTATAATAGGTTGGGAATAAAAAAAACCCTTTTTGACAATGTTTCCCTTCTTAATGTGTGTAGTGTGACACTTTTGGATAGACTTGGTGTGGATAAATCAAGAATTGAACTTGACTCCTTATCATTTCGAGGATTTGATAATGTAGGAAAGAAACTGCTCAGTGTGATTACTTTACCTATTACAATTGGGAAGGCTACATTATAAAATCCTATTCATGTCATCCTTGATAATATTTAATACAATATTCTTTTAGGAATACCTTGGATTCATGAGATGCATGTAGTGCTTTCATCTCTTCATCCTATCATGAAATATGTCTATAACAATAAAGTGTACCAAGTTGAAATGGACCCGGAGGCTGACAGTTTCTTGTTGAACATCTAGAATACTGAGAGGGGGGGTGAATTAGTATTCCAAAAAACCATAATAAAATCCATTTAAATATTATTCTAATTCTGACTAAATCAACAAGAGAGATCATAGAAACAAGTCAATGCAACCATACAGAAGAACACTAGGATTTTTATGTGGAAAACCCAAAAAGGGAAAAACCACGGTGAGGTTTAATTCACAATATATTATATCTAGATACAAAATATTACGGGGCTCACTGCCAGGAGTCACTGTCCTTAAAAAGGCTCACAACTTGAGTAAAAAAGATGGTTCACTGTCAAGATACAATGATAGTGGCTCACTGCCAAAGGATTGAACTGATAGAATACACTTTCAATGTGTAGGGTTCAGTTCCACTAAAGCTTAGAATATGAAGTACTACCTCACACAGTAATCAATCAACAAAACTGTACTGATCACAACTGATAAAGCATTTAGGCTCTCACACTTTTCCTCTCCTTCACACACACACACACTTCTCACTTCCCCTTCTTTCTCTTTCTCATACCTTGCTTTCCTTCATTCCTCAAAACATCTTATATATATACAAGCATATCATGATCATGAATTAGGTCAGAATGATATATGATTTAAGCATTATATCAAGTCAGATAACATCCATAAAGAATAACTAGTCTTCATAATATATTGTATATGTTGAGTTGGCCAAGACTAAAACACAATTCTCCAAACCAACAAATAATTCTCAGAGCAAACACCTTCCGGATTTGAGACCACATTAATTTTCCATCATACCACAAGCAAAGAGACTATCAATAAAAATCGTAACATAATAATATTAACCTTAGTAGAAAACGGAGTCTCCCACACAGTATGCCATACACAGAACAACAATAAAATACAAAGCTAGACTCTATCAGAGATAACTTTCTACTCACAACAAAAGAGGTCTCAAGATTCAAGATATAGCTATCTGAATGAGCCAAGAAAATATGGTTAACAGAGTAGAGTCGTATCAGATCTTGTGGTGAATTCCAAACTCAAATACCAATACATTAATTCATCACAAAAGGGTATTACCAGTAGAGAACAACTTATGGTAAACCAAGTAGTCTTCCCATATAGTTATCACCATGTTGACATCAATGACAATTGTGGACACAAAAAAAGTAACCCTTCTACTTTTTCTCAAGTTCAGGCCCTCCTAATGGACTTTGGCTTGATTTTTTCTAGATTTAATGTTGTAATATGGCCAACACATTCACATTAGGTCTTGGACCCTTGTGAATCTTTAAGATTTCTAGGATGTCTTATAGAGGTGTTGTGAAGTGTTGTAACCCACTCACACTTTTCTAGGACCCTTTCATTATAATTCACCTAAATAACCTCTTTTTAACACTTACCAAGTGTTATTTTAAAGTGTTGTAACTCACTTTCATGCTTTTCTAGATTTGTCTTCACTAATTCAACCCTTTCTCATGTTTAAATGACCCCTTAATACACTTTCCGGCCCTACTTAAGTGTATTTTTTAGGATATTCCAGTTAAGGAACATTTAATGCACTTTAATTTGTGACATCTAGTGAAATTTCCCTGGTGGAACCAAGTTGCCTCTTGGGGCGATTTAGTCCCACTGGGCATAAAAATAAAAATAATTTTAATTTCTTGGCGGGATTTTATTCTCTTACCCTTGAGGTCGGCCTATGATGTGTTATTTTCAGGAAATTTAGTAAAATAAAGTATAAATAAGGGTTTTTCTCCTCATTTTTCATCTCCTATATCCTACAATCTCCTAATTCATTAAGCATTCAAGCATTCCATCTCTTAATCATTTGCAAGCATTCAAACACTCTAAGCATAATTAAGTCATCCATATGAGCACTTGATTGCATATCTTCAGATTTTCACATCAAGGTTTTGGTAAGTTTATGACATTGCATTTTGTTAATTTATCATTCTCTTCTCATTTCATTTCATTATCTATTTCATTATCTAGTGTTTGATTACCAAAGTGGGGTTTGACCAAGGCAAACCCCTATACTCTAACCCTTAACCCTTTTTCCCCTCTTTGTATGTGTTTGCAAATCTTGTATAAAGATTTGTCAAAGAGGTAAGTGTCAAAAAGGTGTTTTCAATCCGTGAAATTCATCAAAGTCAACATAACCCTAATTGAAGCT